>JAOXOE010000776.1:10541335-10601386 GCA_028565055.1 Phoeniculus purpureus | reverse complement strand
AAGAAGGATGTGGACATGCTGGAGCGTGTGCAGAGGAGGGCCACGAGGATGATCAGTGGGCTGGAGCAGCTCTCCTATGAGGACAGACTGAGGGAGTTGGGGCTGTTCAGTCTGGAGGAGGCTCCAAGGTGACCTTCTTGTGGCCTTTCAGTATCTGAATGGGGCCTACAGAAGAGCTGGGGAGGGACTTTTTAGGGTATCAGGTAGTGACAGGACTACGGGAAATGGAGCAAAGCTGGAGCTGGGTAGATTTAGATTGGATGTGAGAAGGAAGTTCTTGACTGTGAGAGTGGTGAGAGCCTGGAATGGGTTGCCCAGGGAGGTGGTTGAGGCCCTGTCCCTGTAGGTTTTCAAGGCCAGGTTGGATGAGGCTCTGGCCAGCCTTATCTAGGATGGAATGTCTCTGCCCATGGCAGGGGATTGGACTAGATGATCTTTCGAGGTCCCTTCCAATCCCTAATGATTCTATGATTCATCTGGACTCCTAAGCACAGCGTACACTTGGAGCTGTTGAAGCAAGGCTGGAGGAGGCCACAGAAACCACAGAATCACTCTGATTGGAAAAGATCCCTGGGATCATGACGTCCAACCATCAGCCCTACTTTACGTGTTCACCCCTAAACCATATCCCTCATTTAAACACATCCAGGGATGATTACTCAAGCACCTCGCTGGGAAGCCCATTCCAGTGCCTGACCACCCTTTCTGTGAAAAAACTTTTTCCTAATATCTAGTCTAAATCTACCCTGTTGTAACTTGAACCCATTCTCTCTTGTTCTGTGATTAATTGCTTGTGAGAAGAGACCAGCACCAATCTCCCCAGAATGTCTTTCAGGTAGTTGTAGAGAGTAGTTGTCTCCTCACAGCCTCCTCCAAACTAAAGAGCCCCAACTCTTTCAGTCTTTCCTCATAAGATTTATTCTCTAGTCCCTTCACCAGCTTAGTTGCCCTCCCCTGCACCTGCTCCAGCACCTTCACATGTGTCTTGTATTGAGGTGCCCAAAACTGGAGACAATACTCAAGATGTGGCCTCACCAGTGCCAAATACAGGGGGATGATAACCTCCCTAGTCCTGCTGGCCACACTGCTTCTAATACAAGCCAGAATGCCACTGGCTTTCTTGGCCACCTGGGCACACTGCTGGCTCATATTCATCTTCTAATCAGTTAGAACCCCCAGGTCCTGCTCTGCCAGACAGCTCTCCAGCCACAGTCCCCCACCAAGCCTGTAGCATTGCATGGGGTTGTTGTGGCCCAAGTGCAGAACCTAGCACTTGGCCTTATTGAAGCTCCTGCCATTAACATTGGCCCATCGCTCCAATCTATCTGTGTCTCTCTGAAGAGCCTCCCTACCCTCTTGCAGATGACACAACTTGGTGTCATCTGCAAACTTAGTAATGGTACACTGTGTGCTTATCGAGATCATCAATAAAGATGTTGAACAGCGATGATCCCAACACCGAGCCCTGAGGCACACCACTTGTGACACGCTGCCAGCTGGATTTAACTCCATTAGCCACCACTCTTTGGGATGGCCGTTCAACCGCTGTTTTATCCAGCAGATTGTGTGCTTTGTCCAAGCCTTGAGCAGCCAGCTTATCAAGGAGAATTCTGTGGGGAACAGTGTCAAAGGCTTTTTGAAAGTCCAGGTAAACAATATCCACAGCCTTTCTCTCGTCCCATAGTCAGGTCATCGTGTCATAGAAGGAGATCAGGTTCGTAAGGTAGGACCTGCCTTTAATAAACCCATGTTGACTGGGTCTCATCCCCTGGTTGTCCTGTCTGTGAAGTGCGATGGCACTAGAGATGATGGGTTCTGTGACCTTTCCAGGTATAGAGGTCAGACTGACAGGTCTGTAGTTTCCTGGATCCTCCTTTCTGCCCTTTCAGTCCATTGAGACCTCCTCAGCTAGCCAGGATTTCGAGTAAATAATAGAAAGTGGCTTGACAAGGACATCTGCCAACTGTTTCTGCACCCTTGGGTGCAACCCATCAGCCCCATAGACTTGTTTATGTCTAAGTGGTGTAGCAGGTCGCTGACCACTTCCTTTCCAACAGTCATGCCCTCATTCTGCTTCCCCTCTCTGTCTCCCAGCTCATGGGGCCTGTTGTCCAGGAAACACCTAGTTCCACTGCTAAAGGCTGAGGCCAAGTAGGCGTTGAGCACCTCAGCCTTTTCCACATCATCTGTTACTAGCTTTCCCTCTGAATCCAAAATAGGGTGGAGATTTTTTTCTGGTCCTCCTTTTGTTATTAGTATATTTATAGAAACTTTTTTTATTATCCTTAACAGCTGTAGCTAAGTTGAGCTCTAGCTGTTCTTTGGCCCTCCTGGTTTTCTTTCTACAGAGTTTGACTACATCCTTAAAGTCTTCATGAGAAGCCTGCACCCTCTTCGAGAGGTCATAGACTCTTTTTTTGTTATTGTGGTGTAGCCAGAGATCTCTATTTAGCCAAGCTGGTCTCCTTCCCTGACTACTCATCTTTCATCTCATGGGGACAGCCTGCTCCTGTGCCCTTAACACTTCCCTCTTGAAGTACATCCAGGATGGAACCTGATCTGAGGGTGGAACCCTTTGCTGTCAGGCCAGGCTGGAAGAGCTGGAGTGGCTCAGCTATGGAAGAGAAGGCTCTGGGGACACCTTGGTACAGCCTGTAAGGGGTGAGTCCACAGGCTGGGCCCAGGCTGTTCCAGAGCAGAGGCTATTGGGACAGGACAAGGGGTGCTGAGATAAACTGAATGAGAGAGAGTTGGACTGGGCAGGAGGAGGAAACTGCTACTGAAGGAGAGTGGGGAGAGCCTGGCCCAGGTTAACCAGAGAGGTGGGAGAAGCCCCATCCCTGGAACTGTCTCAGGTCAGGTTGGACCCTGGGGCTCTGAGCAGCCTGCTGTGGTTGGGGATGGTCCTGCTTACTGATGGGGTGGGACTGGAGAAACTTTCAAGATCCCTGCAATCTAAACCTGTCTGCGATTATTTGATTCTGTCACTTGGATGTCCCACAGATACGGCTGCAGGAGAGTGTGGTGTCTCTAGTTTGCTCCTGCTGCCCTACACTATTTTGCTGGCCTTATCCTTTACTGGTGATGCATCTCAGAGTGCTGGACGGCAGCCACAGTGTAGTAGGGGAAGCCCAGGGTCCCCTGGTGCTGTCGAGTTCCCAGCTGCATGGTGTACTGCTGGCATGGCTGGGGCTCATTTACTGCTTCTGAGAAATACAGGGCAATAAAACCTCACAACTTTGTCCATTAGTGCCAAGTCTCCTTCCCCGAGGGAGACCTTAGTTACAACTGAGTAGCCAAAAACTGCAAATAGCACTTTGTCTTCTTTTAAGGACCCATGGGAGGAAATAGCATCTATTGCAGAGGGTGGTGGCAGTGCCAGGCACTGCTCTTGTTCTTGTACAGCCTCATATTGTGCCAGGAGAGATTGAGGTTGGCCTGGAGGAACAATGTTCTTCACTGAAAGTGTTGTCCAAGCCTGCCTAAAGCTGCCCAAGAAAGTGGTAGAGTCCCTGTGTCTGGAGAGGTCTCAAAAACATGAAGATGTGTGGTGAGGGCCATGTGTTTGTGGGAACTTGGCAGTGCTAAGGAAATGGTTGGACTTAAAGAGCGTAAAGGGCTTTTCCAACCCAAAAATGGCCAGCACAGCACAGACAGGAGTGGAGGAGCTGCTCCAGGTCACAAAATCACTGCAGTGACTGTTCCCACTATCATTGTGATCTCTCCCCCACCAACAGCAAAAGATTGCTGAGTGTGGGGTTGGAAAATCTGAGGTCTGGGAAATCTTTCTGAGTGTCACCTGCAATATGTGAGTCTTTTTTCCCCAACTTTAATCTGACCTGGATGTCCTGGCAGATGGGCATTGCTGGTGTGGTAGCTGTGTTTGACATGGTTGGGCATCTGAGTCACATGTATGTGCCTGCCTCTAGCAGCCTGGTGGCACTTTTAGAGGTGCAGGGAAGCCTTGTGTGCCTGGACATGGTGAGTAGGACATGCTGCTGAGGGCACAGCCGTGATTCTAGGAGCTGCAGATCAGTATGATGTCCTCTCATCGTTGAGTAGGAGGGAAGAAAACTGTAAAGCAAGGGAACGCAGCTCTGGAGGGTCTGGGGATAGCCCCATTCTCAGTGGGTTTCTTGATGACGATCGCAAACCCTTGGTGCCCACAGGGAGTGTTCAGTCTGCCAAAGGAGAGGCCAGTGATGAAGACGAAGAGACAGAGTATTTTGATGCCATGGAGGATGCCCCAGCTTTTATCACTGTAACGGCAGACCCCAAGCACCACAGGTATGAGCCCCCTGCCCCAGAACCTAATGAAATGTGTGGTGAGTGGAGTTGGAGCAGCACAGAGATATTTTTCCTGTTGTTGTGATGAGGCTGGAGGGCAACGTTGTCTCCCACAGGGTTTCTTAGCAAATTTGAAGCGAGTCTGAGGATGGCCCCAGCTATAACACAGAGTCTGTGCCAAGTGCTCAAGAGGATCCCTGGCAGGAACATTAAGGGAGATGCCTTAGATCTCCCTTAATGGGTAGCAGTTGCGGTGGATCTTGCTTTCATCTGCTGTGATCTGCTGTTACTCCTTCCTGGGCTTTTCTGAGGACAGCAGGCCCCTGTGGTCTGAACCACGGTCACACAACTGGCTCTGGCAAAAACAGAGGCTCTGTGCTCCCAGGCTAGGACAAGTTTTGTTGATTGTCCCCTTCCTGCACATGGCTTCTATCACTCTCTCACCCTTCTGGCAGCACCCTGGTGCCTGTGCTGCACTATCCCTGGCTCTTCTCTCCCCTTTCTCTGCCCTTTCTTGTGTTGACCAGCTGATACTTTCTGCCCTGCAGGCGTTCAGGCAGTAATCTGAGTGGGGCCGGCGAGGGCCACCAGGAGGACTGGAACCTGGAGGACAGTGTGAGTTGGTCAGGCAGAGTGGGATGGTCCTGGTGGGGTGAAATCAGGGGAGAAGAGGAGGTCGTTGGAGGTTACTCTTCATCGATGTCCCACCTGTGTCTCCAGGATGGAGCAGTGTTGGCTGCTCTGAGCTGTGGATGCTGTTCCTGGGAGCTGCTGGATTTGGTTGAGTCATGCTGGACAAGTGTGACTTAGAACTGAATTTCTCCCATTGCTTCTGCAGGTCTTTGAAAGCTCAAATCAAAGCAGCTACAATGAGTCCATATGCAGAGATCTGCTGCCGAAGAAAAGGAGACGGACTCGAATCCCTGACAAACCCAACTACAGCCTTAACCTCTGGAGCATCATGAAAAACTGCATTGGCAAAGAGCTCTCCAAGATCCCCATGCCCGTAAGTGAGTGTGTCTGCGTGCCTAGGGGGCTCCTGTGACATGGTTTAGTTCAGGCTGGGCTCTGCGCTGGGCAAAGGATTTGGATTACTTCTCTGCATGGTCCTGCCAGGTGCCCTGGCAACCCAGCAGGATGGGGGGTGGGGAAAGATGGTCATGTGACCAGCTCAGCATCTCTCCTGCTCTAGTAAACAATTCTTTTCCCCCTCTAGGTAAACTTCAATGAGCCGCTTTCCATGCTGCAGAGGCTAACAGAGGACCTGGAGTACCATGAGCTGCTGGACAAAGCAGTCAAGTGTGAGACCTCCACGGAGCAGATGTGCTTTGTCGCTGCGTTTTCTGTGTCTTCCTACTCAACAACAGTCCATCGCACCGCAAAGCCATTCAACCCTCTGCTGGGGGAGACCTATGAACTCGACCGGCTGGAGGAGCTTGGGTTCCGTTCTCTGTGTGAGCAGGTGTGCTGGGGTCTGTGGGGGGGTTCAGCATGTCTGCCCTGCTGGTTGTGTCCTGAAGGCGGACCAGCGTCTCCTCACACACCTTCCTCCTGGCTGTGACAGCTGGTGCGTTGCCACTGGCAGAAGCAGCAGGAGGAGGCCAACCCCTTTTTTCAGAAGCATGTTATAGCCTTCCCAGTTCTGAAAAGCAGGAGGTAGGGAAGAAGAGGAGGAGGAAGGTGTCCATCCACCTGCCAGGACTTCTCTTGCTGTCACATCTCAACACTTGAGAAAAGAAGAACCTCACCTTCACTCAAGCTCCCTCATTTTTGTCTGATGGTGCTCCCAAACTGTTCCAGCATGTCTTTGGGCTGGAGAGTGTCTCAGGGTCTTGTTTCTTTTCTTGTTGGACTGAAAGCATTTAGTTTTGGAGTTTGGGGGCAGACCAAGAACTTCTGTCAACCCCATGCTCTGACCACAGTGCACATCTGGCATGTAGCAGTCAAACAGTCAGTTAAAAACGTATAGCTTAACAAATTGTAAACTGTGAAGGAAATTGCTTGCTCAGTACCCAGCACACTTGGCTGGTCAGTCCTGAATTTCTGAGGAGGGATGGGCTGTTTATCATCCCTTTCAGGCAGGATATCGCTGTGGTGGTGTCTCTGTTCTCCAGGAGATGGCTGTGATGTCTTGGTGGTACAGCAAACCATCACATCTTTCAGTGTTTAGAAGTTTCAAACCAAATGGCAAGTGTATGTCACACTGCAGAGGCTGATGCAGATACAGGATCTGCAGAGCTGTTGAGCAGACCAAGCGCTGAGATCTGTGAGGTTTTAAGAGGAGCTTTGCATGGAAAGAGGATCTTGCTTTTCCTGTGGCCATGCTATGCTGTTCTCTGTGACTCTCACAGCAGAATATATGGATGGGGCATGCTGAGAATTCACAGTGAGGAGGCTTAGGCTTGCACCAGCGTCCAGGTGTCTTTCTTACAGAATTTAGCTTATCTCTGTCCCTCATCATCACCTTCTTTGAGTCATGGCCCTTCAAACCCAGCTGTGGAACAGCAGGTACCATGTTCTGCCACAGCTGCCCATGGGACATGTAGGTGTGGATAAAACCCTGAGGTGATAGATGTCTGTCCCAGTTAGGGGAACTTGTGCCCTTGGCTATAGCGAGGCCAGACACTGCTAGGCTGAGTGGACGCATCAATGGCATCAGCTTCCCTCACCTGCAGCAGTTCCCCCATCTTGCCATACAGTGAGATCCCCCAGCTGCCTTTAGACATAACCAGTAGAAACTTGGGGGCTGTTCTCCAGCACCTCCCTAGGGCTCAGACTTACAGGAGAAGGAGGGTTTCTTACCAGGGTACAGTCAGAACAACAGGCTGCATGTGTTACCCTCATTTGGTGTAATGAAGCCCAGTGCTACCTGTCCAGTACCTCTGGAAATCCCCTACTGCATCACTCCTACACTGTGTCATCCCTTTTCTTATTTCTTCACCCTCCTTTTCACTGTCCTCCTTCTTCCATCGCAGTCTTCTCCCACATAAATAATTTGTAAATTTTTTTCTGTTTGATCTGGGTTTTGCTACTCAAAAGTTTTTATTTCCAGCAGCTCCAAACTAGCTGAGCCACAGGCTGGACTGAACCTCTGGGCACAGCCCCCCCTGCCAGGTCCTCCAGTCCTTCCCTTGATGAAATGACACATGAGCTTCATCCAAAATGATGTTTGTCATGACTCAGAGCAAACCTGCTCCCCGTCAGCATTCTAGAACTTTAAATCCACAAGCCAAGCCTCTAAATCTCCCTCCTGGGGCCAGCTCAAAGGGCAGTTTGTGGGGACAGCACAGCTTTGCAGTGTGGGACAGACAGAGGGATGCACTTCCCACTACTCGTGAGTTTTCTGTGGGGACTGTTTGTGCCCCTCAGACTGGCAACACGCCCAGCGGAGGTGGTAATCTCAGGCTTGGAATCCAGTTATCCAAATAAGATTTTCTCCTGTCAGTGACAGTGAGATTTACTGAGAGGTTTTTGTGCCACTCACATTTGTAATCCAGCATCTTGGGTCACTCAACCTGTAATTACATTAAATCACTTCTGAACCACAGGGTTGGTGGGAACCTGGTGCTGAGTGCCAAGTGCTGTGCTGGAGTGCATGAGACCCCGGGTGAGGGAGAGCCCTGTGGCTGCCATGTCCTGTCCCATCCTGGGTTCTGGGCATCAGGGTCATGTCCTGGGCTCATCATCTCACCACTATAGATTTTGTGGGTGACAATTTGCCGAGGAGCCTTAGAAAATCCTGGCAGGAACTCAGTGCACTGAAGTAGCACCCCAGTACCTGAGGGGTTCAGGTCAACCCAGTCTAGCTGGCTTTGGAGCTCTTCCCTCTACTGTGAGTCATGCTGTGAGTGCTTGCTGGTGCTGGTGACCATGACCTTATACATTGTTTCTCCTCTCTTCCAGGTGAGCCACCACCCACCGGCAGCTGCCCATCATGTTTACTCCAAGCGAGGGTGGACGTTGTGGCAGGAAATCACTATCGCCAGCAAGTTCAGGGGCAAATACCTCTCCATCATGCCACTGGGTAGGTGACTCTCACTGCTCCTCCAGTACTTGAGACATTAAACCAGTGGGCTCATATAGAGCTTAGAGGATTCCACCCTGGGCAATACATGGAGCACAGACTTGTGCTCCCCATCACAGCCAGTCTGACGAGAACCTGTCTGCCCTGGAAATGGAAGTTCTGACAGCTGCAAAGGGAAGCTGTTTTGCTTGCTGCTCACACCCCATCAGATGTGTTGGGAAGTGTCCTGCTGGACCATGAGTTGATTTCTTCTGAACAGTATTTAAAGGTTCACTTGCTGCCAGGTTTAACCCTCTCTCTGGCAGCCAGATTTGATAAGCTGCCTCCTTCCAGTGATTTATCTTTTGCCAGTTCCTGGCTGGACTGGGCAGCATACCCGCGGTTGATTCCAGAGATGGATTGTTCCCTGGCTCCTCTCATAATGCTTCAAGTCAACTGTGCAGCACATTTGTGAACTGCTTTTGAAATTAGTGCTGTGGGGAGAAGGAAAAGAGCAGAGGACATTGCAGGAGTTGCAGCTCCCTCACTGCAGCAGGTTCTGGAGCACAGGAGCCAGGGATGGATCCAGACCCAACCCTATCTGGGGTCTGATGGTAGGACAGAATCACAGAACCGTTTTGGTTGGAAGAGATCTGTAGGCTCATTGAGTCCAACCATTACCCCAGAAAACTGTGTCCCTCACACCACATCTCCACAGCTTTGGGACCACTACAGACATCACTGCCCTGGTGATCTTTTTGGGAAAGAAATAGTTTCTTAGGGCCAACTTCAACCTTCTCTGGTACAACTTGAAACCATTTGCTCTTGTCCTTTTGCTTCTTCTTTTTTGGAAAGAAGAGACCAATCACCTCCTTGAACTTCAGGGAGTTGCACAGAGTGAGAAGGTCTCCTGAGTCTGCTTTCCTCCCAGCTAAACTCTCCAGTTCCTTCAGCTGCTTTTCAGAGCACTTGTGCTCCAGACACTTACCCAGCTATGCTGTCCATCTCTGAACACGCTCCAGCCCCGCAGTGTCCTGCTAGTGCCCAGTACAAGGGGCACTTGCCCTGGTTTTGCTGGCCACACTGGTGCTGACACAAGCCTGGATGCTGTTGCCTTTCTGGCCACCTGGGCACATGCTGGCTCATATTTAGCCACTTCTCAAACAACCTTCCCAGGTCCCTTTCTGCTGGGCGCTTTTCAGCTCTGCCTCGCATACAGGGAGAGTGGCCATCTTGGCTTTGCACATGATGCTGAGTGGTGGTGTGCCCCAGGGATGCTCTCCGCAGCCCTGTCTGGTCTGCCCTTGCTAAGCTCCAGACACTCCTCTCTCCACAGGTGCCATCCACCTCGAGTTCCACTCCAGTGGGAATCACTATGTCTGGAGGAAAGTCACTTCCACCGTTCACAACATCATTGTGGGCAAGCTCTGGATTGACCAGGTTGGAGGCTGCAGCTTTGAGGTGATGGGGAGTTTCGGGGGGTGCTGGGAGGGCTCTGCCCTCCTGGGTTGAGGTGGTAGGGATGGGATGTTGGCTTTTCCCAAGGGCAGCAGCTCCACTGCGATGAGGTGGTCACACACATGCTGGGTTTTGCCCTACTGCTGGAGAGCCATGCACTGTAGAGTCGTGGCTGTGGTGAGTGTCAGTTGTGTAGCTAACACCCGATTTGTCTCCTTGCAAAGCCTTTCACTCACTGTGGTTCTGTGTCTTTTATCTAGTCTGGTGAAATAGAGATTGTTAACCATAAGTCCAAAGATAAATGCCAGCTGAAATTTACCCCCTACAGCTACTTCTCCAGGGATGTTCCCCGAAAGGTAAGTGTCTAGCCATCTTCCATCTTCCTCCTCCTTCTGGCAGCCTTACTGGAGTCAGATGCATCTTTTCTCCCTGAGCCAGGCTCACAGGGTGCCAGTGATGAGCCCAGTCCAAGAGGCTGAGCTGGCACCTCTTAATGTGGGTCACTGGGGAGTACTGGGACACACACCTCCAAGCTCTGTTTTGGCTGTTGGAGCTGTAGCACAAAGAAAGGATTTGATGAGCTGGAGATCCACCTCCGTGGTCAGGATGGGCTCTTTGCTGGTGGGCAAAGCTGATGGCCCACATCTCCAGGCCCAGCTGCTCCAGTCAGGGCACTTGGAGGGTGTTTGACCCCCACCTCTTCTGCCTGTTCTCTGGCCACTTCTGAAGGCCACCAGAGCCATCTCCTTCTTCCAGGTGACGGGGGTGGTGAGTGATGCTGATGGTAAAGCCCACTACATCATGTCTGGCACATGGGATGAGAAGATGGAGTGCTCCAAGATAGTGCACAGCAGTCATGGCAGCACCGGCACCGAGGGCAAACAGAAAACTGTCTACCAGACGCTGACTCCAAAGGTCCTGTGGAAGAAGTATCCCCTCCCGTGAGTCTCTTCCTTGGCATGGGGTGCAACAGCCAGATGGGGGATTAAGAGGGCCAGCCTGAGACTTGTCGGATTTAGTGAGCTTCTGTGTCCACCTCAGAGAACATGGGAAAGGGATCAGGACTTGGGTGGCCCTGTGGCCTTTTCTGGGGAGAACAGGTCTCTGCAAAGGAGGGGGACCCTCATGGATTGGTTTTGGGCAGCTGAAGGTATTGGTTAGGTTTTTGGGGCTGCAGGCTGTGGCAGGGAGATAAGTTGGTTGGTTTGCCTTGCTGGGGAGTCCCTGGCCATCCTGCCGTAGCTTTAGCTCTCTGGAGACCAGTCTTCTTTGGACATTTACCCACAGCACAGCTTCTCTTAAACCAGTTCCAACCTTTGGTGGCCAGTTCCTGCTTCATTGGGCTGGTGGAATATGTCCTCCACTTGGTGTAACTAGCTCTGCAGTTGGGGCGAGGGATCCAGCAGTTCTTAGGTGAAGCTGGTTCATGACTGGGTCATCCAGTGCAGCACAAAGATTTTATTGGATTGGCTGGCAGCTTCCCACGTGAACCAAACTGCAGGAGGGGGCTGCTTCCCTCCAAGGCATTATTGAGGAGTCGTCAGCATCTCCACTTGGAGGCTGGGAGCTGCGACTCCCCAAATAGCTCCTGATTTGTGGGCCAGGAACAGTGTCAGTGGGGCTGAGGTGAGATTCCAGGATACAAAGGGCTGAGTTGCTCTGCTTGAGGAAGGCCCAAGCTCTACCATGCTGACCAGGGCTCTCTGGGTGTAGGGAGAATGCTGAGAACATGTATTTCTTCTCTGACCTGGCCCTCACCTTGAACGAGCCCGAGGAGCTAGTGGCCCCCACGGATAGTCGGCTCAGACCTGACCAGAGGCTCATGGAGAGCGGCCGCTGGGATGAGGCCAACGTGGAGAAGCAGCGACTGGAGGAGAAGCAGCGAGCTGTGCGCCGGAGGCGAGAGGCTGAGGCTGTGGAAGCCCTGGAGGAAGGTGAGACCAAGCAGGGACACCCCCCACCCAATATCTTATTTGCATGAGGGGGACACAGTGAAGAAAAAACCCTGCTGGGTTCTGCTGGGTTTGAGGGGTGGAGGAAGGACCCAGCTGGGAAAATGTGGGGCTCAGTGGCTTTTCTGGGGAAGAGCATCCCCTGACACGTGTCTCTGCCTGAAGGGAAGGACTACGAAGGCTATATCCCCCTGTGGTTTGAGCGCAAGGTCGATGCCACGACGGGGGAGCTCATCTGTGTCTACAAGGGTGGCTACTGGGAGGCCAAGGACAAGCAGGACTGGAGTATGTGCCCTGACATCTTCTGACGTGGCCAGTCCCGGGATGGACAGAAGGACAGTGAGGACATGCTGGCACTGTCTCGTCCCACGAGTGCTTCAATACACTGAGATCTGAAAAGCAAACTTAAACAGGGATTCCAAACCTATTTTTTTACGCACTAATAGATGGCATCCTTTACCCTTTTCTTTTTTAATTAACGATGGCTTTCCCAGCAACTTATTAGGAACAAGGACACACGAGTCTGGTGCGTTTTCAGCCCAAGTGTATTGGTGGTTGTCAGGAGCTACTGCCTCTGCCTCAAACCTTCCAGCGCCTTGGCTCTGTTGGCCGAGACGTCAACTTCCAAAGATGCCCGTGTGTGGGTGTGCCGTGTGTTTGTGTGAGCTCTTCTTTGACTTTTGCCCCTCTGTGGTGGGTTGGTGGGGGTGTATCCCTGTTGCTCTGTTTACTTTAGGGATTTTTTTTTTTAAAAAAAGAAAACTCTGCTCCTGGTTCAGGTTCCTTCAAAGACAAGAGATGACAGCCCTGTGTCCTGCTCAGGAAACTCTTCCCGGGGGTCCTGGTCGTGGATCTGGGAGGCTTTTGGTGGTTCTCACACTGCCCAGTCATCCCAGTAACACCAGTTAGGATACTTCATATCATGATTTTCTTTTTTTGCTTTTTTTTTTGCTTTTTTTTTTTTCAAACAGCGCTCAGGCAGACCCCTGCACTGAGCTGTGGTCAGTCAGGGCTTAGGACTGTCTTTAACACAATGTTTTGCGAGAGTGATTGCAGAGAGGTTTGGTTTTCTGGCAAACACACTCAAAGGGGGAAATGACCCTACTGAAGGGCTTCACAGGCCAGCAGTGCTCTGGGGGCTGCATGCCAGCTCTCTTCCACTCCACATTACGGCAGGGGCATCTTGGAGCCAGTTTACTGCAGGCTCTGCCCAATGCCACGCAGGAGGAGAGGGCAACAGGAAGATGCCAGGGTGAAGCCTCCCAGGGCTGTAGCCCTAGACATGAGTTTCCCACCCTGGCTCTTTCCCATCATCTCAGGCAGGCCTGGGCTGTTGTCCCCTATCATAGCGGGGGGTCCCATGTCCCCACAGCCCAGTGCCCAGTTCCATCCCTTTGACTCCCTCGTGGCAAGTCTCTCCCAGGACTGGTTCCAAGTCATCACAAAAGCAACTTGAGCCTGGGGCCAGTGGAATCACACAGCCCCTGCTCGCTGCTGTAGCCATCCCATGGTCCCACCGGGAGGAGCAGAGTGAGACTGGTGGGTGCTCAGTGAAACCAGGAGCACTGGACTCACAGGCAGGTACTGCTGATCCCCAGTGCCAGTGGAGAGAATGGGGACAGCAGGACCCTGAAGATGGGATCTATGGGGCCAGATTGTGTCGAGGGTGACTCAAACACCCCTTTGGATCTTATTTTCTGTGTCTTCTATGTGTCTTCATCATATGACCCTGACTGCTGCCTCCTGGGGGTCTGAGGCCACCCTGAGCCAGACTGTTGCATCCATGTTGGAAGAAAATTAGCAATAACGAACTTTGAGGCAATGGCAACTGGAACACCTAGGCTACGTGTGGGACACTTACGCAATCAGGTTCCTCAAGCATCTCCTCCTGGTTGGCTTCTCTTCCAGCACCTCCATACCCTTTACAGCAATCCCACGTGGACTGTGTATAGAGACCATGTCCAGCGTAGCCATAGTGAGTGGCAACACCCACTGGTTTCAATGTACCCTTTAATATCTATTTATTTGCTTCTAATTTATTTATGTATAGAAAATCAGATACAGAATTATTTTGCTTATATTTCTATGGTACACACACACAATAGATGAAAAAAATCATGAAGACAGAAGAGTCTGTCTGAGTTTTTGTAGCATGAGTGAAATGGCTCCAGGCTTGTCCTGGAGGCTGTGGTTGGGGTTGATGGTACCCAAGCTGATCCCGAAGTGGAGAAGCAACATTTTGCAAAATGGATGTGGTTCCACACGGAAGGATTTTCAAGGCATTCCCTTCCAGAAACACTGTGTTTGGGGTTTGCAGGGCAGCACTCAGTACCCTCAGTGGCTGGGATCAGGATGCTGCGAGCAGCTTCCCACCTCTCAGGGTGTTGCAGGAGCTGATGGCTCCTTCCAGACCCTTTGCCCAAGGTTTTATAAAGCTGGTGCAGCTCCAGAATGATCCAAACTTTGGCATTAGTCTACAGGAGCTGTTCAAGCCTCATGGCTTGCAGATCCTCTTTGGGGACTCCCGGGATTTCACCTGCCTGGGAGAACTGGGAAGGGGGCTCTACAGAGAACCTTGATGCCGCTTGCTTGTTCTGTGCTTGTCTGGGGTGGGGAGTTATTCCACTCGAGGCCTGAATTGGTTTTTAAAAATGGGTCAGAAAAGAAGCTCCTCAAAATGCCTTAGTGTTCTCTGCATGATCAGCACAGGTGTTCCCTGAGAACATGGAGAGGTGAGAAACTCGCCAGAGCAGGACCCAGGCATTCTGCAATGCTGCTCAGGAAAGACTGGTACCACGAGGTGCTGGGCTCTGGCGTTTGAGGGATCTGCTTTACCCACATCACTGCGTCTTGTCACAGACCCTGTGGAGCTTAGAGGGAGTATGAGGAGCACCCTATACATCGCAAATCCCCCAGTTTTTAGGCTGTTTTTAAGAACTGCTTCATATTCTGGAGATCTTCTAGCAGCAGCACTTCACCAGAGCACCATCTCCTGGTCCTTCTATTGCCCTCACAGAGGGTTTCGATGTCATTCCACTGTAAATGCTGTTGAATGTATTTCTTTCTGAACAGTGTGTTGTGAGTTGATCCCTCTTCTCCTACACTGTAATAAAACTTGGATTCAGGAGTTTGAAACACCGCCACGCTGAGATGGTCACTCGCTCCCCAAGGCTGCACGTTGGGGTCCTGGAGGAGCCGTGAGATGGGTGAACTCTGAGCATGCACAGGGGACCTGGATGCATGGTGGTGGCCAGGGAAGGGACATGGGCAGTGGCCCCGAGGAGTAGACCTAGGGGAGGAGATGGGGAGATGGCCCAGGGAAGGTTGTTCCGAGGAGGAGGTTGTCCACAGGAGAATTATGGGAGGTGGTCCAGAGATGGGGCTCTTCAGGGAAGAAGAATTAGAGGGAAGGTTGCTGATGGGAGGAGATGATCCAAGAAAGGTGGCTTAGTGGGGAGGGCCAGAGGATGGTTTTTCAGGGTCCAGAAAAGCAGGAGCATCAAAGGTGACCCAGGAGTATGTGCACATGGGAGTGTTCTGAGGGTGAGCCTGGAGGAGAAGGACCATGGAAGGGGTTGCCCAGAGGGGAGAAGACCTGGAGGTGGAGGAGCAGGAGAGGTGTCCATGGGGAAGGTGGCCTATATAAAGGAGTTTCTTTGAGGATGGTAGGATGGAGATGGCCCAAGGCTTGTTTTCTGAAGCAGCAGTTGGCTGAAAGTAGGTGGCCTAGGACAGAACGCCATGGGGAGCTGGAGGAGGGTGGGGGAAGTCAGAGGCAGGTTGAAGGTGGCCATCTGCTGCAGCATTGCCTTTCTGTCCGCTCTTCTACCCAGCTCAGCCCAACCCAGCTTGGACAGGTGAGCACAGGTTGGCAGTGGCGTGGGGGCCCCTGCTCAGCTCATGCCTGATGGAAGAGAGGACCCTACCTGTGTGCCCCTCAGAGTGAAGCTCCTCTTTCTGCTCTCTGCATCCTTGGACCCTAGGAAGCAGCCAGAATTTGCAGGATCCCAGGCAAGGGAATGCTGGGACTGTAGGCTGGATCCTGCTGGTGCCTCAGCCGGGTGTAGGGTGTGGGAGGGCATGGGGATGATGGTGTTCCAGCACCAGGGTGCTTCTGCCCTGTCCCACCACTGGGAACCCTGGTTGCTGGTGATGCCCCATGTCTCGCTCTTCTCTCCGCAACAGCACAACACTGGTGACAGCTCTGCCAGCACTTTCCCCACTGGCTTTAGGATGGCTAATGAGCAGGGATGGGGCACTTCAGTACTTTCTTAGCTCTGCTTTTGCCCCCTGCCCCTAGTCTTCCAGGCTCAAACCCTCCTGCAGAGCGATGCCTCATTGGGGTTTGTGCCTGATGCTCGTGTAGGGGATTCTGCAGCTGCTGCCATTTAAATAAAACCACTAGACCAAACCAGCAAGTGCTGGGAAAGCAAAGTCAAACCCACGGAAATGTCATCTGAGGAGCTCTTGCAAAGATGCAAAGGGCAGTTTGGGACCAGGACTCTCCCATCAGGCTCTGGCTTCCCATTTTTCACAATCCCCCATCCCTGTTGCACTCTATGGCTTCTTTTTTCTCCTCAGTCTTCCATCTCCTACCCTGGATTGTAACCATGGGGCAATCCTGCAGACACGTTGCAGGTGGTATTTGCTTTCTGTCCCACCACAAGGACACAGATTTTCATGGGAACTGTCTTCTTCTCCATGAAGACCAAGGTTCCTGGTGCCGGATCTCACTGGTGTCCCACAGCTACAAATGACAGCAATGACCACAACTGCAGGAAGAGTTGTCTCCTGTGACCAGACTTGGTCTGGGGCACAGAGATGGAGAGACATCCCTGGCTGCTGCTCAGTCTACTTGTAAGGACCGATTGTGACGCTGCTGGATCTTCACTTCATGAGATGTTTTCCATAAACAGTCCCTGTCGGTCCTCTCCTGAGGCAGAGTTGGGAATGCACTCTGTGTGTGTGTGTATGTGAGTGACTGAGTGTGTATGAGTGAGTGAGTGAGTGACCGTGTGTCTGTGTGCGCATGTGTGTGTTTGTGTGTGTGAGTGTGGCATTTGAGTGTTAGCATGCATGTGCATGTGTTAGTCTGTGTGAGTGAGCATGTGAGTGTGTGAATGTGTGTGTTAGTGCGAGTGAGAGTGTGTGTGTATATGAGTGTGTGTGGGAGTGAATGTGTGTGAGTGTGTGAATGTGTGTATGAGTGTGAGTGTGTGTGACTGTGCAAGTGAGTGTGCGTGTGCGTGTATGAAAGAGCATGTGTGTGTGTGAGTGTGGGGTATGCATGTGTCTAAGTGTTTGTGTTTATGAGTGAGTTTGTGTGTGTGTGTTTGTGAGTGTGAGTGAGCATGTGTGTTTGTGAGCGTGGGTTTGTGTGTGTGCATGTGTGTGCATGTGTGAGTGAGCACATGAGTGGGTCTGTGTGTGTGTGAATGTGTGTATTTGAGAGTGTGTGTTTGTGTGTGTGTGCTAGGACTGATCGATGCAGGTCCATACCTGCAGTCCTACACTGGGCTGCTGTCCAGGTCCAGCCAAGTGAGCTTGGAGACCTACCAACATGTCTGCAGCTCATGTGGAATCAGGAGCTTGGTCTAGGGGAGAGCAAAAGATGAGGGGGAGAGATCTGTGTCACAGGGGTGGCTGCAGAGTGGGGCTGGGGATAATGCTTTGGGGACTGGGAAGGAACAATGGTAGGAGGATCAGCTGTCTGGGCTAGAAGTCACCTTGAGTCTTCCCAGCCTGAGGTGGAGACCGCAGCCAGGCACACTGCAAGTGCTTTGCAATCTGGATATGGTGTCAGAGAATAAATCCTGAACCCACAAAACAGGGGCTGACCAGGCTTTACCATGAAGATCTGTGAAGCTCCTTAAAGTAGATCAGTATTTCAGATGGAGAAATGTCTTCAGATGACATGCAGCAGGGCTTGTTGGAAAGCATGGTGGCTTTCATGTGCGTCCGAGGAGAGTGTCTCCATGTGTGCAAGGGAGGACATGAGTAACTCTAGCAACATTTCAATACTGAAGGGGATTGGAATGGAAATACCTGTCGGCTTTCTTTCCGATTATAGTGAAAGTGTTTTCCTCAATACATTTTTCAGCAGAGCTGGACTGAGGAGGTTTCTGAGGTTACTGCATTGGGGTTTTTTCCTTTGATTTTCTCAAACGGTGGTGCAGGCAGTTCTTCCCATGAGGGTTTTAATTCTGGAGGAGACTGAAGATGCGGTAAGTGGGAGATCGGTCACAGTTAACTGTGCTTTAGTGATGGACTTTCAGAACAGACATTACTGGTTCTTCAGCACTTCCTGGAAATGCTGGGGTTGCTTTCTCACTGTTCGCTTCTCCAGTGAGGGCCATGGGGATCTGTGGGTTGGTAGATGGGGACAATGGACGATGACTTGGAAGCTTGAAGCTTGCATGGGAAAAAGTGTTGGGAGGTACAGTGCAAGTTTATGGGATGCTCAGGAGCGCTTCAGATCTCAGATACAGCTACAGTGTCTCTCTTTGGAGAACCTGTTAGTGTAAAGAAACAGCTCTGAACAACTGAAATTCTAAGTGTGTTTGCTCGCATTTCTAAGTTATCCCATGTCCAAAATCAGCTGCTGCTGTGTTCTGTGCACAACAAACTCTCTTCTGGGTGCCGAAACAGCATCACTGTAAGAAAACAAGGAGACCAGTTGTGGACTCTCAGTTTTCCCTTTGGTAACTGGGAATTACAGTGTTACTTCTTCACGTCTGACTTAACCTCATCTAATTCCTCAACTCCTCCAACCCAGTTTCTCAGCATGGCCAGTGCAGTCCAGCTGCTGTTCAGAGGAAGATGCAGAGTGACAGGAAAATATGGGCAGCAGATCTGGACAAGGTCCACCTCTCCTGTGCTTTCAGGCTGCGGCTGGAGGTTGCTGGCTGTGTTAGAGATGGTGGCCCCTCTTCTTTAAGCCAGTCGGGACCAGCTTCTTTTTTGCTCTTGGGCTCTGTATTGGCTGTGTGAACTGAGGCAGGAGGATGCTGCAAGGCTGGGGATGGGGACAAGGAGAGCACAGAGGCTCTATGTGCATGGAGGAGTGTGGATGATAATGGACCACACCTTGTTGGGGTGTGTCAGACTGTGATTAACAAGTGAGATGGCTCCAACCATTGCAAGCAAAGAGAAGATAATTTGTGAGCTGGGTAATGGAGGAGGCTGCACCTGATGGGAGAGAGCAGCACTCTGCAGTGAGCAGCCCCAGAGCTCTGCCAATCTATCTGCAAAAACTGAGCTTGAGCACTGAGAACTACCTCTCTCAAGGACTTACTGGCCATTGCTTTGTCTTGGACCCTGGCAACAGGGTCCCCCATGCTGTTGACGGTGGAGAAGGACACCTCTGGCACTGAGTAGAAAAGTAGAGAGTTGAGCAGTGCAGGGGGACCTCAGCCCCCCTCCAGCCTGCAGCTAGGATGACAGATTGATACAAGGACTGCTGAAGACACTGTTTTAAAAGAGCTCATCATTGGAACCTGGAGTGGTGATCTGGGGCTTTGTTCCCCACTTTTCCTTCTTCTTTTCCTTTGTCCTACTCTCCCTTTCCTCGCTCCCTCAGGTCCTTTTCAACCTGCCTGTTTGCCGCTTCTCTCTCTCTCTCTTCCTGCTCTCAGCTCTCCCCATCTCTTCAGATCTCTGAGCTTAGCTTTGAGTAGTTACAGTGATTCATGTACTCTCGAGTCTAGTATTTGGTAACGTTGGTGATTTTATGTGCTATTGGAGTTTGGAATTTAATGGCTGTAGTAAAACTGTGATCTCTATGCAGACCTGTGGTGTAAGTGCCCTTAATTCCAACCCAAGTAAATCCGTGAACCTGAGTCACTCCCTTAAGATCAGAGCTGCGTGACCTTTGTGCACAGAGGTGGTAGGGTGCAGGGTTCTACATGTTGGCACTTGGGTACAGGATCCTGGCTACCATGTGCAAGGTCCGAGATACTGGGATATAGGACCTGGCTGCTGAGTGCACAGGCTCTGGGTGCTTGCCCTAGGTGTACAGAACCTGGTGCAGGGTGCTAGCTGCAGTGTCCTGAGTTGAAAGCTCTGAGCTGCCTGTTTGCAGGGAGCTGCTTGTGCTGCAGGTGTGAGAGATACAGGTGGGCCTGAAGGGTGTGGCTGGGAGTAGTTGGCTGCATTCCTCTGCCCTGAAGAATCACAGAATCATTTTGATTGGAAGAGCCTCTCAAGATCATCAGATCCAACCATGTACTCAGCACTGCCAGGTCACCAGTAACCCATGTCCCACACGTTTATATCTTTTAAACACCTCCAGGTTGGTGATTCCAGCACCTCTCTGGGTAGCCTGTTGCACTGTTTGGTAAAAGAGGAGTGGCAGGAGGCATCTTTGGCAAGCAGTTCTCCAGATTTGGGTGCAAGGCTGAGGGACAGTCTTGCAGGCAGAGCAGAGTCTTTGCTTTTGGGCAAAGTGGTGTTGCTTTATCTCGACACTGAGCAGATGTCAAGTTAGCTGCAGCAAAGGTCAGATTTTTCCTGCTCAGGTTGGTGCTTGATGTGGATCCTCTCAGGCCGACAGACATGGTGTGCATGAGTTCATCTCCTTCCTGCAGAACCAAGCAGCATCCTCTATGCCGTCACCAAATGTTATTCTAGTTTTAATATCCAGTTGTCAATGGTTCAGCTCAAGTGGCCCTCTCTTGTGAGCTTCTCAGTCTGCTCTGAAACAGCTCAGTTGTGTTGGAGGGTGCCTGTAGCTGTGGTAACTGGTAATTATTTCACAGGGGAAAAAACAAATCTTTGACATCACTGAGGTCTCTCGACTGTATTTGGTTTTGGAGCAGAATGCCCTCATTTAAATGGGAACTGAGCTGGGAGTACTCTTGTGTTGCAGTTTTACATGAAGACTCAGCATCCTGGTGTGATGTTGGGTTTTTGGAGACACCTGTGCACTGGTGTGAGGCAGGGGATGGACCTAGACTTTTGAAATATTCATGCATTCACTCTTTTCCCAGTTTTGACCATTTTTTCAATGCCAAGGGGTGCAGCTGGGGTCGGTGCCCATACCTGCAGTTTTCTGGGTGGGTGAGGCTGGCCTCAGTCAGCTTATGGGTGGCAGCAAGTCCTATTGCTTTGCTTTGGAGCCATCCAGAGGATAGTGGGGAGAAGACACTGTGCTCTCAAAGGCCAGGAAAAACAGCAGAGGATGGAAACTGGTGTGTCATCTCACGCTTTCCAGGCAGTCCTGAAACTGGACTGTTTGGTTCATGCACATGCTGATGATGGCTCCCCATACCAGTGTCTTGCCTTGTTTCAATGGCATGTGGGGGAAAACCCCAGCCTAGAGCTGGAGAAGCAGCCTAGTTTTCCTGTTCAGCCTGCTCAAGGTGCTCAGTTTCTCTTTCATGCCTCTGCAATACTTGAGCATGTTGCTGGTGGGCTCTTGGGGAGGGGAGGAATGCATTGGAAGATGTCAGAAGGGGGAGTCAAAGCACATCTGATGGTTTTGTACCCTCCTTCCTATGTAGGAAAAATGTTTGTTTTGGGAATGAAACTGGAAAGGTGCATGTCGCCTGTGCACATGCAGTTTGGTGCTGATGGAGCTGGATACAAACATGGCTGATTTAATCTGTCCATACTCCCATTTCTTCTCCAATAGAAGAGCTCCAAAGCTTTGGTGGCACTGTTTGGGATCCCACACAAGCCATCCCTTTCCTCTCCTTTTTCTCATGCCAGCTTTATCTTTTCTGCTCTGCAGAAGACTCTATTTCCTCCCCAAAAGACCTTGATATCTTGAAACCCACCAGTGTCCATGTGATCATGCCTGAGGGGCCAGTGAAGAGCCCTCTCCACGCACCTCCACTGGTGGGTACAAGTGTAAGACTTGTAGAGACTGCAGGGCAAGCTGACAGAGAGTAAGTGGTTTTAGAAGTTGTTTTTTAAAAGCTGAGCATTAATCTGTGAGTTTAATTTGTGTGTTTTCCACAGATAAGTGTAAAGTTTGGGTTAGAAAAGTTGGAAAGTGTCTGCTTGTAGTGGGTTCAGTACCACAATTAAAGATAAAGGGAAAAAAAACCAAAGCAGTTAGGTCTTGATGAGATCTCCGATACAATTTGCCAGACAATGGATAGCTTAGGGAAAATGGAAATAGTTTATTAACTCTATAACTGTATACAGAAAAGAAGAAAAGGTTAAGCAGATCACCACAAAGAAGCCCAATAACCATAGCAGCTGGGAGGAGGGATGGTGAAAATGTTTGTTTTAACTTATATTTATTAATGCTTGGAGGAGTCTCACCTGTGAGAACTTGCAGGAATGAGGTGGTGGGAATGTGCTCGCATAAACACTGTGTAGTGCAAAGCTGGGACAGCCCACAAAGTGCCAGTATCACAGTATAGTGATGGAGTATCACAAAGTCCCAGTATCACAGACCTCTGGAGACCATCTCTCCACTTCTACACATCTACCACATTCAGGTCCTATGCAACGGATTACAATTGCCAGCTGACTGGCTAAGTGGCTTCAATACTAAATGGTAAAGAGGAGAGAATTTCTGACATTTTAGGAGATTGCTCTGTGCTTTAGTGCTTCCCTGACTCATCTGAAAGTTGCTGGGGCTGGCCATATTAGAAACTTCTACATAACTGGTGGTGTTTGTCAGAAGGAAAGCATCCTTCTGTAGGAACTTGGTTGGGGGAAACTGGGTGCAATTATTTCATAGGCACATGGGAAATCACTCACCTCTAAGCCCCTGCACCCCTAGCAGGCTGTTAATGAGAGCCTTGGACCTTTGCCGCATGCTTAATAGACAGTGTTCAGGTCTTGAGTAGCTGTGGGTGAGCATGTGTTAAGAGGCATACAGCTGGCCACGGGTTCCATCACTGAGAAGAAGCATTAAGGTTACAAGTCAAAGCATGTGCTAAGAGCAGCATGGAGACCCCAGGGTCACGTGAAAAAGACCTACTTGCAAACTAGAAAAATGTGCTCTAAAGCAGGAGGTGGCTGAATAGAAACAGACTGCAAATATGAACAGGCAGCAGAAGGCTGGGACTTGACCAGCACCACCAGCTGCCTGAATGTTCTGGACCTGGCCAGCATTGGTATCAAAGCCAACCACAGAAAAAAGAAGGGGTACAAATCTTGGACTGGGGTGGCCAACAGCCATTTGGAAATGATCCAGTTGCTGTTATGGACCAGCATTAATGCACTTTGGTCTGATCCAGCTTCCCTCCACAGAAGCTTTAGTTTCAAAGAGTCAGAGCATCCATGCAGAAAAGCCAGGAGACTGGGAGGAACTGGTCTCCGGTCATGTTCTGGGTGCCTGAACTGGGAACAGAAGCACAGCAGGAACACCAGCTACCCCAGGGAATGGGGGATGAGGGTCCTTAATTGTATATAGTGCTTTAGATTTCCTCCTGCTCATTAACTATCCTTAAGCCACCCATGCTGATTAATCAGAGCCATTTAGGTCTGTGGTAGACTCCTCTCGTTTGTATGAATTACAGGTAGTGGCTAATTGAGGATGTATTTACTTTATGCTGATACAGCCTGGCACTCTTGCTGCTAATTTTAGTTGCACTTGATTATAGCAGTTTCCTGGGAAGTGCCAGGTAAGCAGACAATTTCTGCTTATGATGAGAAATACTCACAGCTCCTAGTCAGTGTTGACTAAATGAAAATGTACCTGCCTTGTGTTAATTAACAAATTCTCGCTACTCTTGGGGAATACTGGTTAATCAACTTTTGATTATCATGACTAACTCCAGCCAATCAATGGGGAGTGTGGAGCGTGGTGATTTTATGGAAGTGTATTTACTATCTGTTGATTAATTTTGACTATTCTGAGGCAATATCAGCCTCTAAAAGAATTTCTTTTTCTCCTGGGTAGTTATTAGTGCCATACTGTAATGCACTGTGCAGCCATGCCTAAGAGTATGTTTTCCATCTACAATCTAATTCACATAATTTCTGTAAGATGCTACTTAATCAGCAGCATTTTTTGCCTATATAATCTCCCACTATTTCTAAAGTGTTTGTTGTGATCAGGATGGGCTCTAGCTGTTTACTTGTCTTAACACATTTACTTACTAAACACCCTGAAAGTCACAAGCAGCAAAGAGCATTTGCTTTTGGGAGGTATCTCCATTGTGGGGGAGGCTCTTCGAAGGAGTAACAAGCAGCAGGACAAAAGGAGATGGCCTCAAGTTGCACCAGAGTAAGTTTAGGTTGGCCCTGAGGGGAAACTTCTTCCTGGAAAGAGTCCTCAGGCTGTCCAGGGTGGGGGTTGAATCGCTGTCCCTGGCCGTGTTTCACAGTCTGTGGAGATCTGGAGCTCAGGGACAGGGTTTAGTGGTGGAATGGGACAGTTGAGTTACTGGTTGTACTGGCTGATCTTGAAGGGCTTTTCTAACCTGAATGATTCTGTGATTTTATGAGGATCTAGTTTGTGTTGTGAAGAAACCTGATTTTCCCCCAACAAAAAATCCAACCCAAACTCAAGAAATCCACCTGCTCAGCAGTGTGTTCTCTGGTTGTTTCCTTTCATCCCACTGGCTGCCACAGTCAGCTCCCACCATTCCTGAAGAGTGCTGCTTCATCAGGTATGTGTTTTGTTGATGGAGTGGCTGGTGTCATTGAGCATCTTGTAGTAGTCTGATTAATTATCTTAATTTCTAGGTAATTAGATTTATTAGATGCTTTTTGTGCTTATGCTGAACAACTCCCTCTATTATTTATGGCCGGGGCATTGGCAGTCAATCGTTGGCACATCTGTCTCAAGGTCCTCTATGGATGCCATCAGCTAACTGGAAGTGGTTTGTGCACACGAGTGCGTAATATCCCCCTCTTTCCCAGGGAAGTGGGAGATAGTGATGGTTGATCAGGAGCAGATTCATCATCGGCTGTTGAATTACCAGTATTTCTAGGAACTCCAGCCAACATAATGTACCTGGTTCCTGGTGGCTGTGACTGGAGGCCAGTTTCAGTGTATGCTGGTTGACTGCCATGAAGGCAGGACATGCTGGAGGGACCAGCAACTATCTGCCAAAGCAAATTACTCTGAGGCAGCTGCCTGTAGTGGAAATGCATATAATTTATGATACTAAACACCGTCATCTCTCCAGGGCTCAGATAGTTGTCTTTACTCTCCTTATTATTGGTGGTTTTGAGCAGTGAGGGTGACGATGAGCCATGTTTACTTTGCAGTGGCAATTTTTCAGCTCCCTAATGAATTTCAGTGAAGTTATTTTGTTCTAGGGTCACAGCCCTTATCCTAATGTGTTTTGAGTAGCAGTGTCTGAGCAGAGGCCTCGGTGGGTTTTAACAAAGATTTCCCATCAGTTCTAGGTAAAGAGGGATTGATCAAAGGTGTTTTCCTAGTAACTTCCACCACCCCTGAGGAAGTGATACTAATTCACTGAACACGTCTGATTTATGGCAGTGAAACCCTGCTGGTGTTGGAGAACACCAGCCAACAAGAGAAGCTCTGCTCATATTTCTTGCAGAAGCATGGTCATACAGCAGTGGATGTTCTCACATCTACATTCATTTCCACACCAATTAGAACAAGCTGGCTAATCTCAAGCAAATTTGCTGACCAGACACCATTTTCCTTGGGAAGTTGCAGGTGATGATGGACACACACTGACATACTCCTGCTGTTCCCCACATTCCCGGAGAAAGCTGAACAGCCAGAACAGGTTTCCTGGCAGACTGCTGCCTAGCTGGACCTTCAGGGATCTTGGAAAATGTGGGCATTCAGAGCCTTTTATTTTTTCTGCTGATCTCTTTCCTGTTTTTCTGCAAAGTGTTGGGTTGTCAGTGATCTTTGGTCATGAGTTTCATCTCCCAGTCTTCCCAGAGACCTGTGGGAGACGGAACCTGCTCAGATTTGCCTCATTCATTTTGATTCTGTGAACTGGCAGTACTCTCATGAGGGCAGAATAGCAGGGGAGAATCACCTCCCTCAGCCTGCTGGCCACACTTCTTTTGGTGCAGCCTAGGACACAGTTGGCCTTCTGGACTGCAAGTGCACACTGGTGGCTCATGATGAGTTTTTCATCCACTAGCACCCCCAAATCCTTCTTCTCTAGACTGCTGTCAAGCAGTTCTCTACCCAGCCTGTATTTGTGTCTGGGATTGGCTGGACACAGGTGCAGGACCTTGCACTTGGCCTTGTTGAACTTCCTGAGGTTTGCCTGCACCCACCTCTCCAAGCTGCCCAGGTCCCTTTGGATGGGGGTGAAGTTTTCCCTTTTCCAGTTAGCAGGAACTTCACCAGACTGCCATGGCCTTTCAAATACAACGGACAGCATCTGGGCAACTTCATCTGCCAGTTCTCTGGGGACCTGTGGATGGATCTCACCAGGCCCCACTTCAATGGGGAATATTGTAACTTATTAAGAGTTTCTTCCTCCATTCTTCCGAGAACTTCAATAAAACCATTTAAGGGATTTTCATGGGTTGTTTTTACAATAGGCTAAAGCCAGCAGTAATCTGAGACTCACATTTCGTGCTCGTGGTGTGAGAAGGACTTTTTTCACCCGGCTCCACATTGCAGTTCAAACTTGTCTTTAAACTTTACGGACCAGAAAGGCCCCTGATTTTGCAGAGGAGAGCTCTATCGCTTCTCATTTGTGGAAGTGCTACGGCTAAGGAAATCTTGCACAACTTCTGAGGTGATGGATGCTGCTCTTGCAACAGAAACTCACTATGATCACCCTGCAGGACTGTGGTAGCAGGAGGGACCCTGCTCCTGCCCATCTCTGCTGGGCTCAGAGGATGCTTTCCATCCTCCTGGAGAACTTCTCATGCTGGCTGTACCACGGGCAGTCAAATGCAGCATCTTCTGAATCTCCTAGAACAGGGGATAGTCAATGAAAGATACAGCTGTGAAACGGCCACCACTTACTGACATTAGGGTCTGAGCACGTTTGTGGGCATTTGACGGAAGGCCCCCGCTGCGGGAAAACACTGTTTGCACCGCTGATTTGTGGGAGCTGCCAGGAGAAAACAGTCCTGGGACCTCTGCTGTTTAGTACTGCTGCCAGTGGCATCGACAGCGGGATTGAGTGCACCCTCTGCAAGTTGCGGGTGACACCAAGGTGAATCGTGCTGGTGGTAGGCCAGAGGAACAGGAGATCACCCAGAAGGACGTGGACGGGCTGGAGAGCTGGGCCCAGGGGAACCTCCTGAGGTTCAACAAAGCCAGGTGCAGGTCCTGCCCCTGAGTGGGGGCAATCCTCAGTGTCACTACAAGCTGCAGGAGGAGGTGAACAGCTGGGCCCCTGCTCTGCCTTGGGTAGGCAGCCCGAGAGGACGGGTGCCGGCCCGGCAGCAGTTCTTGCCTGGTCCAGCTCCGAGCTGGCACCAGGAACCAGAGAGGCAAGAACTTAGAGCTGATTTCCCCCCTCATGGGGCAACCATCCAGCGACCTGTGGTGAGCTGAAGAATACTCCCCTTTCCCCTGTAGTTGAGACAGGAGGAGAGAGAGAGAGACAGGAGCGGAATGGAACTCTCTCGGCCACATTTGCAGCATCGGGGAGGCCTCTGCTGCTGCTGGCCACGCAGTCAGTCGCCATCTTGAGCTCTGCATGTGGCTGGGGCCATGTGGCCAGTTGCTGCCATCTTTGAGCCACTCATCAGCCAGAAGAGAGACTTTGTCATTTCTGCCACTGAGAAAAAAACTGGGGGTGCTTGAGTGTGGGGGAGAGAAGGAGCCTTAGGAGAGGCATCTGAGAATTCCTTCGTGCTCAGCTGAACTCTCTGTTCTGAAGGCAGCAGAAGGACTCAAGGATCCTTAGACCTTGGACAAGTAAGAGAGAATGATTTCTTTTTGAAAGCATGTCTCCTGCATCAAGGAATGCAGTTCCAGGTGCTGAGGAATCAGGCCTGTCCGGTCGGCGTCTTGCTGGAGGAGCTGCGCTGAAGAGCTGACGAGTTCACCGGTCTGGACAGCCGAGGGTTTGGCGTCTGCAGGTAAGAGTGGGCAGCACATGAGGGGGCTGGATGATCTCTCTGAATGAATAGAAGAGAGGGTGGCTGTACTCCTCTCTGTTTGACTGACATGTTCTCTCCCCAGGTCTCTAATGTAAAAAACCCAAGGGCTGATACGATAGTCATCTCCTACTGTATTTTTCTCAGAATATGTGATGGCATATCTGGCAGTTTCTAGTGTGTGTCCACTAACTTGCTTAACCTCTTCTTCTTTCTGTGTACAGTTACAGGGTTAATAAACCCTTTTCCATTTTCCCTAAGCTATCCATTGTCTGGCAAATTCGATCTGAGATCTCATCAAGACCTAACTGCTTTGTTTTCTTTTCCTTTATTTTTAATTGTGATCTTGAACCCACCACATTGAGGATGTCCCTGATCACTGCAGGAGGGTTTGGACTGGATGCCCTTTGGAGGTGCCTTCCAACCTGGGCCAGTCTATGATTCCTTTTTATTTTTTTCTAAAATCCAAGTGACTGCAGGAGAAGATGTAATGGGTGTTGGAAATATGTGTGGTTCTCACTTTAATTAGAACTATGAAAAATATGGCAATCAGGCAAGTGGTGAGAAAATCCCTGCAGTCACTGAACCCTGCACAGAGCTCAGAAGAAATCCACACACTGACAGCAAATCCCCATGACAGTGCCTTGTGGCCTTTTACTATCTGTGGGCGTATGTACAGGATCCATCTTGCCTAATATTAGAGGGCTATAAGCAAACTCAGAGTGAAAACCTGGCATCCAAGCTCTTTGCACTTCGCAGATGTAGAGCAATGTCATCAGTCATGATGGGAAGGTGCTTTTCCTACCCCAAAGTCTGGTGGGAGCTCTCCCTTTTGGGTGATACCCGTTAGAGATGAATGACTCTGGAGGTGAATCCACTCGAGTCACCTCTGTCTCGTTGCTCTCATCACCCACTAGATGGCAAGTTTGCTCTATGTAATGAGAGCCCTTGCTCAGCACTGCTGGTGTACAGAGCGCTTAGAAAACTGAGTGCGTTATAAAAAGGCAGCAGGTCCTGTTTACCTGGGGTTTTTGAGGGGTTTTCTCCTGCAAAAGCAACAGGATATAAAGTGGATGCATCAGACTGCAAGTTAGCAAGGAGGGATGTGTCTCTTCCTTCTGGGACAACTGACTGTAGGAAACCATGGCTCAGAGCACCTCAAGTGTGTCTGCCTTCCTTTCCCTTACAAGACTGCTGTTCCCAAAGCACTGTCTTTCGGGTTTTTATCATAACTTGACATTGGAGAAGTGGCTGACCTCTGCTAGAGCATGAAGATGTGACATGGAGAAGAGGTATGTGCCCTCTCGGAGATTCAATCAATTGGTCCAGCACACAAAAGCCAACCCCTATGTCTTGGGCTTACAAAAGAGGGACAAGGAAGAGTAACCCCTCTCCACTGATATTTGCCATCTTTCCCCATGCAGGTCTTCCTCTGTCCATTTGCCATGAGCCCTCTGTTCACCACTTGCAAGGAAAGAAGCTTTGGCCAGCATCTCAGGTGGGCTTGAGCAGAGCAGGAGGTCTGTCTCAAAGCATATCCTCTTCCCTGGTGAAACCTCACACGGGTTTTACCTACAGAGCCAAAGCAAAAAAGTGAAGAAAAAAATTCTCCTATAAGCTTGCAGATTTACACATCCAACCCCTATGGAGTCGAGGGAGTTTTAAAGCAGAACATGTTCCTCTCCTTCATGTTCCTCTCATCTCTTTTTTGGCATCCTGAACTACTCTGCCTGGACAGAGGCTGTGTTTGCCTGACTCAATCATATGCTCAAAGTCAAAGCAAGCAGCTGGGAGGGGAAGCTGTGGTATGAAACTCTTCATGACTTTCATTTATAAAGTAGATGGAAGAGGCTTCTCTGTGGCAGGACCAGCTCCTTCCAGCAGCACATGGCATTGATGCTTCCAGGACTGTGGCATCCGAGGGAGATAAACTGGAGCTGAACAAATCATGCATTAAATACTCTGGTCATTGAAGCGCAATCATCATTGACTCTGGTGGTTTGCTTGCAAGTCTCTGCAGAGTGCTCACCCCAAGGAGAACCTGGAGCCTGCTTCATCCTCTAGAGCAGGGGGAGGAAAGCATTAAAAAAGGTGGAAGAACCTTTTGTACATGGTGACATGGTGACCAGAATGATAATGCAGTGAGAACTTGTTCTCATACAGAGGAAGAGCCTATAATCGACAAGCGAATCCAATTCTTACTAGATACCAATCCCACCAATCAGTTCAAAGCCTAACAGAGATGTCTGAAGAGGCTGTAACTGAATTAGAGCTGTTGGTGAAAGCTGCAGTTCTGAGCTGTGAGGAGAGGGGGAGGAACATGCAGCCTTGGGCCAGATGGAGGAAGATTTCTGGAGCATAACTGAGACTTGCAGGAGAAGGAAAGAATGGAGGGAGAACATGGAACTGCCTAGAGGACAGCATGATGATGTGATGCTCACTGGGCATGGCCAAAGGCAGAAGGCAGCAATGCTGGAATGGCCAAATGGACCCTGGGAAGCACCAATCACCAACCCAGAGTGAGAGGAGGAGATGCAGCCTGTTTTTTGTGTTGACAAGGTGGGAGCTGGCAGTCCTGATGAGGACTTTCTGCCTCATGTGTCTGCCTTATGACAACAGTCGTGTGGTTTTAGGAATGCTTTGATTGAAAAAGCTGAATTTGATGTTGCTTGATGCTCTGGTGTTTAGTGAGGTTGTTCCAAGTTCAGCCTCTTGTCCCAAGGCAGGTGCTTCTGGCTGGTGATGGGGACACTGCTTTTTTTTGGGGGGGGGGTGTGGGTGAAAATAGGAGGAGGAAGGGTCCTATTTGAAGAAGGAATCTGTGATTGTTATCTCCCTGGAACAAGGGACTGGACAAGTTCTTGTGCTCTGCACACACATTGTTGCTACCCAGCAACCACACAACCTTACTCCTCTCTGGTTCTAAGAGCCTGGCTGAGACATCCAAAGCTATTTCGGGCTCACCTTAAACCCTAAAATCTTGCTGAAATTTGCCCACTTGCCAGTCCTTTGACCCCACACATGTGTCGCGCCTAAATTTGGTTACCCTACCATGCAGGATCCGTTTTGCAGGTGGGGGATGCAGACTGCAAGGAGGGCTGGCAGCAGAAGAGGGTGGCTGGTAGCAACATGGTTTCAGGTGGTGGGAACCCCTATCAGAGGCAGAGCTGTCCCATGAAGAGACAAGCCTCTGAGCAGCCCCCCAGTGCAGTCAGCACACATGGTACAGCCACCACTGGCCAAGCACATGTTTACTTTTTTCTTTCAAGGTATGAGATGTAGTGTCTCTGGGGTGAGAGACAGCTTCCCTCCACCATCATCCACCAGCAGGGCCACTCTCATCCCTTCAGTGCCCACTTGTAGCTCAGACATTGCATGCCAACATCTTTCTCAGGTGCATCTGAGCAGGAAGTCTGTGAGAACAGCTGCAGGGGTAGCTAATAATCCAGATGCAAACGTACCAAATGAAGGGGTCAAGCCTGCAGCAGGGAAGCCAAGCAGACGTTTTCTCTCCATGCAGAGGAGCTCACAGGAGTCCCCAGTTTGGAACACTTCTTTCTGAGGAGCAAGTCAGAAAATGTGTCTCCAAGTGATGTTTCAGTAGATGCAGTTATAAAACAACTTGACAAAAGCCAGTAGCAGTACTGGATGGTTTTCAGTCAAGAGCTCTGAAGGAACTCAAGGATGAAATAGATTAAACTACTAACTGCACTATGTCTACTGTGAAACCTCTCAAACTTTTCTCAATATCCGAGGGAATAGAAGACAGTAAGACCTTGATTTAAAAAAAAAGCTTCTGAGCAGATTCAGGAACAGCAGATTATTAAAATTTATGTCCAAATGAGGTAAAACTGTAGTATGGGGGGAAGTGAAGGCACATGTGAGACATGATTTATTTACATCATTTAAATTTAGATAAATTACTGACATAATTTAAAATTCAGCAAGGCTTCTGTGAATGGAAGCCCTACCTTAGGAACTCCTAAGAGTTTCTGAAGGAAACAGCAAGGGCACGTGATCAAGTGGCCCAGAGATCCAGTTAATCCACTTGGATTTCCTGAAGTTTTTTAACTCGTTCTCTAATCAAAGGAGCTGTAAGATATCTTCAGGGGTTCCAAAGTCACAATGAAATGAGAAGAAAAGTCCTTCCAGAGGTGGATCAGTGTAAAGACTAAGAAACAAAGAGGGAAGGAAGAAGAGATCCATCTTCATGGTGATGAGCTCCACAAAGTTATGCCTTTATAATATTTGAAAAAAACCCCAGGCTCTAGATTGGGCCAACAACTTGTCTGAAATGCAGACAAAGGTGAAAGAAAAGAGCTACAGTCTCACACTGGGACAGAAAAGGCCCTTCTTAGCAAGTGCCTGTAGAAAATGCCACTGGGGTATCCTCAACAAAAGATGAAGTCAAGAGACACAAGGGCAAAGCATGTAAGAGAGGACAAAGCCTGAAACAAGAACCTGCTGACCACCTGGATCTGTACATTGGTGCTTGTACATCCCTGACCTCTCCACACCTCTGCTTTGTGGAGTGGTCTCACGTGTCCTGGGTTTACTCACCCGGAGCTGCAGTGAGCACAGTGGTCAGTGCTCAGGGAAATCTTTGAAATCAGCATCGGCCTGTAGGGGTGTGATTTCCTTGGCCTGTGGCTCAGGGACTCCCTTTGACCTCCCTTTAATAGCTCTTGAAATAATAAGATCTGGTTATTAAATCACATCTGCTTTTCCTTCCCTATTTGTCTTCTCAGTAAATTCACTGGCTTTGCTACGTGCCCTTTGAAGCTGGTATGGGGACAGGGTTGACTACAATTTTCTGCTTGCAGGTGAACCTCAGTGTTTTACAGGGGTGGGTTCTATTTCGGTCTCTTTTTCTTCCCAACATTCCATTTTCTTATTATTTGACCGCTGCAGAGAGCTGCACTGACATTTCCACCTAAGTGTACGTTATGACTCCAGCTCTGGCTCCTGAGTGGCAATTTTTCAGAGCCCATTACAGTATATCTGAAGTTAGGATTTCCTTTTCCCTTCTGCATCACTTTACATTTATCTATATTGAATTTCATCTACCATTTTGTCATCCACTCTCTCAATATTATGAGCTCCTCCTGAAACATTCCGCAGTCAGCCCTTGCCTTTACTACCTTCAGTAACTCAGTTCAGCACATTGTGTTGTTTCCATCCATTTCCTTTGCAGATTGTGCATAAGTGTCCTGCCTTAAGCAGAGAATCCTTCAAACAGCCACCTCCTTGCACTCCAAAAGCTGAGTGCTTACTCCAGCCCTTTGCTTTCTCTTAAGGAGTCTTAGATGATCAAGAAGCCTTTGGTGCAACCATTTTCTTGCTGCAGAGGCACCTTGCAGATTTCTGAGACCTGCTGATGTGTTGAGCAGCCCCCAGTGAATTTCTCCCCCAAAACCTTTTCCACTTCTAATGTAAGGTTTTAGCACTTGCAGTCTTCCTTGGCAAGGAGGTCAGCAAGCCAGTTACTCATTGCATGAAGAATAAGCTCTTTTTTGTTTGCTTTGAACTTGATCCTCACTAGTTTAATTTGATGTCCTTCATCATTTGATTTAGGAAGACAAATGAAAAGCTGAGCCCTACATGTCCTCTCAGGCTCTCATTATTTTGTTGACTTCCTTCACATGTCCATGAATGTGTCTCTTTTCTCTGCTGAGGAGTCTTGTCTTCCAGCTTTCCTCATACAAAAGCCATTCCAGACCTCCAATCACCCTCCTGTCCTTTTCTGATGTTTTTGTGGTCTAGTCTAAGTCTGAGAGGAGGAGATTGACTCTTCATTCAGAATCCATGGCTGAACGATGGATTTATATAGCGCCGAAGCTGCGCTTTCCATTGATCGGACACTTTGACATTTTCCACATGGTTTTCAAACAGGCACACGTGGTGTTTTACCAACACAGATGACCCCTTTGATGCTTGATGAACTTTCTGACAAATGACCTTCCTTTACAACCTTCCTCTACCTTCAGTTAGTTGTGGAGTCTTCTTGCCACAACTACTCTGTAACCCGCTATTCTTCCAGATTTGCTCAGTGATTACTTTCCTGTGATTTACAGGTCTCCTCTTGCTGTTCCCACCTGACATCCCAAGAGCTGATGCCCTGTCTTCCTCTCCTTGCCTTGTAATTTCACCAGCATTGGGGCTCACATTTCTCTTTCAAAACCAATTTGCAGGATTGTCCACTGTGTTGCTTTGCTCCCTGCTCAGAAGGCAAGATGATCTCATTCTTAACCTAGTCAGTGTCTAAAGCCAGATTGTGAAGTACTCAATCAAAGTCACAGTTGCAATAGAAAAGCTGTGTTCTGGCTCAGGCCATCTTTCATAGTGATGCAGCTGGGGCTGCTTTATCTGGTGCCCGATGGGTACCACAGCTCCCATACAACATTTCACTGGTTGTGTGCTGTACAACATGGTCTCTCACCAGAGGTCGAATGAGATGACCGCTGAGCATTTGGCTCTGCAGAGAAGCGAGGCTGCTGCACAGACAGCCGGTGCAACAAGGGAAGCACCAGCGGCGCAATTAGGGATAAAAATCTGGTATGTAATGTTGCTGGGCATGAAAGGAATTCTGTTTGGGTTGAACACCCTGTTGCTTTTCAGAAGGTGGATGCCTGAGTGTCTTCTGTTTCCACCCACAAGGTGTTTCTATTTTTTTTCCTCATAGAGATATTAATGGCTCCTTTGAAATCATTGAACAGGATGCTTCTTTACCAAGGGACAAATTAGCTGCGAAAGATGTTACTGAAAGCTTCTTCCAGAGTCAGAGAACTGATTTCCAGATATCTCAACACTTCCTCAGTCTTCTCAAAGACAGCACTTCTCCAGGACTCGTTGTTCTTTGAGCTACTCTTAGCATTGATAGCAGGTACTTAATGACAAGGGAGTACACCTTGTCCATGGTGATAGGCAGCAGTGCAAGCAAAGCACGGAGGTTGGCTGACACTATTCTGTTAATCTCACCCTCAGGACCAGAATGGCTCAATGTTGACGGCATTTGTGCTAAGGTGCATGTCACCACAGAGGCCCAGGGATCAAGAGCTGTGAAGAGATATGTGCTGCTAAGAGAGAGCTCAAGACGCTGATGTAGCTAGCTCTTACCCACGATTGCAATACATTTGAAAGAAACCTGTGGAAAAAATGTGCCCACTGGTCAAAGCACTGTCAGAAACGCTCGTCTGGGTGATAAACTGATGATATTCACAAAACATGTGCAGTGAGCAGAGTGCCAAAGGATCCCTAAGGAACAGAAGCAAACCCCTTTTCCCCTCCCAATATCTGCATACGCAGCTTCCTGCTTTTGAAACTCAAGAGTACCTTCAGATGAAGTCCTCTGGCTCTGAACTGCCTTCAGGACTACTTGATTTATGGTGCCACATGTGAGCTTCTGACAGATAACCACTACAGCTGACCACACAGACCCTTTCTTTGAGATGTGATCAAAAGTGCATGTTTGAACCTGTGCAATCATCCATTTTGTCATTAATGACTGCAGCAGGCAGAGTCTGAACAGTGACTTTGGGCTGAAGTGTTTCTCCTTGCAAATCAAGCATGCAAACTGCCGGGTGCTAACACTGCTCAACGCTGGTGCCTCGTTCTTCACTTTGCTCCTCGGAAAGTCATCATAAAGAAGGAGTGTTGGGTTTTGACCAGAGCGTATTTGCAGTGGCTCACCTTCAAACTCATTCTCTGTCCTCATTCGTTCAAGTGTTTGTGGGAGCTGATGCTAAGAAAATAGGAAATTTCCTCTTCACTGAGGAAAAAACAATGCAAAATGCAAAAACTTGGCAGAAATGGAAATTTTACAGAACAGCCCCCTCCCCCCATCTGTCCAAGCACAAACACACAAAAGAAAACCACTGACTTCTCTTATCTTCCTCCACCTTTTGGACTTGCCTTTGAATGATGCTCTGAAGTAGTCCCTTGCTCTCTGCTAAGGCTCACAGTCTCCTGAAGGCACTCCCGCATCGCATTTGAGATGCATTTGGTCTTGCTGGAGACACACAGTGGGATTTTGTAAAATTCTAGCAGCATCCTGAACTAAATATCAGCCCAGCAGCTTGGCAAGTACTGGTCCAGCCTTGTAGGGCATGAGGCTGCACCAGCTTTTAGTGAGGCAGGATCAAAATTTGGGGTAATGCAAGCGCTCAGATTACCTTTCCCTGCCTTTGTCCTCTGCCTCCCTTCCTCACATTGATCATCTCACACTGGGCAGCTGCTTGCTGAGGTGATTCTTGCATGTGGAAATTGCCACCAGCCTTGTGTGTGTGGTTCCCACTCCCCTGTGCTGCACACTGTGGTCAGCTGGCTTTTCCTGATGCCTTCCCTGGCACAGGTAGCTGTGGGGGACAGCGCTGTGTGCCTACCAAGGGTTAACTTGCCCTTTGGCACAAGAGGCAGTGAAAAGTTTGCTAGAACAGTACCCACACCATATGCTGAGGATTTAGATTTATAATCATCCTGGCTTTAGCAGCAAAGCTGGCAAGAGAAGCATTTTTGTGTTTGTTATACATAAGAAGATCTTGGTGGTTAAGAAAATACAGGGCTGAAAATGGAAAAAACCCCAAACCCTTTGATAAGCCTTAAAGATTTAAGAGATGGCATCTACATCTGTGCTACCAAAAATATCTTTGTTAAACCTTGCTGCTGGGATGGGCAAAATGTGTGAGCCAAGACACCCCCCACTGCGTTGCAGCGTTTGCCCAATGCTACCATTAGTCAAGCAGATGTCAAACTCCACTGTTACTTTACAGGAGCATCCATCCATTCACCCTGCAATATCACTTTCAAGTTGTATCTAAGCCCTGTGTGCTTGTTTTTACTTGATATTTTCTTCTGTAAATGCATCCTTATTTCTTTCCTAGGAGAATCCCCCCAGTCAAGAGCACACAACCACCTTCTTCATGTTCAGGAAGCGAAAGGGTAGTTGAGTTTTATTATTCTCTGCAAGGTCCCCATGGCCCCTCCAGCTGCTGCTCTCACAGTGAGGTCCTGGTGCATTTTTTACCTGAGCAGTCAGATGCTGCAGGTCTCGAACCCCCTTTGCCTCTAGGAAAACCACATAGTATGAAAGTCCTCTTCTCTGTCACACCCTGAGACCTGGAGACATACCCAGCAGCTCCAGGGTCCCGATCTGCCTCAGGCTGGAGGGGTGTAGCATGCCCTGAGCTGTGGTTGAGAAAGGCACAAGGGCTGCTTGAGAAATCCAGGGATCTTGGAGTGTTTGTTTATTAAAACCTGTGTTATCCCGACTGGAGGACTGAACACTGCAGTTATTATGGGAATAAACTCCAGCACAATGTGGTTGTTGATGGCAGAAGCATTTTTACTGTTGCTCTTGGAGAGTAGTCCCTCTCATCCGTGGGATGATCATGGCTTACCCCCTCAAGTCTCTGGGTGGTGGCACAGGGTGCTTTGGCAAATATTTTTGTGAGCAAATGTCCAGAAAAAAGTGGGAAACTCCCTCCCTGTTACACTGTAGGCTTTGCTGTGAAGGTCTTCTGATGTCTCTAATGTCTCCTGGCTCCAGCAACATATCTTGTTTTTCTTTTTCACAGCTGCCGCTCTGCATGGAGATTTGTCTTTTAAAACTTCATTCAAGCCTTAGATGTGGCTTTGTGCCAAAAGTGTTAGAAGAGCTGGGTGCTCTGGCTGCTTTAATAACTCACATGAGATTAAAGTTGAAAGGTTAGGCACTGCTTTAAAATCAGACCCCCCTTGACCCTGGCCACCCAAAACACAGTAGTATGTGAAATTAAAAAGGAATAACCAAAGCCATAGGTGGAGTTCCACTGTTAGGACACAGTGGTGAAAGGGCAACCCAAGGAGCAGAAGGAAATTTTGCCCTCCATCCCCTTGTCCATTTGCCTCAGGGTTTCATACTTTCATGGCCAATTTTTTACAAAGTGGCCTTGTTGTGGGCCCATTCCATCGTGTTTTTTTGCTGTCACAGAATCATGGAACATTAGAGACTGGAAGGCACCTCAAAAGATCATCTAGTCCAGTCCCCCTGCCACAGCAGATTCACCTAGACCAACTCACACAGGAACACATCCAGGCGGATTTTAAACATCTCCAGAGAAGGAGACACCACAACCCCTCTGGGCAGCCTGTTCCAGTGCTCCATCACCCTCACTGTGAAGAAGTTCCTTCTCATATTTATGTGGATCCTCCTATGTTCCAGCTGACACCCATTGTCCCTTGTCCTATCACTAGATGACACTGAGAAGAACCTGGCTCCATCCTCCTGATACCCACCCTTCACATATTTATAGACATTAATGAGGTCACCCCTCAGTCTCCTCCAAACTAAAGAGACCCAGCATAAGGGAGATGCTCCACTTCCTTCATCATCCTCATTGCTCTGCGCTGGACTTCCTCCTGCAGCTCCATGTCCTTCTGGAACTGAGGGGCTCAGAACTGGGCACAGTACTCCAGATGTGGTCTCAATAGGGCAGACTAGAGGGAGAGAAGAACCTCTCTCGATCTGCTAACCACCCCCCTTCTGATCCACTCCAGGATGCCGCTGGACCTCTTGGCCACAAGGGCCCACTTCTGGCTCATGGTCATCCTACCACCCACCAGGACCTCAAAAGCAGCAGCCTTGACACCATTTTAGAGCAGAGGTCCCCTACTCTAAGCAGCAGAAACCCTCCTCTGATGAACAGTCTCTCTTGCCCTTACCTCAGCATCCAGCTCACCTGCAAGAGGATGACAAAGACAAAGTAGATGTTGGCCATCCGGTGGAACTGCTCGTAGAGGTTCAGCGGCAGGAAGGTGAAGAGGTTATACTTGGCTGTCTTAATGGCATTGCCCTGCAGGAGAAAGGCAGGTCAAAGCCACCAGGAGAGTTCAGTCACGTGAAGCTTTCCCGTGGTTTTAGGTCTTGGCAGCTCTGCTTTAAAAGCTGAGCAGAACCCGTCAGTCTGATTTGGGAGCTGCATCGCTTCCAGCAAGAGAAGGTTATGGCTTCTGAAGACCTGCAGGAGGAACCATCAAGGTCTCCTGACTGATCTGTGTTCAACCAGAGAGAGTGAGGATTCTGAACTTTGGAGATCTGTGACGATCGAGACTGAAGTTGGATTTGAGAGAGAAGCAGGAACCGTCTACAACGAAGATGATTTGGACATTTCATCTCAGTTCAGTGTAGGAGCAGCGTGACAAAGCTCCGTCTGTCTGGGTCTGTGTCTTGGGTGGGGTTGTTCTCTGATGGGGGCAGCGGGGGAGTGAATTGAAATGTCCTGGGGGCCTTTCTGCTCCAAACTGAGTCAGTTGTTTCAGCGCCTGCAGATCCCTCTGTGGGTCTGTTAAACCCTCCCCCTGCGTCTCTGACTCTCTAGCTAAAAGCTCTTGGTTGAAACACAGTCGGGTTCTCTGCCCCACGACATTCATGGTGACTCTGGTGGGGTGCAGGGGGATCCAGACAAGGACCCACCACCACTCTGCTATCACGACCCTGCCTTAAAAAGATCCCTGAAGCCATAAGGAAGAGAAAGGGGGATTTATTAGAGCGAAGAGCCCTATAAAGCTGAAGCAGAATCATCTGCTTCTGCTCATCTAAAGCCTCTCCACCCGCCTCCCGCCTGGATGGTCATTATTTAGCCAGGGGAAAAGATCCTGCTTTGTCCTGCCAAGACTGTCCCAATAAATTTTCCTTTGAAGTCTACTGGAAGCTCTCGGCAGGACTTTAGCTCTAGGAAGGATGATTCAGCCGTCGTCCTTCCTAGAGCTCTGCTCCTTGTCCAGCTGCTTCGGAGGGCACCTGGGACAGCAGGTAGGGGGAAGCCTTTCCTTCTCGTTAAAGATGACCCGTGTAAATCTCCATCGCACTGGAGATCAATCTGCAGAGTCTATCATGGCACCCCCCAACCATCACCAGCTCAGGGACCAGTGGCCCAGGACTAGCCCAGGCTGACTCACCGAGTACTTCCTCTTGGTCAGACAGAAGGCGAATTTCTTCTTGAATTGCATGTGGTAGCTGCGGTTGTTGGCCCTCACCTCCCAGGTGAAAGCTGGAAAAGCAAGGGGATATCCAAGGGTTCTTATCAGAACCAGGCCTTGGCCACCAGCTTCTGGCCTCCAAGCTCACAAGGACCAGCGATGGTGCCACTGAGCTCTTGGTGACCCACTGCTGGTGAGAAGTGATCTCCACAGTCAACCTGAACCCCGTGAGTTGCTGGGGAGTAGAACAGGGACTGAACTGGATCTTTGGGGTCAGCTGCGTGGGGCAGGGGAGCAGAAGCTCTCAGAGCTTCAGGCATCTTCCTCACAAGCTGTCTAAAAAACAAGGAATAAGGGGAAGAAAACCTCTCAAACAGACCTGGCAGCTGCTTCTTTCCACGCGGGCAGCCTGAAGCCGGGTCCTGCTCGGCCATGCTGGCACCACCGCCAGGATCTAGGAACAAGAACAACCGCGGGTATTTGCAACACTGCGCAATGGCTCTGTGATCCCACTGGGATGCTCCAACATCCCAAAGCTGGACCATTCTCAGTGTCTTCAAGGATGCTCAATGGCCTCAGGTCATCTTTCAGACCCACGTTCACCCAGACCCAGCTGCCATGCCCTCGACATGCTCCTCTCTGAGCAAGTTACAGGAGATCACTGGGTGTCACCACACATCCCCTTGGAGCCTCAGGCTGGCCACACAACCCTCTGCATCCCCAGAGCCTCTTGGACAGGAACCTGCATCCTGTTGAGGACCAAAGGGGGAAAGGTCCAGCATCTGAGCTGAGATGGTGGCCAGTGATGGGATGAGGGCAAATGGCCTGAAGCTGCTCCAGGGGAGGCTCAGGTTTGGTGTCAGGAGGAATTTCCTTCCTGAAAGGGCTGTCAGGCACTGGAACAGCTGCCCAGGGAGGAGGTTGAGTCCCCATCCCTGGAGATGTTGAAGAGAAGGGGAGATGTTGTGGTGGGGGACAGGGTTTAGCGGTGCTGACAGGGCTGGGAAAAGGTTGGACTCGATGACCCTGAAGGTCTCTTCCAGCCCAAACTGTTCTGTGATTGATGAAGAGGAACTTTCCCCATCCTGCCATCAGCCCCGAGCATCCGTCCTGCCTGGAGAGGAGCTACCTTCAGCAATGACAAGAGCTCCCTGATGCTGTGTTTGCCGCCGTTCTGGGAGCCTAAGGACCACCCATCAGCCCAAGCCTGGACAGAGGAGGTTTCTTCCATCCCCAGAGGCTCCCAGGTGCCCAGCCTGGCTGTCCCCACTCAGCTGGAGCGAAATAGCAGAGAGAAAGGAAAATCTCCCCTCTTCCTCCCTGCTGCTTCCTCTCCAGCCTGAATCTCCCTCTCTTCAGATTAACCATCACCCCTGGTGCTGTCACAGCAGCCCCTGCTCTGTCCCCATCTTTCTGATCAATGTCTTCAAGAGCTGAAAAGTCACATCAGGTTTTCCCTGGAGCTTCTCCTCTTCAGCTGAACCCCCCCCAGCTCTCCCACTCTGTCCCACAGCAGAGGGTCCCACCTCAGAGCAGCATCTCTAGAGCCTCCTCTGTCCCCACCCCAACAACTCCAAGTCCCTGCTGGGCTGAGGAGCCCAGAGGTGGACCCAGCTCTGCAGGGGGCTCTCACCAGAGCAGAGGGACACCATCCCCTCCCTGACCTGCTGCCCACACAGCTGGACGCAGAGCCCAGGGCACGGGTGGCTTCTGGGCTGTGAGGGCGCGTTGCCAGCTCCCGTCCAGCCTGGCACCCACCAGCACTGCCAGGTCCTGCTCCGTGGAGCCGCTCTCGTGCCCTCGATACTCATTGTGTCCCTGCTGCACTTGGCATCCCCGAGCCCCATTGAAACCACGAACAATCGCTGTGACCCCTCTGTGCTCTGCTCCCCAGCCCCACACCTCTCCCGGCCCCGGGCTGTGCCAGGCGCAAGAGCTGCGATTAAGCACCTGCAGTTGGCAGAGCCAGGACCCTCCATGGAGCTGAGCACTGGGCAGAGGCAGCCGGGAAAGCGGCAACTTGCCAGGGGCCAGGAGAGGGGGGAAACAGCCAGAAAAATACAGGAAGCAAAAAGCTCTGGAGGAATCCTTCCGAGGAGGTGTCCAAGGAGCCTCCGTTCCAAGAAGCCTCTCGACAAACCTCACTTAGCACCTCGATAATTAGAAATAAATGCACTTTGGAGAGGCAGGAACAGGCTGGCAGAGAGTGCCAGGGCTCCCCGCCAGCCCCAGCTGCACAGGCAGCAGCCAAACCCAGCGCCAGCACCAACCCAGAGCTTCCCCGGGGCCACAGCCCTGCACCCCACCAGCGTCAGCAGTGATTTACAGACTTCCAGCTCGGTGCCCATCGCACCGAGCAGGCAGACACAGGAGGCAGCTGGGTGCCAACAAGCCCCAGAGCAGAGCTGCCTCGCACCCAAGACACCCACTGCCTCAGGTCAGCAGCAGGGGCTGGGCAGAGGACGAACCAGCCTCAAGCAGGAGCGGGCACCGCACCGCAAGGGTTTGGTCCAGGCTGAGACTGGTGTCATCGATCCGACCTGCTGCTGCAGATGAGTTGGGCTCTGAAACCCGCAGACCGGTGCCAGCTCAGGACCGGGGTCAGCGTGAGATGCAGCGGCTTCTCGGAGAGCAGCCGCCCAGCGCAGCCACCCTGGGGGGGTTCTGGCTGCCCTTCTGCGCCTCCTGCTCCCTCCCAGACTGACCAACAAGGGGATCTAGGACCAGCCTGACCCTCCCCACATCCCCTCCCCCGGATGGCGACTGACTGACTGCAGCCACCCCGTGGGATCCCAGCCAGCGGCCAGTGGCCCGGGACCCCTCTTCCACTGCCAACCCCCAGTTTTGCATCTCCAGCATCACCCCTCGGTCTTGGCCCCGTGGTGACAGACACTGGTCATGGGCGAGTGGGTGGGTGCCTGTGGCAGCAGCCGCCTCATGCCTGGTGCCGCTGTCATCACTCCGGATACACCCCCGCAGCCCGGCCCCACGGGTGGATCGCGGCTCGTTAAAGCCTCGTGGGGATTCTATGCCCAGCGATGTCTCCCAGTCCACGAGTTCCCTCTGACCATCCCTCCGCTTTTTCACCCGCTTCGACGTGACCCTGAGCGAAGAGGTGGCTCCCTGGCCCCTCACCGCTCCGCTCTGCCCAGCGCCCAACCGCAGCGTGGCCACTGCCGTGGGGCTTCCGAGAGCCCCCCCCTCCCCCGACTCTCTGCCCGCTCAGGTCGGAGACAGCACCTCTGGGAGGGGCTGCCCCGAGCGAGGGGTGTCCCTCGGGTTCCCCTGGGTCCCGGTACCTGCTCCGGTCCTGCCCCGCCGACGGCTCCTCCTGCTCCCGCAGCAGCGACCGGGGCTGTCGCTGCCACCCGTCCTGCCCCACGCGGGGCCGTGGGCACAGCCCAGCGCCACTCCCTGCCCGGGTCCCCCTCCCACCCTCTCCCGGGGCTCCCTCCTCCCCCACCCGGGGCTCCCCTCCTCGGCGCCGGCAGCCGGGCTCCGCTCCCAACCGGCCCCGAGGGATCGGCCCCGCGGCTGCTCCCGTGGGGGCTCCCGGGACGCGGGGGACGAACAGCCGGTCCCAGGGCGGCGGGCAGGCAGCAGCATCCCCGTGGCAGCCCGCAGGCAGAGGGCAGATGGGCTGGGAGGGCTGCCGGGCTGCACCTGGGGCGCAACTGGTTTCACTGGGGAGCTCTCAGTGCAGGGGCTGGCAGCAGCTCGGTGGAACTCGGCTCGTACCTTGAAGACGAAAGAAGGTGGGAGCAGGGTCAAGCGAGGAAGAGGAAGCTGGAGGTGCAAAGAGCTCAGAGGTGACAGAGCTGGGACTGTGAACCCCCACCGGGGACAGGCATCGCCTCGTTAGCGACGGGAGCCAGCCCGGTGCTCTGCCATCCCACCCCACACGCACCCCGAGGTCTCCCTGCTTTCCCATCTCTCCCCACACTCGTCCCACATGCCCGGGCTGAGAGAGGCCCAACCACAGTGGTCCTGCCTTGGCCATCATTAGATTAATTGCTCACTGCAATTAACCACAGAAACCCGGAGGCAATTAACCACGGGCTGGCCCAGCAGCCCATAAAGCATTTACTGCGCAGCCATCAATGACTCGTGCGAGGGCCATAAACAACGCGGCTGCTCTGTGTCCTGATACCCCCAAGTGCCTCTGTCCTCACACTCCTTGTCTCTGCGTCCCCACATCCCACATCTCTGTGTCTCTACACCCGTGTGACCCCACATCCCCAGGTCTCTGTGACCCCACATCCTGGTGGCCCTACGAGGTACCAGGTGACACCGGCCAACCCCCGGCCAGGGACACTGGAGGTGGGGCTGGCTAAATCCCCATCCTGGGGGGTTCCCCTCTGCCAAGGACCAGGGATACCTCCCCTGACTCCCCAGGGCGCCGGGCAGCCTTCGCTCTCACACCAGGGCCGGGCAGTGGCCACACGTGGCCCTTAGCAAGAGAGGTCTGGGTCGCCGTGGGCAGGACAGGACGTCGTGGTCAGACGCACTGAGGGTGGTCAGTGCTGAGAGCGGGGCAGAAGCGGCAGTGGGACGCAGCCCTTCGCACTCTTCCAGCCCCGGATGGTGACGGTCAGCACTGAGCCAACCCCTCTCTCCAAACCCAAGCAGAGCTTCTCCCGTCCAGCGCCCTGAGCCCAGCACCTTTCTCGCTTGGGCTGCCCCAGCAGCTCCTCGGCCATCACAGCGATTCTCATGGGCTACCTCTGGCAGGTGCCTGGCCCTGGAGCCCCACCACGAGAAGATTTGGTGGCCGATGGCCCCATCTCCCATCTCCTCCCTGCTGCTCCCATTGCACCAGCAGCCTGTGCAGCACCAGACCTTGGGTCAAAGGTGGTAGCGGCAGCCCCAGGAAGGGCCAGCGGCCACGTGGCCACGATGGACGCAAACCCCATTCCCAAACCTTTGCGCCTCCCCAGCTGTCGCTGATCAGATCCAGAGAAAGAGAAGAGATTTCCACACCCCTCGCTGGCACTCCCCATCCACAACCCACGACGGGTGGCTTTGGGCACCCAGGAACCGCTAGCCCCAGCGGAGAGCTGGGCTGAGGTCACCCTGGCAACAGCAGCCCAGCAGAGATGACATTTTCCCCAATCAATCACCCCCTGCGATTAGCTGACGCCCCCCACACCCAGTGCAATTAAATGAGGGCCAGGAGGCCGGGCAGAGCCCAGCGTGGGCCAGAGGATGCTCCTCCAGGGCACCCAGCGATGCCCTCCGTGAGCACAGAGGCAGAGCCGGACCCCAGGTGCGGCTCCTGCAGCTGCATCCAAGAGTTAAACCTTGCAGCCTGGTTTTCCAACTCCGCTCACGGGTCCGAGCAGCTCCAGGTGCCCCGTTCCGAGCGGCCGAGCACCTACAAAGCCCCATTGGCACGGCGAAAATAATGAGAATCCTTGAAAACACTTCCCCGTGGGGCCAGGGGTTGTTCCGCAGCCTGGGAGCAGCCCCTGGCCTCAAGCTGCCACCAGCTCGTGGCACCAACCCATCTCTGACACCCCAAACGCTGCTCAGGGACCAGCGTGGCCGGGCAGGGACGTGGCTGCTCTCCCCTGTGAGCCCCAGACTCCAACCAGCCCTGGATCCCAGCACCCACCTCCGGCCCCCACCAGCACCCAAAACCTGCACAACCAGCAGCTGCTGCCCTCCTGCCTCCTCACACCGCAGCCTCCTCTTCCTCCTCCGCTGCTCCTGGTCACCCTGCAGCCACCTCAGGCCAGTGGTGGGGACAGGGCTGGCCACTGCTGGTGACTCTGTTTCTCACCCACCAGCAGCTCTTGCTCCCCAGTCTGGCCAGTTCCCCTCTCCCACTGCTGGCTGGAGGATGCAGGAGGACCCCAGCTGCTGCAGTCGCCCACCCTGATCTGCTGCAGGTTTAAGGCTGGGAACAGGGAGCCCCACATCTGGGGAGCCCCAGAGACCCCCTGCACTGAGAGGCACTTTGGGAGACCAGTGGGGGCGCTGGCACCCCAGAGCCATCGGGGACCCAGCAGGTCACCCCATCCGTGACAGCTCAGCGCCACAGGCCGCCCAGTGGCACCAATTTGCTGCTGAAGAGCTTAGACTGGGACGAGGGCCAGAGGCTGTTTCCGCAGATCGATAGGGACACTGCGTGGGGACAGACCCCCGGGGAGAGGGGACGGAGCGCGGGGACCGTAACCCCCAGCACCCTCCGAGCTGGGCCGGACGCTGTCACCTCTCCAAACCCCAGCTCGAGCTGAAGGAGCCTCTCCAGGGGCTGCGGGAGGGTGAGAGCCGGTGGTCACGGCTCAGAGGGTCTCTCTGCCCATTTGCTTCCCACAAAACAGCTGCAGGATTTGACAGTGGAGTTGGGGGAGGGACTGGGACAGAGGCAGGGGGTGAAGGAGCCCACAGGGGTGAAGGCTGCAGAGAGCAAGGAGCCCCTGGCTGCAGCGTGGGGGGAGATGAGGATTTTGAGGGGCAAATGAAGGTCTCTGAGGCAGAGACTGAGCACCTACCTGGAGCATCAGTGTCCAGCATCCAGGAGTCCATCCACAAGCCCAGGGTTGGCCAGGCAGCGCTTGGCTGGGACCAGGGGTCCATCTGCCCATCCAGGAGTCCATCCACACGGCCAAAGCTGGCCAGGGCTCTCACAGCCCCAAAGCCCTACCTGGCCCCACAGCAGGTGACCTCAGAGAGGGAGACACTGTGGCAGGAGAGGGGCCAATGGCCTCTCCAGTAGGGGATGATGCCAGAGGGGTCTGTACCAGAGCCTGATGCCTCCAGCACCTTAAAGACCCTAGAGCAGCCCCCAGGAGCAGGACTTTGAGATACAGGTGGGTGAAAGGCTGGACAGGAGCTGGCAACGTGCCCTCACAGCCCAGAAGCCACCCGTGCCCTGGGCTCTGCGTCCAGCTGCGTGGGCAGCAGGTCAGGGAGGGGATGGTGACCCTCTGCTCTGGTGAGAGCCCCCTGCAGAGCTGGGTCCACCTCTGGGCTCCTCAGCCCAGCAGGGACCTGAAAGCTGGTGGAGTGGGGCCAGAGGAGGCCCCAGAACTGCTGCTCTGAGGATGGAAACCTCTGCTGTGGGACAGAGTGGGAGAGCTGGGGGGGGTTCACCTGGAGAAGAGAAGCTCCAGGGAAAACCTGATGTGACTTTTCAGCTCTTGAAGACATTGATCAGAAAGATGGGGACAGAGCAGGGGCTGCTGTGACAGCACCAGGGATGACGGTTAGACTGAAGAGAGGGAGATCCAGCCTGGAGAGAGGGAAGAAACTGTCGATGCTAAGGGTGTGAGACCCTGGCCCAGGTTGACAGAGAGGTGGGAGAAGCCCCATCCCAGCTCAGGTTTGCCCTTGGGGCTCTGAGCAACCTGCTCTGGCTGGGCATGGCCCTGGCTCAGGGCAGGGGGCTGGACTGGAGGAGCCTTGAAAGCCCTTCCAGCCAGCACCAGACCGTTCTGGGTACAGAGGTGGCCGAGGATACAGGTCAGCCACGACTTTTACAGCATCCTAAGTAACCGCTGCCGTTGCCAAGCCATCACCAGCACGTTAAATAAAACACATTGCCAGTGAGGTCATCTAATAGCCCATTATTTTTTTATTTGAACTTTTTACCTTCACCTCTTCCTCTGTGCTGAATCAGCTCCTTCTCCTGGCACTTGAATTCCTGTCCCATTTGCGAGATTGATAACGGGCTCCTCCGGGGAGCCGGCTCGGGCGGTGGGAGGACACCGAGGCAGGTGCCGGTGCTCCTGGGCTTTTGGGAGGCACTGCCAGCGGCTCAGGGCGCTGGGTAGGGGGTCAGAAGGGTTGGCACAGAGCGAGGAGGTGGCCACAGACCGTGGATGGAAGCCTGGCTCCGCTGCAGAGCCGCTGCACGACGACATGGAGCAAGGAGCAGAGGCTGCGAGCTGACGGGGGGCTCCAGGGACCCTGTCCTTGCCAGGATGGCTCCAGCCCCAGGCAGAGCAGCCCCAGACTCGGGAGCATCTAGTCAACACTCTTTTATTAAAAACAGTTACAAAAGGTACAAGGTTACGGCAGCTCTGCACAATCCCCAAAGCTCACACCAGCCACCAGCCTACAGCCCCCGGGCAGGAGGTGAGGGCAGACCCTGGGCAGGGCAGGAGGTGAGGGCAGACCCTGGGCAGGGCAGGAGGTGAGGGCATCCCGTGAGCTCCACACACCAGGACCCACCAGGGCAGCACAGGTGAGGGTGGTGCTGCTTTCCCACCAACCTCCAATGGGATGGACAATCTCCTCCCCGACCCCAAACACTCCAACAGCCTCAGTTTAGGGGCTCCCGGCTAAACCGTGGGAGAGCTGAGGGGGAGAAGTCTGAGGGGAAGGGGCACAAGAGTGAGCAAATGTCCCCTTCGTGCTGGGGGTGGGGGGGAAGAACTTTCTCTCTGGGTCTCCCATGGCCTGGGCGTCATTCCCTGCAGGTGATGGGAGAGGGGGACAGGATGAGGGGTCCTTCGCATGGAAGCCCCACAGCAGGGAAGGAGGTGGCTGCAAGGCTCTGCAAAGGACAACTGGCCACAACACACCCTGCCCTGCGGAGCCCTGGGGGAGCAGCAGGGAGCTGCAGGGCCCAAGATGTGGGGAACAAACAGGCTGGAGGAGACACAGAGGGGCCTGGCAGGAACAGAAGCCTCTACTGTCTCCACTTCTCGTGGTTCAGGAGAGCCTGGTGCTGGAAGGCACATCCCCACCTCAGAGGACAGCGATGGGATGGGGAGGGCGATGGGCCACATCGGGGGAGGCACAGCTCATCCCCAAGCACAGAGTCCGGAGCCGCCCATGGAGACACGAAGGAGTGAGCTGGACCCAGCTCCTACAGGAACCAAAGCCCAGCAACTGCCTTGCCCCACAACCAGCAGAGCACTGGGACCAGCACCACTCCCAGCCCTGCCTGGGAGGAGCGAGGCAGTGGCTGAACTAATCAGGGGCTGCTGGAGCTCAGCTCGAAGACCTCATCTGCCAGGGACCACTTCAACCCACACTGCTGTTCCCTTGAGAGCAACAGAGCCTGGGTGGGGAGAAATCACCAGAGCCAACCAGTCTGCCCATGCTTCTACCCCAGTCGCCACTGGTGCAACCACAACACACTCTCAAGGGACAGGAGGAACTGGGTCTTCTCTTCTCAGAACAACCAATCAGCCTGTAAACTGTTTTCAAAGGACGTTTCTTCCCTACTGGTGTTGCTCTTGCCTGCTCCGAGTCCCTGCTATGCAGCACAGGGAGCCGGGGAGTCCTGCAGACAGCTCAGGGCCACCCTTGGGTGCAGCTCAACTGCACCGAGGTCCCCCAAAAACCTTGATCCCTATAAACCAGCTCACTGGAGACATGCTGGCAGCTCAGGTTCAGTGTCAGGACAACTGGCCTTCACCCACAAGGACACTAAACTGTAGCTTGGCTCCTCCCTGGAAGGCTGCGAGCTGCTGTGTGACTCTGGGAACCGGCCCCGCTGTTCCTCGGTCCCCGGGTGAGGTCTGACACGTGGGATTCCCCCCAGAACCAGCTCGCAGTGCAGCGATCACCTGGGTGGCAGCAGGGGTTAGCTCCTCGTCTCACTCGTCTCCAGGCTGCTGCTCCCACCACGCGCTCGCCGGCAGCTCCAGCTTCTCCTCGCAGCGGGCATCGGCTCTCCTCACCTCTCGCCTGCCCCTGCGCACACCAGCCACACAACCCACTCGCTGCACAGTCTCCTTCCAACCTCCCCCCACGGCCAAAGGCTGCAGGAATCTACTGGCTCTGGAGCACAGAGACAACGGAAGTGACACTGGAAAACGAACAACCAAGGAAAGGATCGACCTTGAGCGGAACCAAACGGGCCCTGCCGCACGTAAACCAACCTACCTCTACGAGCTTCTCCGAGGAGCCAAGGAGCTCTCTGGCTGTGCTACCCAAAACCAACAGAGCAAGCCCCGGCGGAGGGAAGAGGATCGGAGAGCCGTGGCGCGGGGACCCGCGAGCAGCCGGCTGGCGCCACTCAGCTGTGCCCACAGCAGTCCCGAAGGCCCGTAGCCCCCTGCGAGCGCGGGGCAGCCCGCTGCTGCTGCAGGCAGGTGGGCACCGTCGCTGCCAGTGGTTATTGCACTGCTTCCGAGAGGCGGAACGGGAGGGCGAGACAGCGCCTTCATCGCTTCACTTTAGCATCTTCTTTGATCTTCCAGACCATCAGCTCCATGCAAGCTCTGGCATCCTCACTGGAGTCGTGCCCTTCCACTGGGGACCCCAAGACAAGGACAGCAGTTAGCACCCCCTGCCCGCAGCGCGAAGGACCTTCCCGAGGGGAGCTCCTGCCCCGCGCCGCTGGCCCAGCCGCTCCCTGCCGCCTGCCAGGAGCATCTGTGAGCCCTGGGGATGGATTTAAAGCAAACAGCTCCCACTGAACACGTTTGGTGCCGCACCTCAGCCTGCCACTCAGCCTGGGCGAAGGGCTGAGCTCCTGCTAGTTGCAGGCCCTTGAGCTGTGCAGCAGCTGCTCCCAGAGGCTTCTGCTTCGCCAGCGGGGTGTTTACAAGGTGCTCAGGGCAGGCGGAAGGGAACGTGCTGTGCTCCACACAGAAAGGTCGGGCTCGGTCTGCCAGAGGGAGAGGGGAGGGCACGACGTGGTGTTGGCAGCGCTGCCGCCTCACAGCACTTCTCCGCTCTCAGCGCAGAGAGGGAGGCAGCAAGTGCTGCTGGGCCCCCCAACTGGAACTGCCTGGGGCACACACTGGTTCACCGGCCCATTCACTGCGGGGAATAAAAGACTCCAAGCGAGAGGATGGGGCTTGGGGAGGGCAGAGGAAGGCAGCTCTAAGGAGCAGGCAGACACAAGACCTCAGCTCCTCCTCGGTCTCACCGTTGTCCTGAATGATGCGCTTGAGGTAGTCGGCCATCAGCGTGCGGAGAGCCCGTTTGTAAGGCAACCCCAGCCGGTGGGGAAAGACGATGGCGGTGTCCACCACGGTGCCGTGGATAAGCTGGAGGGAGGGAGCAGGAAAGAAACAGGTTTACTGGCCCCCTCCCACAGGGACAGACACTCCTTAGGATTAACCAGGCTCTCCAGCTCCAGGTCATGCTGCTGCCAAGCTCCAACCCAACCAGTCCTGCAAGAGGCTCAGAGGCTTCCCAGCGCTCTGCCCTCTAAGCCCACGTTCAAAGCCGCAGACATCCTGGGATGATTCAGCTTGTGGACCAGGACAGGGCAGTCTCTAATCCCCGGCCCGGAGAAGTCACCAGACCTCTTCCGGCATCTTTTGCAACCGAAAACTAAGGCAAGGAAGCAGCCGAGCGCACCGAGCTTGGACCAGCCCTTCAGCTGTTACTCAAGGTGAGGAGAGAAGCAGGCAGGATGCGCTCCTTCCGCCCTGCACGCCGTGTGTCACGCTGCTCCTACGGAAAAGGGCTGACCCCGTACCCCTTGCACCTTACGGGAAAGGGGAGACCCCCCTCAGACCGTCAGCAGCGCGTCAACAGGAAGTTTTTAAGCAGCACCTGCTTGGCAGGGATGAGGTGGGACACGGAGAACTTGTCCTGCTGGCACAGGAACTCCCACACAGCGGGCGGGAGGGAGGCGCTGGCAGGTGCCGTCCCCGGGTCAAAGGGCCCGGGCACACAGGAGAGGGAAGAGGACTGCCATCTGCCCCAGCGTTGTCATGCTGGAGGAGCTGAGGGTGCTCTGAGCAGGACAACACATCACCCCGCCCCGCACCTTGCAGGGGCCACGTCCGACAGAGCCCACGACGCGGGGTGCACCGGCTCCTGCTGAACCCTCCTTTCATCCCGTCAGCCTGAGCCACGGTCAACCCTGTGCTGCCGTGTCTACACACGAGCGTGCAGGGGGTTGTGGTGACCCAAGCGCAGGACCGAGCACTTGGCTCTGTTAAACCTCATCCTACGGGCCTCAGCCCATCGCTGCAGCCCCTGCAAGGCCCTCGGCAGCACCTCCCGACCCTCCAGCAGTTCACATCATCTGCAAATTCACTGAGAGCACATCAGCCCCTCCGACCGGCCCTGCTCCCTCACCGCCCACAACCACCTCCAGAGAGCTCTGTCACGCGGGAGAGCAACAGCTCCGGACCCTAGAGGAGCCACCGAACACACCCACACGGGTGGGGAAGAGCCCGAGGGGGAAGAGCTCGCGGAAGACTCTGCTTACCTTTAGTGCAAATAAGTCGCTCTCCAAGCTGTGCCCTATCAATATGGTGTCGGCACTGAACATGTTCAGCAGGACGGCCTGAACGTCCCGCAGCGTGATACTGGTGTTCTTCAGGTCCTCTTCTGTCACACCTGAGAATCTGCAGGGCGAGGGCACAAAGGAGGAGGCTTCCTTCACCACAGGAGAACACCTCGAGGTCCAACCCATCCCAGCCACCAGGAGCTGTGGATTCCAGCAAATGCTCCCAGCCGTCACCCCAACATCCCCAGCCCACAGAAGACCATCCCCACCTGGTATTGTAGTCCACCACCTTGGTGTCGGGCTTGACGAAGGTGTCGTACACCACTTTGAGGTCAGAGTTGATCACAGTGACTCTTGTCAGCTCCAGGCCTTGCTTGGTGTAGCACTGTAAGCAAGAGAGCAGACGTGAAGACAAGCTCACGGCACCCTCAGCACAGCCATCGACCGCAGGGGGCGAGGCCAGGCGGCAAACACAGGCAGCATCAGCTTCTCAAGGTGGTCCCCGAAGGAAACACACACTGCTAAAACTAATTATTACTGTTATTCTTGTTATTGAGGCTGGAACAGAACTTGGAGCTCAGCCAGCCCAGCACCTCACATCACCCCAGCAGCCAGACCAGGGCACTCAGGGCCACAGCCAGGCTGCCCTTCAACACCCCCAGGGATGGGGACTCCCCCCCGGCCCTGGGCAGCCCAGTCCAGGCTCTGAGCACCCTCTCCCTGAGGAAGGGCTTCCTGGCACCCCAGCACTGCCCCCAGTACTCGAAGGGAGACCTCCCCAGTGCCCAGTCCAGGGGGAGAATGACATCCCCAGCCCTGCTGGCCACACTATTGCTGATCCAAGCCAGGATGCCACTGGTCACCCTGCAGGCTCCCGTTCAGCAGGTTGTCACCCAGCCCCGCCAGGTCCCTCTCTCTGCCCGGCTGCTCTCCAGCCCCTCATCCCCCAGTCTCTAGACCCAAAGCTCATCACTGCATCGGGCTCTCCCGGGTCCTCTCCTCTCACGGGGCAAACACCGGGCTGCTCCCCACGCAGACACCGGCTTCAGCCCCCAAAGTGCCCAGGGAGTCTCCCCAGAGCCGGGCTGAGCCTGGCTGCCACAGGCGCTGCTGAGCTCCAGCCCTCCTCAGCCTTTGCTGCTCCTGGAGCTGCAGCAAGGAGAGACCCGGCAGCCGCAGAGATGACTCAAATCTCCCCATCAGCCGCCAGCACCCGGGATGGCAGCCGGTCAAGGCTGATTGTGAAGAGCACAAACTCAGGCTCAGGATCAGAGAGGAGCAGCTGAAAGCACTCCTGCTCTGTCCAGGTCCCTTCCCATCCCTACTGCTCTGTGATTGTGTGACCATCGCTTGGCCCTAGCTGCGTTTGGGTTGGCTGTGGGTGACCTGGCTGGAGAGCTCAGCACCCTCCCCAGTAGCTGCTGCTTGCAGGAGAAGAGGCAGAGAAAGAGTCTGAGCAGTTCAACACTCCATTTGTCAGCAAGACCTGTACTAACTAGATTTAGGTCTACATCAATTTAATCACTCGAGATTAGCATCAATTATCCCCGCGAGCGCTGTGTGCGGGTCTGTAACGGCAGCTCCTCACCAGTCCGCTGCTCTGGGATTTCCTCTTGGCTCCACACAGATCAGACTCATCTCACCCTGAGTGGGGGTGAAGTCCAGGGGCGTAAAGGGGGACCTGCTTGACACCTCTCCAGCCTCCTCCACTGGTCAGCACAGCGACTGGGAGCCCAGATCACAGAACATCAGGGATGGGAAGGGACCTCCAAAGATCACCCATCCCATCCCCCTGCCACAACAGGATCCCCGAGATCCACTCGCACAGGGACACAGCCAGGCAGGTTTAAAACGTCTCCAGAGAAGGAGACTCCACAACGCCCCTGGGCAGCCCCTGCCAGGGCTCTGGCACCCTCACTGCCAACAAGGTTCTTCTCACACTGATGGGGAACCTCCTCTGCTCCAGCTCACACCCGCTGCCCCTTGTCCTGTCACTGGGTGCCCCTGAGCAGAGCCTGGCCCCATCCTCCCGACACCCCCCCTTCCCACACCCGTGGGGTCACCCCTCCAGCGACTTGTTTTCCGACTGGCCTGGGGGATTTCCAGTACTTTACCTTCAACAGCTCCCTGCAGGTGTCAAGCCCCAGGTCCACAAGGATACTCTTCACCTTCTTTCGAGCCTTCCTGATATTATCAAGGTTTTCAACAGGAATTTGAAACATTTTGCACTTCTCCTGGAAGAGAAAGAGAGAAGCGATGGGACAGTCCCACAGCTGCATCGCGCAGAGCGGGCACCGCAGCCACGCTGCTGGAAAACGGGTTTGAAACGTGAAGGCCCGGGAGGTCTAAGGCACAGGACTGCTCTCAGGGACACCTCCCGGCAGAGGATCACGCGGTTCCTCTCAAAGGAGGCGGGACCCGATAAAGCTGGGGAGGATCCTTCATGTCCTCTGTCTTATCTGAAGAGAATCCTTCGTTCCTCGATCGGCTCTCCGGGCCTGGGCGGCCGCCCCACTGTGCTGGTGGCTGCCCCGCTAAGAGAAGGCAACCGCCAGTTTGAATGGACTCCGCTCAGCACGTTACTGGCCTGGCCTGGCCGATCTTTCGAGGTCCCTTCCAATCCCCAGCGCTCTGTGATCTCATTTGTGAGAGAGGAATTCAACACCTTCCACCACACGCGTCGGTGTGCAAACGAGATGCTGCTGCTGCTCTGACGGTCTGGTTTAACCACCAGCCCTTCCAGCCCAGGATCCGGGTTTCTGCCCTGCCCTGCTCCGCTCCCTCCGGCAAGCTCCGAGAGCTGGACCCAACAGCCAGGTGGAGGACAAAGACAGCAGTTCCACAGGACCACAGAACACGAGGGACCGCAAGGGACCTCCAAAGGTCCCTACGCACACGTAGGTACAAACCGTAACAGCCACTTCCAAATTGAACCCCAGCGACTCACATGCTACTCCCCTCTTCTTCTCCCCCAAAAGGAAAGGTGTGCAGAGAGGAGTGGAGAGGGAGCCCCATTTGACAGATGCTAGTCTTGTCTTTTAGTGTTCGACAGCAGGAAGACGTCTGGAAGGCATTCTGACACCATTGGGCTGGGGCTGGAACCGGAACCTGGAGAGAAACGAACACATCGGAGTAACCAGAGAGGCAGCCCAGCAAACCCCTGGAGTACGACAAAGCGCTAAATCCCTTCTGAAAGTGAGATCAGCCAGGGACTTGTGTAGCCTCTGGCTACGGCTTTGCGACCAGTCCCTCTGTAGGTGACCAGTCCCTCTGTAGGTGACCAGTCCCTCTGTAGGTGACCAGTCCCTCTGTAGGTGGCTGCTGGCACCACACTGCAGGCAGCAGACAGAGCATCACCAGGCTCAGCTCAGCCAGGACATGTGACTCCACAGGTCAGGCTCCACTAGAAACACTCCCTCCGACACCTCAGGCCCTTCAGTGCCACACTGCCCCCCATCCTGAAGAGGACGGAGCCTTTCCTGAGGCACAGAAAAGCGAACAGAGGCGGGGCGGTGCCGGTGCGTAGCACCCATGGATCTTGAGAGGTCTCCTAGCCTCTCTGAGATGGAAATCGTTCATCCAGGAGACAGGAACAAAGACCAGAACCCCTGAACCCAAAGTACTGGTTCTCTAGTTCGCAGGTGTCTACCTTGAATCCAGCTAGACTTCAGTTCTGAGCTGCATCCAAGGTCACTCAGTTGCTCTTTGAACTGCACGGGACTAAGACCCCAAGACGCTGAGTTAGTCAGGCGACGTTCTCTGTAACCATCAGCCCAGCCATGAAGGCCACAACCTGAGTCCCTCGAGCCCTCAGTTTCAATTCCCTAATTGCTATTTCATTTATTACCCATAAGCTTTTGCTACTAATTGACCTGTCTTGTGTTCTGGGCACTCGTCAAGCCTCAGCTTGTTCTTCACTCCCACACGGAACCCCAGCCCATCGTCCGTTGGTCCGCATCGCGTCCTGAACCACGTTCCCCACGGCATCCCTGCAGCACAGTCCAACCCCAGGTGCTCCAGCCCAACGTCTTGACTCCTTCATCACCTACAAGACAAATCTGGAACCACTTCAAAGTGTGGCTTCCAAACTACTGAAAACCCCCTGAGCGTAGCTCATCGCAGCAGCTGGTGCCCACGTTCAGTTCTAACAAGGTCATTCAGACCTCAGTACTCAGGGATCTCATCCATCGATCTGTTCCCACATTCACCGTTCACTTAGGTGACCCAGCAAACCAGGGCTTCACACAACACTCTCTACACCATCTGTACCACAGAGAGTCACAGAACATCGGGGATTGGAAGGGACCTCAAGAGATCACCCAGTCCCATCCCCCTGCCACAGCAGGATCCCCCAGATCCAGTCGCACAGGAACATGGCCAAGCAGGTTTGAAACGTCTCCAGAGAAGGAGACTGTAGAGCATCCAACCGCATCCAGCCTTCCAACAGAGGTGACAAACACTTCCAGCAGTACTGCAGTATTAAAACACTAAACACAAGGAAGCGGTGCGGACAGTGTCTCTGTAGTTAACTGCTGCAGCCTGCAGAGTAGCTCTGTTTGACTGTTTCTTCACATTAAAACACAACAAAACTACCATGACCACCTCTTCATGGTGACAAGTCACCACAAAGCAGGAAGGTCCTATTTGCCGGTGATTCAGCTCGGAAGGGACCTGAAAAAACCACCTACCCAGCCTCCTGCTCAAAGCAGCTCCACTATGAGCTCAAACGGGGTATTCTTGGCCAGACAGGTTTGAAGACCTCCACACGCAGAGGTCCAACAGTCTCTCTGGACAGTATCTTCCAGGAGCGGATTGCTCCCAGTAAAAGGCTTTTCCTCATGTCAAACCAGTACCACTCCAGCTTGTTCTCAACCGTCAGGCATCTGCAATGAACTAAACGTGAGGCTTTCTAGAGATTTGAAGAAGATAAGCAGCAGGAGAGGAGCCCTCTGAGCAAGGCTGCCATGGAACTACAGAATCATTCAGCTTGGAAAAGACCGCCGGGATCATTCAGTCCAACCACCAGCCCCACTCTACAAGGTCACCCCTAAGCCACATCCCCAACACCACATCTCAGCCACTTCTAAACTCATCCAGGGATGGGGACTCAACCCTCACCCTGGGCAGCCCAGCCCAGTTCCTGACCACTCTCTCCAGGAAGAATCTCTTCCTGATGGCCAGTCTGACCCTCCCCTGCTGGAGCTCGAAGCCCTTCCCTCTGCTTCTGTTGCTGATGACCTGTGAGCAGAGCCCAGCACCAGCATCTCTGCAGGGTCCTTGCAGAGAGCTGTGGAGAGCGATGAGGGCTCCCCTCAGGCTCTTCTTCCTCCAGCTAAACAGCCCCAACTCTCTCCATCTCTTCTCATCTCCATCTCTTCCTGTGTGACTTGGTCTAGGTGATCCTGCTGTGCCAGGGGGAATGGACCAGATGATCTCTCGAGGTTCCTTCCAATCCCTAATGATTCTATGATTCTCCAGGCCCTTCCCCAGCTCCGTTGCCCTCCTCTGCCCTCGCTCCAGCCCCTCGATGTCTCTCTTGGATTGAGGTGCCCAAACTGGACCCAGCACTCAAGCTGCAGCCTCCCCAATGCTGAGTGCAGGGGGACAATCCCCTCCCTCCTCCTGCTGGGCACAGAGTGTCTGATCCAGGCCAGGACGCCCCTGGCCCCCTGCTGGCTCAGATTCAGCCGCCTGTCATTGAGGACCCCCAGGTCCCTCTGTGCCAGGCTGCTCCCCTCTCACACCTACACAACCACATCTTCACCCTTGCGATGAGACGAGGCTGCGCACAAGCAGGGAGCAGCCGGGACATCCAGCGGGCTGAAAAGAGACCATCAGTGACATCTTAACTACTGACGCTCCAGGCTGCACCCGCGTGGACAGCCACAGGCACGTACAGGGCTGCTAACCCGTTCCATTACAGAGAAGAGCAGGGAAAGGAAAGGTTATTCCCTGCAGAGCTCTGAGAACAGACCCTAAAGCTGCTGTTTCTCCACACAAAGATGTCCCTTAACTTCTGGAGGACTTGTGACAGTGAAATCTCAGCCAAAGCACCCTGAATTCCCAACAGGAACGCACCTACCTTCCTCTTGCCCGCAGACTCCCACAGAGAGACATCACTCCATGAGGTGTTAGTGAAGTATTTTTCCCCCAGGTCAAAACTTTTCAGACTCTAAAAGAAAAAATAGAAGAAAAGAAGCTGTTACTGGCTTTTGCAGCCTGTTGTGGAGAGAGAAACAGCCTCCCCAGAGGGAGAAAAGGAACCACCACAGAGGATGGGTGGGAAGTCTGTGCAGTGCTCACACAGACGTCTCACAACTCAGCTCAGAGAAGTTATTCCTTGACCCCTCTGCTCTGCTTTGCCTATAACAGTGGCTGCTGGGACTGCCTCGTCATCCAGCAGGGATCTGGAATGCTTCCACCCCTGCAAGTAATACGGGAATGGGGACACTTCCACAATCCCATCACTCCTGGTACACTCTAGGAGCTGCTTTCTCCCTCCTCAGCACCACCTATTCCCGTTTCCCTCAATCCCCTGACCGCTGCGGCTCACTCTGCCACTCACTTCAGAGCTACAGCCGAGGAGCGCTGCTGTGCTCTCAGCTCAAACGACAGCGCTGCCAGCTGCTCCTTTCAAGAGGCAGCAGCGTTTCCCCCTCGAGCTGTGGAAGCAACAGTTTTATCACATCTGGAACAGCCACAACAGGGAAAACACCTTGGAGAACTCTGCCCACAAATCCTGTTGCTGCTCCTCAAGCCAAAGCAGCTGATCTGGGTCCCTCTCCAATTTTCTGAGGCCCAGACACAGAGTTAATGGAAAAGAGAAGTAGATTCCTGTTCGCTGGGTGTTTCACACCATCACCCAGGTTGGCAAAGACCCCTGAGATCAGCAAGACCAACCATCAGCCCCACTCTACAGGGTCAACCCTAAACCAGATCCCCCAGCACCACATCTCAGCCACTTCTAAACTCACCCAGGGATGAGGACTCAAGCCCCACCCTGGGCAGCCCATCCCAGCCCCTGACCACTCTTCTCCAGGAAGAATTTCTTCCTGATGGCCAATCTAACCCTCCCCTGTTGGAGCTGGAAGCCCTTCCCTCTGCTTCTGTCGCTAATGACCTGTGAGCAGAGCCCAGCACCAACAGCTCTGCAGGGTCCTTTCAGACAGTTGTAGAGAGCGATGAGGTCTCCCCTCAGCCTCCTCTTCCTCAACCTAAACAGCCTCAACTCTCTCCATCTCTCCTCATCAGATTCATTCTCCAGGCCCTTCCACAGCTTCATTGCCCTCCTCTGCCCTCACTCCAGCCCCTCAATGTCTTCATTCTACTGAGGTGCCCAAAACTGGACCCAGGACTCAAGGTGCAGCCTCCCCAGTGCTGAGTACAAGGGGACAATCACCTCCCTCCTCCTGCTGGAAACTCCTGAGTTGCCCATTAAAATAACCAGACTAACCCATTCTCCCTTCTAAAGGTGTTATGTTTTTTGAAAGGGATTTATTTTTAATCACAGAACATTAGGGATCTGAAGGGACTTTGAAAGATCATCCAGTCCAATCCCCCTGCCACAATCAGCGCTAACAATCTATTATGGTCTACAGACCCTGCTCAATATGAAAGGGATAAATCTTCAAAGTGAAGTATAAAAGTCTGCTAACCATTACAGGGATTTTGTGGGTGTCCCTTCAGTTTGCTACTTGGAAAACTCCCCCCCCTCCTCTCCTTTGCTTGTCTTTGCCTGAGGAATTTCCAGATCTGATCCATCATTAGGAATAAAAGTACTGGATTGTGCACTAATGGTGCTGTTTGAGATTTCAACATCCTGGGCTTTCTCGCTGTGAAAGAGGAAGTATTTCCAAGGAATGCTTGGAATGTATTCAGCGAGGAAATAGATTTAATTATATTGAAACCAAATCCTAACTATGTTAGAGATGACTACCCTCGCTGATAGCAAAGGACAAAGAAGGATTTTAAGAATGAATTGCAAAAATATGGTCTAGTGGTCGTAAGGGCTAAATAGGAGGTTAAGGGATGGAGGTGCTAAATTTCCATACTTAAGCCACATTAATCTTTTCTTTCAAATATATTAATGAAAAGAAAATCACAACTTTCCATCTCAAGCCATTACGCTGATGGGACATCTTTGATCTGAGAAGCCAGCAATGATCCCAATGGGAAGCCAGAAGTGTTTTTGATTATTATCTGTAAAGTCTAAAAATTCCTTAGGTGAAATTCAGTATGAAATGCATCCATGCGATGATGAAGGTGAGTGAATGTGT
>JAOXOE010000776.1:10506303-10539710 GCA_028565055.1 Phoeniculus purpureus | reverse complement strand
CCCCTACAGCCCCCATACCCCCTATAGCTCTCTTATATCCTCAACGTCCACCATGTCCCCCCAGTATTGGTATGCGGCGGCACTGCCCAGGCCCGGGGCAGGGTCCAAGGCCAGGGCGGGGGGCGGAGCCGGGCGGGGCGAGGGGCGGAGCCTCCTCCCGCCACCGGCGGGTCTCGGCGGGGCCGGCGCATCCCGGGCCGGGCCCGCACGATGAGCGGTCGCGTCGGGGAGCTGAGCCCGCGGCAGGCCGAGGCGCTGGCCCAGGTGAGGGGGGCACGGGGAGCGAGGGAGGATGGGCATCACCACTGCCAGCTCCCGGCCTCGGCCTGGGCCGGCTCCAGCTGCCTTATCCCCGGAGGCTCCGGTGGGGGGTCCCAACACCCCACTTGGGACCCCCTGGGCACCGGTTATCCGTCTCCTCCCCTCTTCCTCCTCTATTCCCCTCCCCCTGCGTCGCAGCGGTTCCGGAGCTGAGGATGCCCAGCCGGAGTGGTAGTGGTCACGCTCCGTAGTGGTGGTCCCCTAATTCAGCAGTGGTCCCCCAGCTTGGTGCTGGTCTCCCTCCATGGTGGTGGTCCCCCAATCCAGCAGTAGCCCCCAGAACGGTAGTGGTTCCGCGCCCAAGGCCACCTGTGACGCCTCTTTTTGCACTTCACGGTGCTGCCAGGCTCTTGCCAGGTTTACCCTATCCTGGTGAGAGGGCAAATGCTCGTGGTTTTATCTTATCAGTGCCTTTGCAACCCAACCAAACTCCAGTGGCAGGCTGTGACCCCAGTGGCCCTGAGAACAGGGGTGGAGGGGTGGGAACAAGGAAGGAGGCACTGGTGGGCAAGAAGCCCAAACCTGCCCAGTGCCACCAGCAGGCAGGCAAAGAAGGTGAGCGACAAAACCTGTCTGCCTGTACTTTGTTTTCCTCTGGGTGAAGAAGCTAATCCGGCGTTTAATTACACCTAAATTCAGTGGGAGATAATCTAATGAGCCTCGTTAAGGGAAGTCTCAGGCTGGTACAGAGATTTAGAATGGAGCCTGCCAGGGTGAGCTAGGCCACGTGCTGTGGGTGACCCTTTGGTGCCAAACACCCTAATTCAGCACTCTAGCACCCTCCTGCCACCCTGGAGAACCTGTTCTGGGCTGGCTGTGACTCGCTGGGGTGTCACTGGAGCAGGGAGACACTTGGTGACATCCCAAAGGATGCTGCTGGTGGGACTGGTCCCTGTGGGGTGAGGGTGGTCAGTGGACCCTTTCTGGGAGCCCAGGCAGGTGGCAGCACCCACTCACAGCCTCGCATAAGGGACTGAATTGGGGACACTGGGGACTTGGTGGCCCATGCAGGGGACAGTCCCCTGCATAAGTGGGAAGAGTTTGGATACTTGTCATGGCTACAGAAGATGGCAGGGGTGGAGCACAGGGTGAATTTAAAGTCCTGGGACAGCCGCAGTCCCGGCTGTGACATTAATTTTTTTGAGGGGGAACTTGACAAACATGGTCCAAAGCTCAGCTTTTGGGTGAGACTTGGACCCTTCCACAAATGGTCTCTCTTCTTCCCAGTTTCGGGAGAACCTGCAGGACGTGTTGCCCTCCCTGCCCACCCAGGATGACTATTTCCTCCTGAAATGGCTCCGAGGTAACCTTGGGGTTGGGGGCAACACACACCAGGGGGATTGGAAGACCCCATGGAGGTGGAAGTGTTCTGTGGGGTCAGGGGCACTGGTGACATCAGAGCTGAGCTCTGCTCTCTTGCAGCACGTTGCTTTGACCTGGCCAAGTCGGAGGCGATGTTGCGCAAGGTGAGGGACACCCCACTTTGCGGGGGGGGCGGTGACCTTTGCTCAACAAGGGGAATGGGGTATGACCTGGGGATGGAAGTGGTCACTCACTCCATCTTGCTCTGCCCCCACACACCACAGCACATTGAGGTCCGCAAGCATATGGATGCCGACAACATCATCGGCTGGGAGGCCCCAGAGGTGAGTGTCCTCACCACTAGGATAGATGTCCCTGGAGGGGACCCCCAAGGATGGGTGTACATGGTCACCCTGATTCCCCCGCTCCATACTCCTGCAGGTGATCAGGAAGTACATGTCAGGGGGCATGTGTGGCTATGACCGAGAGGGCAACCCCGTATGGTATGAGATTATCGGGCCCCTGGACGCCAAGGGGCTGCTCTTCTCTGCCTCCAAGCAGGATCTGCTCAAGAACAAGTTCCGTGACTGTGAGATGCTGCGGCGCGAGTGCGAGAGCCAGAGCCAGAAGGTGGGTGCCCACCTGCCCACACCCTGCCAGGCCCCCAGCCCAGTTCTCTGAATCATAGAATCATTAGGGATTGGAAGGGACCTCAAAAGATAATCTAGTCCAATGCCCCACCCCAATCTGCATCCCCACGACCATGTCACTCCCAGCCCCATGAGTCTCTCTCTGGGCCATCTCTACCCTCCGCTGTTCTACCTAGCCCCGTAGATCAGCATCACATCCAACCCTACCAGCCCATGACCCTGCCAGCCCCACAGTCCTGTCTTGTAAGTCTGTGCCTGGTCCATCCCCACCACCCAACCTCTTGCCCCCAGCGCCACAAGTCCACATTCTTTCTATTCTCACTAGCCCATGTCCCCAGTGCATCCCTGTCCCAGCTCCCTCCCCAGCCCACGATGCCCCTTTTCCCCACACCACCAGGTGGGTGGGGGTTCCAGGGGAAACCAACCAGCCCACTGGGGACCACCCCGTGCCCGGGACTGGCCAGGAACCCCTCCCTCTGGGTACCCACAAGGGCCAGGCACGACCTGAGCCCACCCTGTCACCCATCTAGCTGGGTAAGAAGGTCGAGATGGTGCTGATGATCTACGACTGCGAGGGCCTTGGCTTGAAGCACCTCTGGAAACCAGCCGTGGATGTATATGGGGAGGTGAGGGGCCCCCTGCCTGACCACTCTTTCATCAGCCAGGACTGTGGCTGTGTCCCAGGCTGTGGATGACACAGTGACATCCAGGCTGACTCACAGCCCCAAGGGATGATGCAAAAGCAGAAATTCTGCCTGGGTGTTGCATCCCCTCCCTGGTGGTTGCAGGGGAGGGGGATGAGGTCCCACCCTTTGCTCCATCATGCTCCCCCTGCACCCTGGTGCATACAAGGGACAGGAGGATGAACTGAAGCTCTTTTCTGTCCTGCAGCTCTTGACCATGTTTGAGGAGAATTACCCTGAGTCCCTTAAGCGCCTGTTTATTGTGAAGGGTGAGTTGAGCCTTGGAGTTCTGCTGCCCCCAGCTGGGTACTGACCCCCCACCCAAACATCCACCCTGTCTGCCCTCCAGCCCCCAAGATCTTCCCTGTGGCCTACAATCTCGTGAAGCACTTGCTCAGTGAGGACACCCGCAAGAAGGTCGAGGTCCTGGGATGTGAGTCCTGCAGGGGGGGTGGGTGCAGTGGAAGTCAAAAGTGGGGTATCACATCCCCCTCTGCTTTCACCCCACTCAGGGGTGAAACCCCAACCTTGGTGGGGTGTCCCTAGCTGTGCTGGGGCTTCCTGCAGGGGTCAGAGCCCCCCCAGACCCCATTGTGTCCCATCACCAGCCAACTGGAAGGAAGTCTTGCAGAAGTACATTGACCCCGAGCAGATCCCAGTGGAGTACGGGGGCACCTTGACAGACCCCAATGGGGACCCCAAATGCTCAAGCAAGGTAGGAGAAGCTTCCCATCCCTGCAATGGGTTCCAAAGGGGATGGGAACAGATGATCCCCCATATCCATGCCCTTCCAGATCAACTATGGGGGGGATGTACCCCAACACTACTATGTGCGGGACCAGCTGGCACAGCAGTACGAGCACACAGTGGTGGTGAACCGCGGCTCGTCCCACCAGGTTGAGTACGAGATCCTCTTCCCTGGCTGCGTCCTCAGGTGAGGAGGGGGTTCCATTGAACCAAGGTGACACAGTGGTGGACTGTCCCCAACACTGCTGGCTCTTCCCTGGCCACAGGTGGCAGTTCAGATCAGAGGGAGCCGATGTGGGGTTTGGAGTGTACCTGAAGACGAAGATCGGTGAGAGGCAGCGGGCAGCCGACATGACCGAAGTCTACCCCAACCAACGCTACAACTCCCACCTGGTGCCTGAGGATGGGTCCCTCACCTGCTCAACACCTGGCATCTGTGAGTGCAGCCCCTCCAGCCCTGGTACTGGCAGGGAACCCCTCAGGGTGGTCCCCACATCCCAGACACCCCCTTTACCGCCTTCCTTCCCACAGATGTCCTACGCTTTGACAACACCTACAGCTACCTCCATTCCAAGAAGGTGAGCTACAGTGTGGAGCTACTGCTGCCTGACGCCACCTCTGCCCAGCAGATCCAAAGGCTAGGGGACAAGCTCAACCACAGCCCCTAGCCACAGCCCCTGGACTGCCCCCACCTTCACCATGTGGGACCCCGAAATGGTGGCTGCTCTGTGTCCCCAGGATGGCCATGAGCATGAAGGGGGGCTGAGCTCCCCAAACTCACAGATCGAGGAAGAGGCTGGAGTGGGACAGAGCAGCTGGGGTCCATCCCCTAGCACCCCCCACACTCTGTGCCTTATGTGGGTCCCACACCCACCCGCTGCTGTGTGAGGTGGGGGGGAGTAAAGGGATGGACTGAGCTGGGACTTTGCTGGTTTTGTCCCCCAGACCTGTAACTGTTCCTTGCTGCCCCTCTCCAACCCCTAACAAGCTACTGCTCCCTCATCAGCCCTATAGCCAAGCCTAAGGCTCCTCTCCAACCCCATAACCAGCTTGTATTGCTCCTCACCAGTCCCTATGGCCCTTCAGTCCCAAAACCAGCTGCTGCTGCTTTACCCTCATAACCAGGCCTAAGGCTGCTCTTCAGCACCATGACAAGTCTGTACCCCATCAGCCCCATGAACAGGCCTATGGCCCCCCTAAACACCATAATTAGCCCCTGCAGCCCCACCTTACCTTCATAACTAGGCCTAAGGCTCTTCTCCAATCCCATAACCAGCCTCTGCTACCCCATCAGCCAACATACAGGATCACAGAACATTAGGGATTGGAAAGGACCTCAAAAGATCATCTAGTCCAGTCCCCTCACCACAGCAGGATCACCTAGATCAAGTGACGCAGGAACATATTCAGGCAGGTTTTAAACATCTACAGAGAAGGAGACTCCAAAACCCTCCCTGGGCAGCCATTCCAGTGGTCTGTCACCTTCACCGTGAAGAAGTTCCTTCTTATACTTATGTGGAACTTCCTATGTTCCAACTTACACCCACTACCCCTTGTCCTATCACTAGATGACACTGAGAAGAGACTGGCTCCATCCTTCTTACACCCACCCTTCACATATTGATGAACATTAATGAGGTCACCCCTCAGTCTCCTTTTTTCCCAAGCTCAAGAGACCCCGCTCCCTCAGCCTTTCCTCATAAGGCAGAGGTTCCACTCATCATCTTTGTGGCTCTGCTCTAGACTCTCTCCACGCATTACCCCTACTGCCTTCCTCAGCCCCATAACCAGGCCTAAGATCTCTTTCAGCCCTATAATTGAAACACGCTGGTCCCTCCTCAGTCCCACAGTCAGGCCTAAGGCTTCTCTTCATACCCATAACCAGCCCTATTGCAGTCATCTCCATTATCACACCTGTTGCCCCTCTCCAACCCTATAGCCAGCCACTGCTCCCCCACCTCAGTCCTATAATCAGGCCTAAAGCTCCTCAGCAGCCCCTGCAGGCCCACTCATCCTCATAACCGAGCTCATCCCCACCTCAGTTCTATAACCAGGCCTAAAGCTCCTTGGCAGCCCCATAACCAATACATGCTGCCACTCCTGATACCATAACCAGCCTCTGCTGTCCCATCAGCCCCCAAAACAACCTCTATTGCCTCTCTCAGCCCCATAAGCTATCAACCCAAATTAATCCCTCTCACCCACCACCTACTCCCAGCCACTCTTCCCCGAGGAACACAACCACTCCCCACCGCCCCCCTTCACACTACCACCGCTGCCGGCCCCGCCCACGTGACGTCTGAGTGACGCAGCGCCGTGGGATCACGTGTTCTGCAGCAGCCTCCCCCAAACTCTTCCTCCCCGCCGCCTAGTCGCGGCCGGGCGGAGTCAGGTGACGCGGTCGCCGGCGGGAGGGGCTGAGCTCGTGCGGCGGGAGCGGCGCGTCCGGGGCGCGCGTTATGGGGGCGGTGGAGCCCGACCTGTACCGGGACACGTGGGTCCGATACTTGGGTGAGCACCGGCACCGGCGCGTGTCCTTGGGCACTGACACCGGGTACCGACTGCGGCGGGTACCGGCTCTTGTTCTTGGGCGCTGTCACCGGGTACCGGCACTCGTTATCGGGCGCTGACACCCGATACTGCCACAGGGTACGGGGAATCAGACCCGGGGGCACTGGCAGCACTACACACGGATCGCTGGTACCAGGCACTGATTCCAGTACTGGGTGCTGGCTCTGGGTAGCAGGTGCTGTGCCCCAGCCCCACACGCTGGCGCTGGGTATCAGGACCCGTCACTGTCAGCAGCACTGGCATTGGGTATTGGAAGTGGTCACTGTCAGCAGTACTAGCACCAGGCACTGGTCACAGACACCAGTACCAGTGCTGGTCACCCACAGCCCCACTGTCCTGATGGCAGCAAAGGTGCAAGGTGACCTGGCTACTCCAAAACTCCTCTGCAGAATCCATTCCTCCCCACGCCCGTGGCCCAGAGGAGAGGGGGGATATCCCAGGGTGGGTATCAGGGACACAACCAGTCTACACTGACCCTTCTGACCCCCAGGTTATGCCAATGAGGTAGGCGAGTCGTTTCGCTCCCTGGTGCCAGTGCCAGTGGTGTGGGCCAGCTATGGCATTGCCACCGCCTACGTGACAGCTGACGCCATTGACAAGGGCCAGAGAGCTGCCACCGTGAGTGTCACTCCTTCCCCACCCACACAAACCACTGTCCTTGTACCCCCACCGATCCCCGTGTTCCTTCTCAGGCCCACGCACAGGACCCTGCCCAGGCCATGCAAGTTGGGGTGGCTGTGGTGGACACCTTTGTCTGGCAGAGCCTGGCTTCGGTGGCCATCCCTGGTATCACAATCAACCGCCTCTGCGCAACCTCACTGGCCCTACTGGGTGCCCTTACCCGCTGGCCACTGCCCATCCGCCGCTGGACCACTACTGCCCTGGGACTGGCTGCAATCCCACTCATCATTACCCCTATTGACAGGTAAGCAGGGACTTGGGGACACCCCCTCACAGGGGACTGGTCCCAGTATTGGTTTGGGGATGGGTGTAGTGGTATCCCCACCCCAAGGTGCCTCTGCCCAAGGTCCGACAAGGCCATGGGTAAGCTGAGGATTAGCCATGTGTGTGTGCTGAGCTGGGTTTTATCAGGGTGGGGGCCTGAGTGACATCAGGGACAGGGTGCCAGGGGATAGAGGATGGCTCCAGCCACCCTTCACCTCATCCTGGCACCCCTGGGCCTCCCCCAACTTCTTTCTGGTGCAGGACTGTGGATTTCCTGATGGACTCCAGCCTCCGCAAGCTCTATAGAGCACCAGGAGAGCCACCAGCCCCACACTGAGACCTCCTGGAGATGCTGCTGCTTTTGGGGTGTTGTGACCTACCTACTGTGAACCTTTGCTCTGGTGACAGCCCCAGAGCTGCCACTCTGCCCCTACTGCTGGTCCTAATAAACCATTTCAGGTCTGATCCCATGCTGGGGCACTATAGCCATGTCCAGTGTTCCCTCCTGGGATACACACATACACAGGTCAGGCTGGGTATAACTCCTGGGAGATCTCCACCTTGGGATAGGGGATTTCCTTCACACCCAAAGCAGCCCTGATCACCCGCACATGAGCCCTCTTAGGTTTGAGCTGGAACTCCTATCATTTCCCAAACACTGCCCACCTCATGGGACATCCCCTGTGACTGTCCCTAAAGAGGCACTACCATGTTCAAGGTCTTCAGTGAGACCTTCAGATACCCAAATCCCCCTCAGCCAGGAGCCACCACCTCCTACTGCAAGCACTGCAAGCTGGGACCACACTGCCCTACCTGGAAGCTGTCTTATGGTACCAGGTTATACTACCAAGATCTTCCAGGTGTGGTAGCATGTTCCCAGACTCTGATGGCATCCACATGGCACCATCAGGACATTTATGGAAAATAAAATCACTGTTTACTGGGGAGGAAAGGGGTCACCAGCTCACACTGAGGCCTGTGCCCAGCTGCTGTAGTCCAAACCCATCTCACCCCCTTTCTTGGGCTTCCTGAGAACCAGGGCACCCATCACACTCTGGAGTTCAACATGGAACGGACACCTTTGCCTCAGCTGCCTCTGTCTCCACTAGCACCCACCTAGTCACCAAGTGGCCAAGGCCAACCCTAGCCAGAGTGGCTGCCACCACAGTGCTACCCACCAGAGCCAGCATAGCCAGCAAGAACCTCTTCACTCTGCACCATGGCACTGGAAACAGCAAGGAAAACTAAAACAGGAGCCAGGGATTGCATCAGCACCTGGAATGGTAGGACTGGGGCCATGGGGAAGGGGGTGGGGTTGTCCACTCACCTTCATACTGTGGCACCTTCTGCACCAGCAGTGTCTCCCAGTGGAGTGTGTGTCCCCTGTCCTGGGAATCCTGTGGTAGGATGTGGCCAATACAGCTTGAAACAGACCCATGATCCACCACTAAGACTCCAAACACCAGGTAGGGCCACCACATCCCAATGCCAGTATCTGGCAGCTCTCCAGGAAGAGGGTCACCAGCAGTACAGCCAATGGCACAGTAGTGGCACAGAGTGCTTTGGGAAGGGTCCTCTGCATTGTGCCAGCTGAGAGGAGAGGACAGAGCTGAAAGTAGCGGGGGTCTATGGGTTTCGAGCCTCCACTGCTAGACCCATATGATGCCATGCCATCAGATCCTTCCAGGTCTCAGCTTGGACCTTGGCCTTCAGGTCTTGGCCACGCTGGAGATGTCCCCCAGGTGACACCAAGCACCTTTTCAATTCATCTGTACCATAAGGGAACCAGGACTTGCCTACCTTGCGAAAAGTGGCATCCAGACCACAATGGAGAGGCTTGATCCCCTAGATGGGTCTCCTTGACAAGTGGCTTCTGCTCCCAAGGCACTCATGGGTGTTCCTGTCCTGGGGCACCAGTGAGAGCCTGTACCAGGGCTGAGCTTACCTGGCCATGGCTGGGCGGTAGAACCAGGTCATGGCCCCAGCTGCCAGCAGGGCCCCATGCCAGCAGCAGACAGTGCACATAGACCTGCCAAGACACCACCACATCCTTCCTTGGAGACCCTGTTCTCCTCCCATCCAACTCTGGGAGACTGGGACCACCCCAGCAGGGAGCAGGACACCCCAAAAGGGACAGTGCCACCACCAGGGACATCACACCAACCTTACCTCTTCCTTGGGTATATCATCTAGCACAGGGACTGGGGTGGTGAGACAAAGGGCAGACACACTGACCAGCTTTTGTTCCTGGAGGCACCCAAGGCAGAAAAGCAACACAGGGACATTCCCAGCCTATCCTTATCATGGACAGCTGTCCTCATCAGAAGGTCTTGAGGGACCTCAAGGTGACTGCAGCAGCCATTCCCACCTCCTGCCCCATGGGCACTGACCCAGGGCTGTTCAACACCATGAAGACTCTCCTGGAGTGTCCCAGCTGCTTCAGTCTGGTTCCATAGCACTGGCCCATGTAGGTCTTCAGGGAGATGGCAGGACTGAATTCAATTGTGACCTCCAAGTGAATGGAAGAGCCAGTGCTGAGCATCAGCAGCTTCTTCATGGCACTGGGGTCTTCTAACAGAGGAGAGAAGGTGGTTTCAGTGTGACATCCCCAAGCCTGTCCCTCCATAGATAATGATATCAGCTATATCCCAGACCACCACCCACAGGTGTCTTTGCCTCCTCACTCGCAAGGCAGGTGCCTACCCACAGCTCCCCATTTTTAGAGTCCATCCCCTGTTCCTGCTAGCCAAGAACTGTCCCAGTTCTGTCACTCTGATCTGGCTTCCCTGCCCACTTTCCAGAGCTACAGCACCTTCCTGAACCCCACCTCAGAGCCAAGAAGAACCATGTCACCCATCAGAATGACAAGAGGCAGCTGACCCCCAAAATCCAATCACGGTATCAAGGATTGGGAACACCTCAAAGCCCTTCATCCTCAGGACAGGAAGAGAAAGTCCTGTGGGGGTAGCCACCTTGTTCTGGTGGGCCCTAGTGCTAAGACCAGCCAGAAGAAAGCACTGACTGCCATTGGACACGATCAGGGGTCTTGGATGGATGCACCCTATAGCCTCATCCCCTTGCGACAGCACCCGACACAAGACCTAGAGCACTCACCATCCAAGATCCTCAAGACGAAGTTCATGGTGGGCTCCTCTGAGCTGGGGTGAGCATGAGTCCTTCCAGGTCTGGCAGCAGCAGCAAGCACTGGGGCCACAGCCCATACCTGAGGACACTGAAGTCATGAGAGTGTGCCTAGATGACTCTGAAACAGCTGGAACCATGGTGGTCTCTGCACCAAGGGGAGGGTTTAGTCATCGGGACTGAACACACAGCAGCAGAAACAGCATGGCCCAGTGAGGACATCTAGGTTCTCAGATGTCCATGGGACTCATGAAGGGCAGGTAATGGCAACAGCAAAAAGTTTGAAAGAGACTCCAGGAGCTCAGTTGGGTTTGGATATATTGGAGTGCTCCCCCATTCCTGTCTCCTCCAATCAGGATTTCCTGTCATGACCAGGCCTCAGCACAAGACTACTGTAGTCACTGTGGTGGCAAGTGCTAGTAGATGGAGGTGCTCCACAAGGGTCTCCACAACCATCCCAAGATGCTAGCTAAGGGATCTGTAGCCATGCCTGAGAGCAGACAGGCTGCACCAAGAGCATTCCCCCGAACCATGACCACAGCCAAGACTGTAGACAGACCAAGAGCTACCTGTGGGACAGAAGGCCATTATCATCAGCCACATAACCCCATCAGTGGCCCTATTCCACACCTCAAACTAGCTTGGTACAGACTCACTGGGTCCTGGGAGATCTGGAGACCCTGGCAACCCAAACATATGTCCCAAGAGGGCAGGAGCATTTTAAAAAGTTTCCTCGTCACCAAGAAAACCTGTACCAGCAGCTCCAAGAGAACATCAGGAATCAGCACAGTGCAAAACCAAGGGGTACCCACCATATTGCTGCACCCAGACGTGGGTGACCTTTCCCAGTACAGCTAGTGGGTGGGGGCTGAGGGGTGCAGCCAGGGAATCCGAGCCCCACTCATCTGTCACTTCCAGCACAACCCCTTCCTTAGCAAGCAGGAATGCCGGCGTCTGGGGGCCTTGAAAGACCAGGGCTTCGTGCCAACAGGCACCAGCTAGTGCTGCTGGGTTTGGGGCATTTGCTTGATTGTCCTCTGCAGCCAATCAGCAGTCCCATGTGTGGGTGTAGGTCACACTATAAGGGCAAGGGCCTGTACCCATCCCTCAGTCCCTCTTCCCTTACACAGTCTCAGTCCCACCACTCAGTCTGGTCCTGAGCAAGGTCCAGGTCCCACTACATGGTCCCACATGTATCAGTTAGTCCTCACTCCACCATGTAGTTCTGGACCTGCTCAAGCAGTTTGCCCTGGTTCCAGCTGCACCACATAGTCTGGTCCCGTGACCCAGCCTGTCCTATGGACGTTCCTGGACCCTTGTCATGGTAGGGTCCTGATTTATGGTCCTACACAAGGTCCTAGGCCCACCACAGTTCTGATCTCACCACTTAGCCATGGTCTGCGCATGATCCTGGTCTCATCACACAGTCCTGCTCCCCACTGTCCTTGTCCCTGCTTTATTATGGTCCTGCTTGCAGCCTCAGTCCCAGTCCCACCACACAATCCTGGACTCACAGTCTGAGTTTGGAGAGTTTATTGAGAACAAAAGCCCGTAGGAGAAGGTCATTAATGTTGGGACTTCATCAGGAGGAATTTTCTTCCAACCTTCGGCCTCAGGGAAGTGCAGAGCTGTTGTTCTGTACTCCAGATCTCACTGCCAGCCACTCTCCAGGCCAAGCTCAGTCTGGGCAGCAGTTGGGTCATAACCAATGAGAACTGGTGAAGCACGTGTCCATGAGTCCTGATGTTCTCACATGGCCCCCAAACCCCATCACAGTGCCCTCTGCATGGGCTGATCTGATGGCCTGGGCACAGAGGGACATAGAGCACATCCCCACAAAGACACTGTCCCGGGTGGGCTGCACAGCCAACCTCCCATCTTGGAAAGAATTTTTCCTTTCCCATCTGCAGAGTCAACTGGTAGCCAAGGTGGGATTTGACACCTACTCCCAGTAGGAGACCTTGGCATGTCATGGGAGACATCTGCTGACCTCAGTGAGGTGCCTGGAGCTCTGTGTCCCCATGGGCAGCGTTATGTGGAGTTCGTGGCCTTAGTGGTGGCTCCAGACTGGCCATTAGGGCTCACGTCTGCCTCAGTACTACCAGTGCTGGTACTTTTACTGGATAAGCTCTGGTGCAAGAACTACTTGGAAATGAGGGCACCTGCCAGCAGTAGAGCTGGAACCCATTGGCATGAGTGAGTTGTGCCATTCATGATGGCTGTCTCATGGGTCTTGTGTCCTAGCAGACTTCTCTGGTGGCATCTCAGCACTGTGGGAATCTCATGCCGGCGCAGGCAGCTCTGCAGGGACAGCAGAGGTAAATCTGGGTGCCTGCCCATGGTGGGGGTCTCGTTCCTCAGAACAGGGAGGTCCTCATCCCTTCCAGCTGGACCATCCTTGTATTAAAAACTGTCCCAAGTACCGTTGTCTTACAAAATAAAACTGTTTTCTTTATTTCTGGTCCTTACAAAGAGAGCAGAATGCAAGAGGGGGCACCTTGCTGCCAGGGAGGGAGGCTCAGCTGCAGGTGCCACCTCTGTGCCTGGCCAGGGCCACTCTCAACAGGATGTGGCATTGCTGGCATCATCCAGCCCCACTGGGAAACTCCAGGTTTATTTTCTCCATGGAGCAGGGATGGAGCCCAACTTTGGCATCCATCCTCCATGCTTGGGGGGTGGAATCACTGCAATGGTGTCCACCGGATCCTTCTCCCCATCCCCTCACTCTGCCAGTTCTCAACAGACCCATGGCCCTTCAGAAGTGCCCACTCTAGGGACAGGAGCCACAGGGCCCTCTAACTGGGGCATAGGGAGGGGACCTGCTGCACAGGTGCTCTTCACCCACGGGGACTGTGAGCCTGGTGGTAAAGGCCAGGGCTTTTGAGGTGGGTTGTCCATTCTCCAATTGTCTCTGGATGGCTCCAGGTCACAGCCTGCCATGGGTGGGCTGAGAACATGCTACATTATCACACTCATGGAATGGTATGGTGCAGCAGGTTTTGACATGCATCCCCAGACCCAGGGCTCAAAAGAAATGGAGTGATTTGAGAAGGCCCTTGAGGTTTGGGTTTTTGGATGGCAGGCCTGTCCATCCCAGACAAGGAGAACTCCATGCCAACATGGTGATGGACATCCTCCTCCCTCTATGACCAGGCCATGTCCTTCATGGATACCTCCTCTGGCATTTCTGTGCAGAAGGAAGAAGTGGATCCTGCTGGAAAAACACACTCCCAAGCCCCTGGTCCTTGACTCCTTGGAGGTGGAGTGGTGGCAGAGGCTCCACTCTCCTCACCATTAGGTGACAACAGTCCCACCACAGGTTCCTGCCTGAGCTGAAGGCAGAAGGAGACCCTTCCCAACCGCTCCTGAGCACTGAAGCCTCCAGCTTGTTTTGCTCATATCCAGTTAAAAGACACCATAAGTAAGAAAAAGGAAAGCACCTGGTTCTTCCCTGGGGAGAGCAGAGCCCCTACTGAGGCTCCTACCACTTCAGGAAGTCCCGCACATGGCTCCAGAGCTTGGTGATCCAGAGGTTGACCCCCAAGTCAGTCAGGTACTGGATTTCAGGTGTCAACATCTTGCGGCACAGCTTCTGGTGCTTCTTGTTGATCTTCTTCTTCAAGTTGTAACCCAGGATGGACTTCTCCCCCAGTGGCTGCCAAGGTTGCATGGAGGACTCTTGGATGGCACTGGCGTCCACGGCATGCCCCCCATCAATGCAGATGCTCTTCATCTTCTCATTCTCCCGCTGCAGCTCAGCCACATCCTTGGCCATCCGCTCCCACCCATAGGCCTCCACCTTACGCCAGAAGGTGGCATTAAAATAACGGTAGAGCTTGGCATCAATGAGGTTCCAGGAGGTGGCCTTCTTGTAGAGCTCTGGTGTCAGCCGGGAGACAGTAGAGCCTTTCCGGGCATTGAGTTTGAAGTAGAGGACATCCTCCAGCTGCCAGCACAGCAGTTCCTTCAGCAGCACCAGGGATTCATCAAAGTACTCAAGCAACATGACAAGGTGGAAACGGCGATCGATCTCCTGGATGTGCTCTTCCACCAGTGGGCTGTCAGCATTCAAGTTGTTGTCATAGCCCAAGTCAAAGAAGAGGAGATTTTGGAGGTAGTGAGCATTGAACCCATTTGGGTCATAGTAGTGCCAAGGGTCCCGGAGAAACTCTGCCAGCTTGTCCTCCCCTGTCAGCTTCCAGGTGAGGGGGACAACACGCCCAAAGTAGTGGAAAGAGGACTCAAAGAGGTAGGCAGGGTCCCGCAGCACTGTCACAAAGGTGGTGTCAGCTGGTAGGAGCTTGCGCACCTCCTCATAGTGGAATCGCATGTGGTTGCAGATAATGTTGAAGCAGGCACCTGGCTGGTAGCGCTGAACCTGACTGCGCTCAAAGTACGACGGGTAGTAGAAGTCATTGCGTCCATTGGGAAAGGCAAACTTCAAGCGATGTTTCTCACCGAAGCGGAAGAGGATGTTGAGGATGGTGCTGCTGGCTGTTTTGTGCGTCTTCATGAACATGATGTTCTGCTTGGGCAGGCAGCTCCGTCCTGAGGGACTGCCCGTACTGTTGGTGACTGCTGGTGCTGTGCTGGGGGCAAGACGGGAAGAGCAGGAGGAAGGGACTGGGATCCTGATGGGAAGAAAAGGCAGGACATTATGAAGGTTTGGCCAACTGGGGATGGGCCCAGGACCTATAGATGGGTGCTGGACATGGGAATAGGTGCTGGACATGGGAATGGGTGCTAAGGTTGGGGGTGGGTGCTCTCCTGAGGGCTGGATGCTTACCCCCAGCACCCCAGAGTCTCCCTGCCAGAGATGAGCCTAGCTTTGGGCAGAAATCCCTTTACCCCTAGTCATGTGCTAAGCAGGATCAGACCATCCACCAGTGAAAAGCCCCTCAGCAAGCAGAGCCCAGCACCCCCATTAGATGCCCAAAATCAGATGCACCTCCAAGCCACTTAACCAGGCTCATTCACCTCTTGGACAACCCCATTCACTGAGGTTACACCATTATGGGGACTTCATAATGTCCAGTCTTCATCCCTTTCCCCAGCAGCAGCATGGCCTGAGCAGGGGGTTCCTATCCCACCCCAAGGGCACAGCTGTGGTGGCCCTGGTGCATGTGAATTTGAGACACGCATCAGGAGGAGCTATCCCTGGCCATAACTCTGTGGACCAGAGCCCATAATGGGAACTCAGTGGACAGGAGTTTCTTCTTGCAAAATCTGGAAACTCTCAACCCCTTATGAGGAGTCATGTAGGATCCAGAAAAGAGGGAAATCATTCCAACTTAAGGCCCACAGCCAGCACCCCTAAGCAGCACCAAGAGCAATTCATGTGTTATTTGAGCTGTCCAGGGCAGGGAATAGAGCTCATGGTGTCAAGTGACTTTGGATCCTTGATAACAAGCAGATGATCAAGGTTTCAAGCAGATCCTTGATAACAACCCTGTCCTGCAGTGTGGGTTGGCATGTAGCCTGTGAAATACCCGTACATGGATCTTCTTTATAAGCCTAGAGATAAGTTTATTTCCAGGAGGGATAGCAGGGGGCTGGGAACCTGCTTGTGCCCACCTTCGTGGGCAAGAATTCACATGAGACAGCACTTGGTCTCTCTTGAAGGGCAAGTCCTTGACAATAAGCAACCAAATAACTGCTCTGGCTCTGCCTGCTGCTCCTGGCTTCCAGGAAATATCTCTCAATCCTCCTGCAAATTTGGGTTCAGCTTCCCCATCCTGCCCCAGGGACCCCACACTCACTCTGTTATGCTGACTTGCAATGGGGGAATGGCATAGGAGTAGAGCAGCAGCATGAAGCTAGTCAGGAGGGTCCCCAGGATGAGCCCCTTGCACATAGACCTCCAGTGCTTCCCATGGTGCAGCATCCTGGTCACCTGCAGCCGGCAAAGAGAAGAGCCATTAGCACCGGGCACAGGGACACAGTGACTCAAATCCCAAGCAACTAAAGCATGGGGGGGACATCTCCTGGACGTAGGAAGTCCTGGGAAGCATCTCTTAAGGCTTTTCAGTGCCAGCACTGCCAGAGAAGAGGTGAACCAGTGCCAGGCATGTCCCCAGCTGAGGGCACCACATAATCATGGTGAAAGAGCAGTAGCTCTGCCCACCCTGTGTGCCCTTTGTCTGCCTCAAGAAGACCCAGAGTGACTAGTGGCCCTGTTGGGAGGGCACAGGAACACCACCACCCCCACCCCCCATCATGCACGATCGCACGTACAAAGAAGTACGAGGCCGGGGGGGGGGGGGCGCAGGTGCACTCAAATGCCAGTGGATGCCCATAGCCCCACGCATACATACGCACGCACACAGAACGACATGGGCACGGTGCTGCCTACTTTCACGCGCGTGCACCGTGCCTGTGCGTGGTCGCGCATCCACGGGGCCAGGCGCCCGCGCACACCTACACACGTGCACTCACACACGCAGCCCCCGCAGCCCCCTCCCGGATGCCAGCCTTCCCCCTTGCAATCCCCCTACGCCCTCACACCTGCCTGGCCGCTCGTCCGCGGCTCGGGGGACTCCGCCGTGCCGGCCACTGCAGCGCTGCAGGCTGGCCTCTGCGGCAGGACACGGGGACCGGCCACCCGTGACTGCGGCACAGGCTGCCGCTGGGGGGCTGGAAGCAGAGCCCACGGCTCGAGAGCACTCCCCAGGCTGGAGAAAGAAGGCCCACCTGCCCCCTCCCACAGCCTTGGACCCCTGTTTAGTGTCTGAAGCAGCATCACCGCTCACTCCTGCTTGCTCCGGCACCGCTCCCAGCATCCTTCGGCTGAGCCTGGCTGCGCTCCCACTGCCCGCTGAGTAACCCCCTGTGCAAGAACTCACCACCCCTCCCCTCCCAGCCCCGCAAGAGCCGCGTTGCTCCAGCGGATCATACCAGAGGATGAAATCACAGACAGGAAGAGCCATGATTTACACGCAGGTGCGTTTTAGCCCCCTAAACCCACAAGTAAGAAAAGACGAGACCCTGCCGCCGCCACCCCACCTCCCCGTATTTCCAGGTTGAACTCCGAGCAGAACAGTTACCGGCTAGTGCCAACGGTGCCCTGGGCACAGCAAGCTGCTCCTGACTGCCTCCCGCTTCTTGTTGGCCCTCTCCGGGTCACCTCGTGCTGCTAACTGAGATTTCCAGCTTGATGAATAATGGATGGAAAATGCAACCGGAGCCCGAGGCTGCGGCCAGGCGCTGGGCACGGCTTGTCCCGGCACCCAGCGCGGCAGCCAGGCGATGCCCATGGGGTGGAGGCACCTGCTGGCACCTCATAAAGGTGCCCAAGCTCATGTGAGCCCTCCACGCACCTTACCTGGCAGCTTGGACCACCATCTCAGGCTGTGCTGGCCACATCCATTACTGGCCAGCCATTGCCGCTGTGCCATGGAGCACCAGGCTGGCACTAGCACCACCAAGAGCAACAGAACTGGCCCCATTAACCCTCTGCTGTTTGGGCTCCTGTCCTGGTGGGGGATCTTGCTGTCCCTCCCTGGTCCCCCACACCAGGATGCCATGAGGATGCCTCGCTCCACCCAGGCTGGCTGCTGCCCTGGTGTGGTTCTAGCAAACAGTTCTTAACCTAGTCATTCTATTGACTTTGCCTTCAATGAGCGGATTAATTATTAATAGTCTGCAGGGAGAAACACAGCAATTTTCCTGGGGATCCCATGAATGCAGGACAGCCACAGCATCAGCTCTCAGCTGGCCAGTCAGAATTCCCAGTTCAAAGACATGACTGCACTGATCATTTCCCCAAAGATCACCCCCAGGTTGGCCCTGTCCTTGTGTCCCAGCAGCTCTCCTGGTCCCTAGGAATATCCTCAAGCCTTCCCTTGGACTTTTCCTATGGGAACAATTTCCTTTATGGCCAGAATCCTACAGCCTAGCACAAACTGATTGGGATGTGACATTGCCGTACCCTAGACACATCCACCCCTCACTCATTCCTCCTGCCTGTACAAGCCCATGGGTATGCTTTTTAGTCCAAATACCAAATTTAATGAAGGTACAGAGCTTCCTACCCTGCTGTCCCCCTAACATATCTTCTGTAGGTACCAGCGCCCACCCCCAACCCTGCCCCATTGAACAATCCCCAAGCATCCCCCCATCACCTTTTCCGTAGCCTAAGCTGTTCTCGGTGAGCCGTCCCTCTCCTCTCCTGGGCTGGCCGGGGTGCAGGGGGATTGGGCAGCACGGGACAGGGTTGCCAGTGCTGCTCCGACATGGAATAAGCTCATCCCAGACAGCGCCCCCCCAAACATTTGCTTTCCCAAAAAACTTCCCACCTGCCACGATCTTTATGGCATTGCAGACATCCCAGCCCTGTACCGCTTGCCTGGGGAAGGTGTAAAAAAGAGAAAAGTGAGAGCTATGCTGAGAGGGACATGGGGCTGCGGCCAGAGCCGCCAGGCCCTGGGTGCCTGTGGCCACCCTGAGCTGCCCGGCTCCCCTCCCACCAGTGGTAGCACAGAGAAGCCATTCAGCCCGTTGGCTGCCAGCACCACAAACAAGGGGCCATTTGTCTCCATCTGTGGGGCCAGCCTCAACAGGGACATTGTCACCCAGTGGCCCTGTGCCCAGCCCCTTGGCTACCCACCACCAGCAGCTCCCAGCCGAGCTTGGCTGTATGAGCCAGGGGCACCCATGGGCAGGTAAACTATGGCTATCCCTTGGCACTGGCATCTGGCTCCTCTCCTCCCACAGGAACTCACCTTGAGGTAGGGGCTCTCTCTGTGCCCCCAGTTTGGCCACCTGTTCCCTGGATCATCCTGGCTGAGCTCTGTCTGCTCTTCTCCATCCTCCCCACAGTCCTTACTGCCCTCCCACCCACGATCTGCCATGCCTAAATGGCTTTTGTGGCCTTAATAACAGCAATATTTGTGCTCCTCCACCCTTAGCATGATAACTATGGAGCCTCTGCACTATTACTGGTTGTTGCCTCCCTTTCTCAGTCCCACTGCCTGCACTGGGGTTTTGGGAGTCCCTGTGCACCCCACCCACAGGGGGCTTGGAGGATTCCAGCCCTGCCATGCCATGGCTGTGCCAATGGGAGCAGTGGGTGCCACTGGGGAGGGCTTGGCACCATCTGGCACCCCACAGTAGGACAGAAAAGGGGTTATTGTGTGCCTAGATCTGGCCTTGGCACTTCCCAGCACCCTTGATGCCTGCTCACTGCCACTAAAGCCTGGACAGCCCCATGAGTGATGGCTGCACCAGTATTCAGCGTGTAGGGAACCCTTTAGTCATGCCAGGTACCCACTGTTTGGGATTCCAAGCTCATCTCCACACGTTGGGGTTACCAAGCCAAGACTGGGCTGGCAGCTCTTACCCCACTACTGGCAGCTGTCACATCCTGCCTGCTGTGATAGGACCAGTTCTCACCCTGAGGTTGATGTGTGTAACACTCTGGAGACTAGAAAAGCCAGAATATCCTCCTTCATCACAGGAAGAGTAATGAAGAACTGCCAACTCCCACCTGCATGGCTCTGCAGGTCTTGTCCTGTGGCTCTCCCAGGACAGCCACGTCCTAGTGTCCTCAGCACCAGACAAAACATATTCAACTCAGCTAAACTAAAGTCCAAGGCAGTGCTGGCCATGTCAGGCTGGCTGTGAGTAGTGGAGAGGAACAGGGACCTCAGGTTGACAGATAGGAGCAAGTGAAAACATGATCATATTCCCCAAACCCCAAGAGTATGATGTGCCCACCTGCCCCTATGAGGCAGTGGCTGCTGACAGGATGGGGACAGGGAACTTGTCCCAACACTAAACTGCAGACATCCCTGAGCTGTTTCTCATGTGTTTCCAGTTGCACCCAACCCTGGCTGGAGCCATTCCCAGGATTTATCACTCACCTCTTCCCTCTACTCCTCCAGGCCGTCATGGGCGATGGCCAATACATATCCACGACAATGGATTAAACAACCCCTGGCTCTATTGGCAGCTCTGGCCTTTCTATCCCCTTACCTGGATTAATCCTGGAAGCAGAGGTGTAGGTACAAGGAGGCATCCAACCCCCTCTCTAGAAGGCACCTCTGTTTACCTGTTTTTTGTGGGTTTTTTTGGACGGTGTTGGGAACTGTTTCCATCCAGAAGACGATCACAGTGGCTGGGATGAATGCTCACAGCCTTCAGATGTAATGTAAACAAGTGAGCCACAAAGCCCCATCCCCACACCTTGTGGGGTGTACACCATCTCCAGGAAAGCTCCCTCACAGCATCTCCCACCCCTGTCCCCCACAATGGGAAGAGCCAATCGCCTGCCCACCCCCTCAACCTGGAGTACAAATAAAACACTTACATCAAAAACGGTGGCCACTGGAGCTCGGGATCCCAAGGGATTTGCCGAGGAGCCCAAGCAGGTGGTTTGTTGAGCAGCAGCACAGTGGTGGTACATGCTGTCTGGACCAGGGTTTGGCCCTACTGGATGCACATTAGCCAAGCACAGTGTCAGGCACGTTTGTCATGTGGAAAAGCCACCATTAGTGCTGGCAAAAGAGGGGGAACCGGTGGCTGTTGGGGTGGTGCAACTGGTTTGTGGTCAACTGGCCAGCAGCTCTTCCTGCCTGTACCACCACCCTGTCCTTATCTGCCACTCTGTTGTGGTGCCCACAGGTGCGAATGAAAGAAAGAAGGAAAGAAGAAAGAAAAAAGGAAAGAATGCAAAAATGAAAACAAAAGGAAAAAGATAAAAAAGGAAAATAGGAAAACGAAGGGGGGGAAAGGGAAAAGAGAAGAAAAAAAAAAAGGGAAAAATTTAGAGCAGTAGACTGTTTCTGACAGTCCCCTGCCTGTGCTGTCGCTTCTCACTGCTGGGGGGTTGCTGGCCCTACGGGGCTGGCAGCAAGCTCACGGGCCACTCCTGTGTCCCTGCCCTCGTAGGAGTGCCATGAGGTGGTGCCTTCACCTTGGCTGTGCGAGACTGTCATCCAAAAACCCCCTTCAGATACCACAGCCAGCAACGAGGTTTTCTCCAGAGACACCCTGTGAGATAATCATGGTGAACCCACCACAGCCTTCACCACCACTGAGGACAATGGTGTCCCCATTAAGGCCCTGTGAAACACAAAAAGGTTGTCCACACCAGCCCCATGACACAACCTTCTCCCCTTGACAAGGCCAAGCTCACCAAACCCCTACAAAACTCCCACAGCAAGACCTCCCCCACTTTTGTACACCCCTTCCCCACATCCGAAATGAGCCAGAAAGGGGAAAAACATAAAAAAGCCCCTCTCCAGAACTGTAGCAGCCGCAAGCGCCACCCTGCTCCTCACTCCAGGAGAAAGGTGGCCATAAGCAGGCCTTGAGGCTGCACACAGGCCCCGGTGAGGAGATGTGAAGGGTCTGGCTAGTTGTGGGGCATAAAGTGGGATGTAGGGGAATGGGAGAAAGGGATAATCACCAACGCCAGGGCAAACAACCCCCTGCAGGTGCATACAGGGGACCAGCTATCCTAGCAGTAGCCATTGGCAGCCCTAGTTTTCTCCTCATGCTGCTTTATCTGAACCAAGAACCTCAAAATAGTCTCTTCACCCAAAAAACTGCTGAAGGATTGTGGGAGAGTGTTAATGAGCCCCTTTCCCTCATCCCTTTGCAAGCAACCCAATAGCATCCCAGTGTGGTTGGAGGTATCTCTGAAGGTCAGCAACCTCCCTCATGATGGTATTTCCATGTTTGGAGATTCCACCACCTCTCTGGGCAACCTTGTGCCAGTGGCTTGGTCACCTCTTCATATTGAAGTTTTTCTTGATGTTCAGAACAACTTCCTTGCACTCCTGAGAAGAGCCTGGTTGCATTTTCACATCCTCCTAGGAGAAGGTCCCTGCATCACCTTGGTGGCCCTTCATTGGATGTGCTCCAGCGTGTCCATGGGCATCAATGGACACAACACTCCATAAACGGCCTCAGCAGCTCTGTGGGGCAGGATCAACTACTCAACCTCCTCCCACATTCCCTATGCAGGACTAGTAGTCCTTTTTGTCCCTTTGGTGGCTCCTGGTCAAGTTGGTGTCCAATAGAATCTTCAGCTCCTTTTCTACAGACCTATGCTCTAGCCTGGTGGTCCCAAACACATCCTGATGCCTGGGGCTGGTTCTCCCCACCGGCAGAACTTCTGGTTGAACAAAAATGACTGAGTTGTCTCTCAACACCTACATGGGAGAAACCTGCCACCAGCAACAAGGACCTGTAAAGGGTGACAGCCACAGCGCCTATGGCACTTTTTCCCCTCTGCTTCATCTCCCAGCAGACCAACCCACCCTGGTGCAAAATGAGCTGTTTTGAGCCCCAGAAGTGTCTCAGACGAACTGATCCATCTCCTCCACACAGAATGCAGCACAGCCACATCACAGACAACACAGGCCACTGGGAATTGTCAATTTCTTTAAATAAAAATACATAAGCATGGATATCATAAGGGAGCTGGGCACAGGACCTTGCTCTGTGCCCAAGCTCCCCACAAGGCTACTGTGCCTCCCCACGCCCTGGAGAACTCCTGCTCCACCACGTGGCCTCAGCTCCTTCACCCAGGGCTGTGCAAATTCCAAAGGAACAATCCCAGAGGAACCTGCAAGAGCCCAGAGCTCTCCTTGGCCTCTTCCTCCTCATTCAACACCTCTGAGGGTCACAAAGCATAAGCACAAAGTGAGATGGCACCAGCACAAAGAAGACACTCCTCATGACATCAGCCAGGCAGTGTCACTGGTTGAGGTTGTACAGCGGAGTTTTATGTACAGATAGGAGATGTTTAAATTTAACATTTCTGTCTCCAGAGCAGAGTTGGGGGTTTTTCATCTAAATGAATGGTGTCCGTGACACATGACCAGCCAGTGCCCACAGATAGCCACTTGGCCCCGTCACACTCATCTCCTCTTCTTGCTTCTCTTTTTCTCCTCTTTGATGGCATCATCATGAGCTTTCCTCTTTGCAGCAAGTTTGTTTGCCTGCAGAGAAAGCCCACCCCAAGACCCACAGTCAGACCAGTTCACACGTACCAGTCTACCAAACCCTCCAGCTGTACATGGGTGAGATGGACCCATCTGCTACTGGCATGGGGCAGAGGGATAGCACTTAAAACAAGCCATGGCTTCAAGGGATCTTGATAAGATCTGTGGCCTGGTGGCACTAGAAAAGAGGCTCATAGAGCCTCTCCCTCATCCACTGTTGCTCTGAGCCAGATGAGGGCACAAAGGAGCAGCCCAGTATCCCCTTGCTTCCCAGAGGGAGACTTGCCCTTGGCCCATGGCAGCCCTGTGCTCATACCTCTCGGACTTTGCGCTTCTTGCCAAACATGATCTTCTTGTAAAGGTATTTCTCCCTTTTCTTCATCATCATGATGGCCAGACGCTTCTCCTCACTTTGCTGCTCCTGCTCCAGGCGCTTCTTGTCCTCCAGATGCAGCTTGCCAGCCGTTACTTTCACTGGAAGTGCCTAGGGAAACCAGAGAACTCAGTACCCCAGGAACCCACCACCCTTCCACAGGGACAGACATATCCCTGCTATTCTCTGAGCATCACAGAGAGCTGTAGCACTCTCTAGGTCCTGAGTGTTACTGGGAGCTGCAGTTACGAAAGCAGCTCCAGGACCAGAGGCAGCAGTGACAGCACAGCCCAATGGTCCCAGGACAGGGACTCAAGTGGGACACCCAGCAAATGGAGCCCCAGCAGGCACAGAGCTCACCGGAGCTACCTCCTGACGCTCCCATCCCAGGTACCTTGTTGCTTTGAGTCTTCTGCTCTTCAATCTTCCTTAATTTCACCTCCTCTTCCTTTTCAGACTCATCTTCCTCCTCCTCCTCTTCTTTGTCGTCATCGTCCTCCTCTTCCTCTTCTTCCCCCTCACTCTCTTCATCTGCAGAGAGAGTACCATCATCAGTGGGAGTGCAGTCACTGGTGCACGTACAGCTCTGTGCTCCTCTGGCCTCAGCTCACCTGGATTCTCACCCCTCTGCATGGCCAGTAGTTTCAGCTTCTCAGGCGGGATATAGTCCCCTTCCTGCTCCATCACGAAGGGCGAGAGATGTGGGGGCAGCAGCACGCCAGGGAAATAGTCAGCCACAGGGAGACACAGCTTGGCATTGACAGAGTCAAAGACCCACTGAGGCTGAAGGTAGTACCTGTGGGGCAGAGGGATGTGGGTTTGGGCTCCTTCCTCCCATTGGTCTGCATGGGATGGCTGCAGACACCCATGTGGCCCTTCTTGGGACAGGTCATGCCTTGCTCACCTGCCAACAACCTGTTTTTCCACCCTCGGCCGGTCCACAATGTGGTGGGTGATGGAGGGGTCACTCACATCATAGGTGGCTCCAATGCACAGGGACTTGTCCCAGGAGACTTGGCCACCAAAGCAACTGTTAACAAAACCCACCAGAGAGTCAAGCAGGGTCCTTGGGGTCACACTTCACCCATGGGACACCAGCCACACTGGCCTCAGAAGTCCCAATGGAGAGATTGGAGGAGATGGACGAGCACAGTCAGACTGCTGAGGGATGTACCGGATGATGAAGGCCAGTGGCTCCCGAGGCACCTCCCTGTTGAGGAAGAAACGCAGCCCTTCAAAGAGCTTCTTGTGCTTCTCCAGGGCTTCTTGCTCCTTCTTCCTGGCATCCATCTGCTCAGCTGTCTCCTGCTTGGAGTAAAGCATTCAGGCTCTTCTCTATCCACAGTATCTGCTGAGACCCTCTCTGGGGGCTCAGTCTCGCCCTTAAACCACAGCTCTTACCCCCTCCACTGGGAACTCATCCAGCTCCACCTCATCCTCATGGCTTGGTGCCACCACACGGGCCAAGCTGGCACTCAGAGCTGACAGCTTCTGCAGAGGGATAAGACCAGGAAGGTATCACAATCCAGCTGAGGATTCTATGAATTCCTGCCCCAAGGCCAAGAATGCCCCCTCCCTTGAGCATGTTTCCCTAGCAGAAGGGACAAGGACTTTGGCACCAGCCCTTGCCACCACAAAGAGATGTGACCCTGCTTCTTGGTCCTGAGTGCCCCAGGGCTGCAGTCATGACACCAAGACCACGTAAGGTTGTCCTCCCAGGGACCCCAGTGTCTCTCACCTCCAAGTAGCTCTCTGAATCCATGGCATATTCCTTGCCCTCTGCAGGCTTCAGCTCAACATCAGCCTGACCATCAATCTGAGCAAAAAGAGAACAGTGGGAAGGCAGCTGCCAAACCCAGAGCCTCCAAATAGCTACTCTGAGCCTCCAACTCCTCCCACCTCCCACCCTTGGTGGTTCCAGCATTCTCAGAGCTGGCAGTGGCCTCACCTTAGGTGGATAGACCAAGTTGAGGGACTGATAGAGGCGAAAGTTGACAAAGCCCAGCAGGGTGGTGTAGAACTCTGTGAAGGTGGCCATCACACGGTAATCCACGTCTGTAGGGTGCTGTGTACACAGAAGAAGGTTGAAGACACGAGGACAAAGGGTCAGAGCCCCCACTTCAGGGACAAGGACCAGTCCCATCCTCACAGGGAAAAGGACCAGGCCTCCTTCCCCAGTGATGTCTGGAGATCCATCTCTACTGGAAAAGCTCGCCAAGCTGCTACATGGGACCCCTCTTGTGAAGGGACCTGATGAGACAGATTGAGCACCTCATCCTACCATGGGGGGGGGAACTGGGTAGCCTGGTTCAGGATCACGCTGGACAAGAGCGGGACAAGAGCGGGACAAGGAGCCCCACCCAGCAGGAAACCAGCTGGCCTCACATGAGCCAGAATTCAACGCAGAGAGGAGCAATACTGGCTGGGGAGACCATGGGCTGACCATGGGAATAAATGGGAGAAGAGGGCACTCCTGAGCTAGTCAACTCCTGCCAGCAAAGGATCCTGGCAACATACAGCACAGACACATAGCTGTCCTGGCATGATGGCACCCAGGATTCTCCCCTTACCCTGCCCACACCAGGGACAACCCAGAAACACCCTGGCAGAGGGTGGCAGGTTCAGATTCCACTCTTCCCTGAGTGCCACCAGCCTCATTCTGGCAGGTTAATCTTTAAATGGCTGATTAAGACAGACTTTAATAATTGACATGAGGAAATAAAGAACCACAGAGCCTGGTACAGCCATCCCAGGGGTAGAGGGTTGTGTCCCCACACACTTCCCATGCCTGGCCTAAGTCTCCTCTACTGCCTCTTCTACTGCCTCATCTACCTCCACAACCATGGGAAAGGGAGCAGTGAGTTTTTCCCATCCAGATCCTCCTGGGCTCTGCCTAGGTACTCACGTCATGGGCAAATGCATAGGGGGTAATCCAGGTGACAGGCTGCCCCAGCACTTCAGCCTGGTAGTAGATGCCCTTGATGGAGAGGAAGACCTGGCAGGGCAGAGAGCAATGGCTCAGTGGGATGAAGGTCACAGGTGCCGCCTTGTCTTTGTTAATCCCCTCGTTCACCAGGTTCACCAGGGAAGCATCACAGGCTCTTTCCCCACAAGCCCATCACCACCACCACCATCCCTGGACAGAGAGGTCTCAGTCCCATCCCTCACTGTAGCACTCACCTTGCGCAGAGAGCGAGAAGCAATGACATAGTTGAGGAACTCCACAGCCAGGCGCCGGCAAAGCTGGATGGTCTGGACATGGCACTTGCCTGTCCGTGGGAAGGTAGAGAAGAGGAAGCACATGGACAGGGCATCATCCAGGTCTCGCAGAGCATCTACGAAGGTTGGGTACCTGCACCCAGGTAGGAGGAGAAGCAAGAATCACACTGAGCATCCAACAAAAGCTGGTGGAGACCTCACATGGTAAAGAAAGAGTCATCTAGAGCACCCATCTCTATCTCCTGTGGGTCCACCCAAGCTAGTGGTTCACAGGAACCTCCAAGCAGCTCCCTGTGGAGCCAGGAACCTTCATGGTGAGGGGATAAAAACAGCCCTGGGCACAGGGTGGGCATCAACAAGTAACAGGGCACCAACAGGGACTGAGAATAGGGAGCACCTTGCCAGGTCCCACTGAGGAAAAGCCAGCGGTGTGGCACACCAGGACAATGAGAAGACCTCCTAGTTCCTCTCCTCTCACACTACCACCAAATTCCCCAACTCTGTGGCACAATGAGCTCTTCCTTCAAAGGAAAACACAGTTCAGGGCAAAGAGAGCTCACTGTACTCACCTGGAAATTCTGGAGCCACTCCCAGTGTGCTACAACCACCTCCTCCAGCCCAGAGACACCAGTTTCCATTAAAAACACTTAGAATATACATGGGAGGTGGATTCCAACCAGTGTCAGACATGGCAAGGAAAACCTCCCGGAGATGACACTGGTGCTCACCTCTCCTTCACGATGTGGTCGAGCTTGTAGCTGGGCTTGTTCTCCTTCAGCCGCTCTACGGTATTCCACTCGCTCTTCCCGTATGCCTTGCGGAGCTTCCGAACAAAAACCTATGGGAATAGAGGTATGCCGGGGCTCTGTAGGGAAGGCTGAGCCCCACGCAGCAACCCGGGCACCACAGTGGGGGTCTCTTGTGTGGTGGTCACCTTGTACTCTCGGAACTTGTTGACAATGGGCTCGTGCAGGAGGAATTTGATGTCCTTGAGGAGGTAGAAGGTCCTGGCAGCAGTAGAGCCTTTATTCACCTTCTTCTTGTGCTTGGGCTCGTGGGGGTAAATCCCCTTCAGGATGCAGAGGCGCCTGGAGATAAGCACAGGGGTGAGACCCACAACACCCCCATATCTGAAAATGGGACACCTACAGCCCTACCCCAAACCTGGGACACACAGATGTGTCACCTTACTCCCTACAGAAATGGCCACCTCAGTCCCCACCACGGGTTTGGTCTCCTCCTGCTTCCCAGGACATATTTTGGAGGTGGGGGTGGAGAGGGCTGGGAGAGGTGCAGGGGGCATTTAGAGGGGTCCCAGGGGAGGTCAGAAAGTGTTTGGGGAGGGGTTCAGGGGCAGTCACAGAAAGGGGGTTGGGGAGGAGTTCAGAGGATCCAGGAGAAGTTCTCGAGGCATTCAGGAAGTTCCTAAGAGAATCTCGAGGGTCCTAGGGAAGGTTCGGGGCATCCAGGGAGAATCTGGGGGGCCCCAGCGGGGCTCACGGGACACTGTAGCTGTCCTAGGGATCCCGGAGAAGTCCTGGGGGCATTCAGCGAGTTCCTAGAGAAGTCCAGAGGGTATGAGAAGGGTTCAGGTGGTCCCAAGGTGGGGCAGAGAGTCTTAGGGGGTGTCCGGAAAGGATCCAGCAGGGCCCAGGCAGAAACAGGGTGGGGAGGTATCTCGGTTGTACCTGAAGTCGGGCAGACTGAGCTGCAGCTTCTTCCGCGCTCGATTGCGGGTGATATAGTTGGTGGCGGAGCCTCGCTCGTACTGCGGAGAAACAGGGAGAGAGGTGGAGGGGGCAAAGGGAAGTTTGTGTCAACTAGGGGAGCACCAGGGTCACCGGGGCTGGACAGGGATGAGAGACGGAACCCGGTACCAGAGGACCGGGCACGACATGGGGAGGCGGGAGGGAACGCTGTGTGGAGGGGGAATCAAAACAGGAGGGGTCACAAGTGCCTGATACCTTCTTCTTCTCCAGCCCGCCCATGGCTCCGCCGCTGTCGCCGCGTGCTCCTGCTGAGCTAGGACCCCGGGCTGCCCCTGGCGCGCCTGAGCAAACGGCCCTACGGAACCGCTCAGCGCAGGGCACACGGGTACAGCAGGCAGCAAGGGCGCAGTGGGGAAGGCGGGCACAGCGAACACGCAGTAGATCGCAATTCGGTCAGGCGCGCTTCGGACAGCCTGTACGGCCTGTAAGAAGGGGTCCTGCGGCGTGGGGTATGGTGGGATGGAAGTCCTTGTGGTAGTCCAGGCTGCGGCCCCGCGCCCTGGCTTAGAGGCCCCTGTAGTGAGCGGGGAGAGCCCCAAGGGCCACCCGGCCTGGAATAGTTCCAGGGATGGGACTTCTACAGCCTGTCTGGGCACCCTGGGCTAGGCTCTCCCCCCCTCCCTCAGCGACCCAGTCTGATTGTCTCTCGTTCAGTTTATCCCATCATCCCTTGGCCTGTCCCAAGAGCTTCTGCTCTGGAACAGCCTGCAGACTTGTTTACAGGCTGTCTCCTCAGTGCCTTCTCTTCCACAGCTGAACTCTCCCAGCTTGTCCCACATCAGAAAGTTCCTCTCTCAGATCAGCATTTTTGGGGCCTCTTGGCCCTGCTCCAACAGCTCCAGATCTCTGTTAGGCTAAGGAGCCCAGAGCTGGGCACACATCTGCAGGGAGGTCTCACCAGAGTGGAGCAGAGAGACAGAGCCCCTTCCCTCGTGTTTTGAACACGCTGCCCTGAGGACCCATTGCTGGCTCACGTCCAATTTTTCATCCCCAGATTCTTCTCTGCCTCCCTCACCTCAGAAGCAGCCAGAACCCTGTCCCACACAGTGTGGCAGGACCAGGATATCTCCCAGACAGTGACGGACACCTGTGAAAGGGTCTCCATGGGGCTCTTGACCTCAGTGCTGTGCCAATGGTGTTTGCCAGCCCTCACAGGTATTTCAAGTGCTCATCCTCCAGCTGGGGTGTGTGATGTGTCTCCAGGAGGTTTCATAGTCATTAGTTTCCAACCCGATCCCAAGGGTGGGCTTGGTGTGAGTTTGATGCTACATGGGGCTCTGGGTAACCTGAACTTAGACCTCACCCACAGGAGGTCATGGGAGCTCTTTGTGCACTGCTTATGGAGTTTTGTGGAGGCAAAACAGAGTCTCCATAGCCTGTCACCCCTTCTGAGTGCAGGTGTCTCCTGACACACAAAGACCTGAGCCCAGCAGTGCCCCAAGACCTCCTTCCCCTCAGCTAAGGGGAGTCAGCACCCCCAGTAAAACCCACGTTCCAGATTAGCAGCAGAGTTGCTGCTGCAGAGAGGGCGATACCCTCGGGTTTTTTTTGGGCTGGCTCTGATGGGTCACTCCGACCCGCACGCCAGCAGTTCAGGTCATACTGCCCCGGCTGTAGTGTGAGGCAGTTGCTCTTTCTTTTTGCTTCGCTCCAGCCGAAGTGCTTTCTCATTTCTGCTGACTTGGCCCGGAGTACGGAAACGACTTCTTGTAACCCCTTCCTGTCCCCGGCAGTGTCCTGGCTTCACTCAGCCAGACTCTGCCTGCTTCAGCCAGCTGTGCCCAGCCGTGCTGAGTCTCAACACCCACTGCCCCTCTCAGATTCGAGATGTGGCTACTCCTCATCCTGCTGCCCGCTGCGGTTCTCCCTGCCCAGCTCTGTGGTGAGTACGGCAGGCTGCAGCCCGCCGGGTGCAGTCGTGGGACCCTGCGGGTGTGTTGCTCATAGTGGCTGTTGTGGCTCAGAGGTCCCTGAGGAGTGGGGTGGGGACGGAAATAGGCACCATCGCATTCCCAGGCTCTGTGAAACCTCTCTGGGATGCGTTTTCCAAGGCAGAGCTCTTCCCAGTACCCACTCTATTTCTGTGTCACTTCCCCTGCCCAGAGCCAGTTCGTCCCACTCCTTGCCCACAGCGCCCCCACCACACAGGTCCCACAGGGTCCCTGAGGACGGGGCGGCCGCCCAGCAACCTGCCAGCCCCGCTGGCACAGTGAAAGTGTGGCCATGCCAGGTTGCGGGCTCCCCTTGCTCCCCCTGCATGTCATGTTCCTTGTTTCTTTGTGTTTTGGAGGGGAGATCTGAAGTGTCTGGCCTTGACAGAGGGGTGCAGAGGGCACAGGGAGCAGGGCAGGGTTGGGGTGCAGGACCATTGCCCCTGTAGCTCCAAACAACTGGTGCCATGAGGGGCTTGGGTTGGGCTTGGCCCCCTCGTGCCTCTTGGTCACCCTCCATTCCCTCTTTTGGGGTTGTGGTGGGACAGAAGCCCCAGGGGAGGTGGCAGCGGCAGTGCAGGCACTGAGTTCCAAGTTGCTGGGGCTGGCAGAAGACCCCACACGGGCCCCTGACCCCAGTGTCTACCTGGCCCTTCGCCTGGCTGACAACCACAACGTGACCATGGAACAGTGGTACCTGGCATGGCTGCAGGACAACTTCCAGCGCCGCTATGGCCGGTAGGTCCCATGAGGGGACATGGGGTCCCACTACACACCTCTGGGGAATGTCTCCTGTTCCCAATGCTGTCCTGGCACCCCACTGACACTGAGACCCCACAGGAGCCTGCAGGAAGCCATCCGGCCCCATGCTAAGCCCGACAGCCACCTACACCAAGATGCCTTGGCCACTCAGCACAGCAGGTACATGTGGGTGTCCCAGGGGGGTGGTCCCCCTCACTGGCATAGCCTGGGGGCTCGGAGTGATGTAGTGGCTTTGCAGGAGCATCAAGGCAGAGTGGCCAGAGACAGGGAGGCTGGCACTGTACCTGTTGGCACTGCGAGCTGCATGTCCCTCTCCAGACCCCAGACCCCAGCGCTTACTGGTGACAAAGCTTAAGTACTACCTGGAGGAGGACTGGGCAGGTGGGAGCAGCCCCACAGGGTGACTGGAGTGAGCAGTTCCCCATGTGCTGGCCTGTCATGGGGCCATCAGTTCACCCTGGTGACATGATGCCTTGTCCCCAGGCTCTCGGCAGCACGGCCACCCCCTCACCAGTTACTACCAGTATGGCCTGGGTGTGCTGGCACTGTGTGTTCACCGCAAGCGAGTGCGAGAGGAGGTGATCCGCCGGCTCCTTGAGGGCCAGCATCATGGCTGGAAACTGCACAGTGATGGCAGTGCCATAGGTGAGGGTCCCTGAGGCCAGATGTCACCCTAGTGGCATCCTACGGGGGTTGGTATACATTCCCCAGTGTGGTGACACCATGTCCCCACAGACACAGCAGCAGTGGTGGCACTGGCCTTCACCTGCCTGAAGCGGGAGCAGCTGCTAGGGTCCAAGCTGGCAAAGGAGCTGCGGGAAGCCAGGGACAAGGTGATGAGAAGGATGGTGGCTGAGCAAGGCCCCGATGGCTTCTTTGGCAACATCTATAGCACCCCGTGGGTCATGCAGGTGGGTGCCATATGTTGGGGCGAGGGGGCTCAGGGTAGGGTGTGAGTAGACAGGAGCTGGTAGAGGTACAGGTTGGGGGCAGGTGTGGGCATAGGCATGAATGGGCACCTGGTACAAATGTGGTGTAGGTGTGGGTGTGAACCTAGCTCTGGGTGCAGTGTGGGTACAGGTGCAGATACGGGTTCAGATATGGGTATAGGTGCAATGTGAGTGCAGAGCTAGCTGTGGATGCAGGTGTCTGTGCAGGATATGGGTGTCTGTGCAGAGGTGGTGCCCTGGGGCATTATCCCCAGCACCTCGACCCTCTCCCACTTTCAGCTCACCCCCTACCACCTTCCTCCCTCCTGCTTCCAGGTCTTCATTGCCAGCCACATGTGCCAGGCACAGCCAGCATATGACCGGGCTATGGATGCGCTTCTGAGAAACCTGAATGCCTTCACCATCACTGCCACCATGGCCCAGGTGCTGCCAGCGCTGTATGGCCACTCTTACCTGGACATCATGTCCATGCACTGCCAGGAGGAGCTGGGTAGGAGCTGGGGTTGCACTAGGAGCTGGGCTGGGTGCAGGTGCCACCACAGTGGTGGCTTACTGTCAATAATCATCACAGTGGCTTCCTTCTCACAGACACACTGACACCCATCATTCCTGAGCCGCGTGCTAAGGTGCAAGGAAACATGACGGTGCGACTGGCGGTGGAGTGCCCCAAGCCACAGTGTCCTCAGGGCCAGATCTATAACCGGTTGGTGCCTGCACCTGCTGGTGCCTCCCTTCTGGACGTGCTCAGGGCAGCTGCTGCGCAGGAACCCCATGACTTCACGTATGTAACCCTGTGGTGAAGGACTTGCTGGGGTCCCTCCCTTGCTGGGGTCACAGCCAGGGAGGTAGCATCTCCTGCACTTGTGCCACAGGCTCAGCCCTGCCCACTGCCAGCAGTGGCAGGGCTGGACCCTCACTCCCTGCTCCTATACCCCAGGTTTGACACACAAGAGATGCCCCAGGGCCTCTTCTTGAGTGGGGTGCTGGGGCTGGAGGCTCATCAGCACAGACGGAGCTACTGGCAGATCCTCACTGACCCCAGCACCAGCCTGCAGATGGGTGAGTGAAGGTGGGAGTTCCAGGAGAGGCGGGG
>JAOXOE010000776.1:10470846-10497580 GCA_028565055.1 Phoeniculus purpureus | reverse complement strand
GACCCCAAACTGGTCCCAGTTTGAGCCCCAGAATGTCCTAAGCCAGCCTCAGTTGGAGCTCTGGGATGACCCCAAACCGGTCCCAGTTTGAGCCTCAGAATGTCCTAAGCCAGCCTCAGTTGGAGCTCTGGGATGACCCCAGCTGGTCCCAGGTTGAGCACCTGAATGTCCTGAACCAGTCCGTTTGAGCCCTGGGATGTCCTAAAGCAGCCCCAGCCCAGACCTCCAAGGTGCCCAACACAAAGGCCCAGACAGGCTCCATTTTGCAGGTGCAAACCTGAACCCTAGGGTGTCCCAGGACAAATGAAGGGTCTTCAAGCCCCATTCACTCCAAGGATGGGAGGTGAGCTCTCTCAGGTTCCCCCCATCCCCAAGAAGTGAGGGTGGAGCAACGCCAAGCCTTTACACGATCCTTTATTTAACCCCTTTGTACAAAACCAGTTTGCCCCGCTGTATTTTACAAAGCCACCCCCAAGCCCCTAGCGAGGGCAGGGGGGAAGAGAGAGAGATGGGAGAGAACCCCACAATTGGGGAGTGTGTGGGAGGGTAGGAAGGGGATGGGATGGGGGGCTTTAGCCCCCACGGTTGTGGTCTGGCATCAAATCCCGCTGCCTCCGGCGTATCCTGCTCGCTCCCTGTCCTGCGACGGTCACTGCCACGGAGGAATAATAAATAGGTAAGTCGCTACTACTTATAGGGCTACAGCTTGATATATCCTTGCTAGATAAAGGGGGGGTCCAGGGGTCCCCCCCAGGCTCCTTGTGTACCCCCAGTCCCCATCCCACACGAGGCGTGGGCACTGGGGAACTGGGTCTGGGGTCTGCCCGGCACTGGGTGGGGGCTATGGAGAGACCCTGAGGGGTACTGTGGGTCAAAGGGGATCTGGGACAGGAAGAAAGACCCCAAGGAGTCCCCTCTACTTCGTCCCATGGTGTGGAGAGAGAGCTCAGGTGGCTCAGCCACCCCTACAGGGCTCCCACTGCCTGTGGTGCCAGCACCCTGCTGGGAGAAGCCCCTTGGGTCACAACAGCCATCTGAGCTCCCCACGGGTACCCCTCTGGCTTTGGGCATCCCAGCTCCTGGGGACAGCCCCGAGCCACCACCAGGGTCGGGAGGGGGTTCCGTGAGTGGGGGGGCCGTGTGCAGCCCGGCCACGACCCTACAAATACGTGTCCTCACTCTCCCGGGAGCTCAGGCTCTCCTTGGAGTGGTGGTGGGGGGAGACCTGGGGGTGCAGCAGCTCCCGGGCTGAGCCGGGCGCCCCATTGCCCTCGGCGCCGGGGCCGTTGGCGGGGCTGGCCAGGTTCTTGTCGCCGCGGCTCTTCTCCTTGCTCTTGCGGGCTTTGGGGACAGGAGCTGGCCCGGGGGGGACGATGATGGAGGGGACGGGCTCCAGCGCTTTGCGGGTTGGGGGTTCAGCCTCGCTGATGGCCTTGGCCCCATGCAGACGCGGGGGGGACTTGCACTGCAGCTCCCCATGTGTCTCCCGCCACTTCTTCAGCTGGATCAGGTGCTCCCGCTCAATCTGACGCTCTGTCACCGGCAGCTCGATCACCTGCGGGGGACACTCGGGCCATCAGCCGCCAGGGCAGGGGATGGGGTACCCCCCAGGATGGAGGAAACCCCAAATCTGGGGTGTGATCCCACATAACACTAGCTCTACCCACCCCAGGGGAACTCAGTCCAACAGGGTCAACTGTGCATCACTGGATTCCCCCAATGCTCCCCCCACACCTCACCTCCTGCACCAGGAAAGTCTCCTGCATGATCTTGGGGCTGAGGGCCCTCAGCCTCTCCATGGTCTCGTACTGGCCCTGGCACGACTTGAGCTTGTCTGAGGAGCCCAGGGTGTGCTTGAGCAGCACCAGGCCCACACGGAAGATTATCTTCACCCCTGCAAAGGGAGAGGTGAGGCAGCAGGTGCCAGGCAGGACAGTGGGACACTGCCACCACATCCCTCTGGATGCTGTAGTGCACCAAAGTCCTGGTCCCACCAGCAGTGAGGACATGGGTGAGGATGGATTTGGGATGGATGAGCCCTCTAAGCCCTAAGGAACAGCCAGCAGCTCTGGATGGAGCCCCCCATGAGGAGGAGGGAGGGTGAGGAGCCTCTACCTTCACAGAAGAACATGTCCCAAACACGCAGCACGGAGCTCCAGGGCAGCGTGCGGGAGAAGGCGCACATGAACCACTCGGTCATGTAGAGGATGGGGTCAATCTTCTGCTTGCTCAGGTGCTTGTAGGCCACGGGAGACACCTTGTGCAGCAGCGAGAAGAGGATCTGCCCGTCCAGTTGAATGGCCTCCTGTAGGGACAGCAGCAAAGCTATGCTGAGACACCCTGTCCCTGAGCAGGGGATGCTACTGGGGACACAACCCAGAGTCTGCGGGATCATGGAACCTCAGGACTATTTGGGCTGAAAGAGACCTTTGAACTCCTTGAGTCTCCAAGTGCTCCTCCAGCACTGCCAGGGCCGCAATGACCCCTGTCCCTCACTCCACCTCTCCAGGGCTTTGAGACCCCTCCAGACACAGGGACTCTCCTCCTGCCCTGGGCAGCCTGGGGCAGCCTGGGGCACCCCCGTAGGGCAGAAATTGTTTCTCAGGGCCAACCTCACCTTCCCCTGGTGCAACCTGGGGCTGTTTCCCCTGGCCTGAGCACAATGTCCCCAAGGTCCCTTCTTTCTCCATGGTGAGGAGCCAGGGGCCATCACAGGTCCCTGTCACCGCCAAGGCAGACCGCTCACTCACCAGCTTCTCACTGTAGTAGCCAGGGAGGTACTTCTCACAGATCTGCACCAGGCACCAGAATGCTTGCTGTGAGCCAAGGGACAGTGAGTGAGTGCCTTGGAGACTCCAAAGAAAGCCTTTCTTTCACCACATCCCTTCCACCAGCCCCAGATTTCTAAGCATGTACCTCTGCCGGCATGTGCATCAGCAGGACTGCAGCGATGGGGGCCTGGGCCTGGCAGTAGCCCTCCTCAGGGCGGTACAGGGTGTAGGCCTTCAGCACCCGGAATAGGTCCTGCTGCCTGCGGAGACATCCCAGGGTGGAACAGGGAACAAGGGGAACGGCATTGCCCTGGTGAACTACAGTCACTACCTCCTCCCTCCACTCTCCTGCCACAGTGATTCCCACTCCATTGGGAGTCAGAGTTGGCACCAAGGGCTATGACCCACACCCTGAGCTCCTGGGTGTCCCATGAACTGTGGGGGACACTACAGGGGACTAATGTGGGTCCAGCAGCCGGGATAGTCCCTGCAGCAGCTTCACTCACCCATGGCCTCCCCGCGAGACAAACATCTCGTGGAAGGGGAACTGACGGTGGAGATCCCGCTCAATCACATCCAGCCACTTGGGCTCCCCGGGAAGAAGATCCAGCTCCTGAGTGGGGAGAGGGTTGGGGTGAAGCAGCCTCCCACGGGGCCCAAGGGCAGAGCAGCCACAGGGTTGAACATGGCTCTGCCCCCACTGACCCTCCCACAGCAGGAATGAGCAGCATCTGGGACCCCAGCAGCCACACCAGCTCTTGGGAGGGAGCAGGGGCCACCCCAGCACCAGCCCAGTCCCCCAGGTCCCACTCCCTGGCGGCACTCACATCAAACTTGCCCATGTTCTGCTCCAACTTGACCTTGCTCCCAGATAGGTACTGCCAGGCTCGGCCCCGCAGCGACGGGGGGATCCCCTTCTGGCACCGCAGCCGGATCTGTGGGGACAGGAACAGCCATGAGGGGGAGAATCATGGAGCAGTGGTGAGTAAAGATGCCCTGCTGCCCCCTTGCACACATAGGGATGGGGTGCCTGGACGTGGGTGCGATGCCAGTGCTTTGCACAGTGCAGGAGGCCCTGCTTAACCCCCACTCCCCAAGCACTGGCTCAGCCAAGGTTTGGGGGTTGGAAACGGCCCCAAACAATCACCAGCTCTGCCTCACTGCAGAATCCTGCTGGCAGCTGGAAAAGCAAAACACTGGAGCCAAGGTGGAGAGCAGCTGTCACTGAGGACACTGGGGAAAGCCTGGTGGCCCACTCCTGCTCCCTTGCAGGCTGTGGAGAGCCGGGAGATGTGTGGGTGTGGCTGGCCCTTGCCCCAGCTACATGCACCAATGGTTTCCAGTGCCACTGGCTCTGTGTCTGCAGCCAGCCCCCCGATTCCCTGGCACAGGGCACCAGCCAGGACCAAAGTCCAAGCGATGCAGAGCTGGCTCCTATCTCATGGCTGATCCAGCTTAACTGCCACTGCCCATCAGGGACAGCAGCAGGGACCCCAGCTCAAGTGGCACATGCCAAGTTCTGGCCATGTGTCAGGGCTCTGCAAGCTGCTGTCCACAGCTCCCAGAGCCTCCAGGGCTGCGTCTGCATGCCCAGGGCTCTTTCTCTCTGCGTCCTGGGGAGTGGGCGGTGGTTTCCCAGCAGACGGTGCCAGAGCCACATCCCTGCAGGGTTTGCCACTGCCTGGCTGCGGAGCTGCTTGTTTACCCGGGCAGCTCCCTGCCCCACGGGGCCTTTGTGCTGGCAGGAAACGGGTCAGGCAATGCCCAGGGCGGCTGCAGGCAGCTCTGCCGCTGTTGATGGCTTCTTCATGAGCCGGCTCCCCTTCCTGTTGGCAAAGCTGCCCGGAAGGAAACTGTCACTCTGGGTTTCGGTTTGGCAGCAGCCAGGCTGAGCACCCCAAACCCTAACCCTGGCACCACCCTGGGCACTGCCGTCACTTCCCATACTGGGGTACCCAGTGGCTGGGCTGGGGGATGCTGACAGCAGAGCACTAGGAGCACTAGAGAGCAGGGGGAGCTGCCCACATGTCTGGCTGCGTTGGGCAAGGAGTGGCACACAGTGCTGGCAGAGCTCAGTGCCCTCCCGAGCTGTGGCCCTGCTGGGATCAGGGCCAGAGAGGGCGGTAGGAGAGAGCGTTTGAGATCCTGGAGCAGAGCAGACGCGCGTGAGCCCAGCAGCAGCCAGCCCAAGCCATCCCTGGGCCCTTGGCCATGGCTGGTGAAGCAGCCAGAGCAGCACCTGGCGGGTTAGAGGCTCAGGAAGCTCATCTGAGGCAGCAGAGCCCCAACCACATGCCTGAAGCAGCCAGGGATGTCTGGCAACACTCAAGGCCAGGCCTGGCAGCCTTCTCCAGGCAGCTCTGGAGGGGGGATTTTTGCTGTAGGACAGACTGAAGAGCACAGGAACCCCCCAGAGCCCCCAGCAGCTCAGCCCAAGGCAAGAGGCAGCCCTTCTGCCAGGGACACGGCTGCCAGGGCACTGCCCTAAGTCCCATGGCACAGCTGGAAAGCAGCAGAAAGCACCCACAGGGACAAAGCACTCGTCTGCCATGGCCCCAAAAAGCCCTTTCCTAACCCTTTCTGAGCAGCCAAGAACCAGATGAGGGATTTCTGCATCGTGCAGAGGGCTCTGAGTGGGGATGGTGCTCCCGGAGCAGTGCCAGGAGGCTCTGCCAGGGAGGAGGTAGAGGCACTTTGGCTGCTCTCAGGCACTGCTGGCCTGTGCCAGCTGCCTCACTACTTGCTGCACCCTGCCCCATCTACAGGCTCTGGAGGTCAGGGTGCACCATGGGGCCAAGCCACAGCGTCAGCCTGTAATGGGTCTTCTGGTGATCCTAACTCACAGACCCCTCATGGGGCTCAAACATTTCCTACCTGGAGCTTGGTTTGTTCTTTTTGGGGTAACTGGAGCTTTTTTGGTCTCCAAGATGCTCAGAACAGAAGTTTCCATGACCAAACAATTCCCTGCTGGCAGCCAAAGAAGCTCTGGGAAGGCTGGAGGCCAGCGGGGAGCAGTTGGAGTTTGGCTCAGTGTCTGCAGGCTCAGCCCTCACCAACCCTCAGTTTCCCCCAACCAGCCAAGAGAAGCCTCATAGGGTGGGTCCAGCCCTTTCAAGCATAACCCGAATACAATGCACAGGTCTGCGGGGACCCGATGACATGCCAGGCCACCCCAAAGCCTTGTGGAGATGCAGCTGTCCCCTCCCCATGCTGGAGGTTAGCCCCAGGGGACAGTGGGGCCGCTGTCACTCACCTTCTTGTGTTTCTTGGCCATCCACTTGTCCCAGTTGTTGAGCATGTCCAGCCATTTGGACTCCCGCTGCCGCAGAACCTCCAAAGGCACCTCCTCCAGCCTGTGGGATGCGGGAAAGAGGTTGGTCAGGGTAGTCCTAAGCCCCCTGCTGTGGCACCCAGCCCCGCCCCGCAGCTCCCTGGGGTAGGGTGGGGCGGGACGGATGGGGACACATGCTCAAAAATGCATCGGGGCAGCAGCTGGATGCTCTCACCACCTGTTAAATCACTGACTTGGCTCTCTGCAGCCACTCGAACCCCATGGGAGCACCCTGAGGGACCCCAGCCCACAGAGAAGGCCACAGCAGGAGGGTGAGGAACTGGGGAGAGCAGCTGAGCTGAGCAAGGTCTGCTCCCTGTCACAGGGGATGGAGGAAAGTGGGGCCATAAACATCTCGTCATTGGTGTGGCCCCAGTCCCGCTCGCACCCCAAATGCCTGGCGCTGCTCCAGACCCGGCACTTAGCCCGGCTGAAGGTCCCTTGGGATGGAGAGGAGAGTTTTCCAGTTTGGCTGAGCCAAGGAATCCAATTTAACCCTGCTGGGCTGGGAGAGGATGTTGCTACAATGGCAAAACCCGCATCGGGGCCTCTGACCCTGCTATGGCACCCATGGCCTTCTTCAGTTGAGGCCCTGAGTGAGAGCAGAAGCTCCTTCAAGCCACCTCAGTCAGACTCAATGCCTTCTGCCTTACAGCCACAGTGACCCCCAATGCCTTCTGAGGACCCGCTGATAGCGACCTGGGTGTCAAACACCCACCCAGGGGGTGCCGAGCACCCAGCCCGGGAACAGGACGCACAGATCCTACCTCTTCCCAGACATTAGGAGCTGGAAAACAAGTAGCACCAAGAGCCTGGAGCTGCATCTCCCTGCCCACCCCTTCCCCGCTGGGTAGGGAGACCACGTCAGACAGGGCCAAGCAAACCTGCTCAGAAGTGATCAGCCACCCCAGCCCTGCCCAGCACAAGAAGTCCAGCACAGGGATGGAGGGAACACTGGCCCTGTAGCTGCAGGAGCAGTTGAGGCTCTGTGAGGCGTGGGAAGCTCCGGAGCGCTGGACACTGGATGCAGGAGCTGGCTCTGGGCCTGCTGGAGCATTGCCAGCCTTGTCTGGAAGCTGTTACCAGCTGATGGCTGCTTGGCAGTGGGCACCGAGCAGCAAACCGGAGGCTGCAGGATGGCTGAGGCAGGGACGATAGGCTGGGACCTTCCACAGATGCTGGGACACCCCATGTACCTTCTCTTGGGACCCCAAAACAGGGACCCCAACTCTGCCAGCCTCATGCTCCTGTTTATCCACTCCTGGATGGACTGGGAGCAGACAAAAAACGCAAAAGAGGGCAGGACTGGGCACCAGAGCATCTGAGGACAGCTCTGACCCCAGTGCCAATCTGTAAGCACCCCAAAAGACCTCCAGCACCAGAAGTTCTTATTTGCTGAACCCCAGGGTTAGGGGTGTCTACCCAAAGCACCCAAGGACACAGTGACAACAGCCACAACATCCAGAACACCCCCAGAATTTGGTGTGTGGCCAGGACTCTTTGCAGCATCCCCCAGCAGGAGAGGCCACCCCACTCCTACCCTGCTGAGCCACTAGCTGATGGGCTTATCGCTTGCAGCAACGCACCTTGCCCTGCACCAGCAAACAAACCTCTCCCCAAAGTCAAGATGACTGACGCCCGTGAGCTAACAAAGGGCAAGTGCATTGCTCCCTCAAGATGGGCAAACTGGGACACAGGGCCCACAGGACACTGGAGTGCACTGGTGGGGAGGCAGCTCCTGGGAACATCCCAGCAGAGCAGGGACACCAAACACGCTGCCCAACCAGCTTGCCAGCAGTCCAGGGCACATTCCTGGGTGCCGGCACCGCCCTGGGGCCCAACACCTTGGGCTGTGGCTTGGTCCAAGAGCACAAGGAGGCTGCCAGCCAGCACCTCTCAGCCACGCTGCTGCCTTTGCCAGTGGCTACCAATGCCAGTTGCCATCCTGTGTGACAGCGGCTGAACCTACATGGAATCCAGTGCTGGGAGCAAAAGCTGGAGGGAAGGGGATGGTGAGCCCAGCGCAGAGAGCTTGAGGAGGCAGGAGCAGCTCTCCAGGTGTTTGACAATGACATGGAGATGGGGGGAAGCAAGAGCAACTTTGGAGGCTCCTGGGTGGCTGCTACTGCCTCTGCCATGAGCACTGGGTTCCAGTGTCATTGTGGGATCTTGGTGGTGTCCCCAGGGTCTTGGTGCCACCCTGAGGTGTTGGTGGTATCCCTGGGGTCTCAGTGTTACCTAAGGAGCCAGCGGTGTCCCTGGGATCTCAGTGCCATCCTGGGGTGTTGGTGGTTGCCCTGGAGTTATCATTGCGATCCAGGTGTCAGTGGTGTCCCTGGGGTCCCAATGTCAACACCTTGGGTGTTGGTAGTGTCCCTGGGGATCGTGCTGGCCTGGGGTGTCTGTGGTGACCCCAGGGTGCTGGTGCCTCCCTAGGGTGTCAGTGATGGATTTGTGGTGACGATGACAGATTTGGGGTGTCAGTGATGGCCCTGGAGGTGTCAGTGCCACACAAGGGATGATGCTGGCCCAGGCTGTCAGTGATGGACCTGGGGTGCCGCTGGCCCTGGGCACCTGGTCCCAAGCGAGTTCACCCTCCCTACCCTATGGATCTCGGTTCGGTCTGAACCTGACAGGCTCTTCATTTCCACCCTCGCAGTGCCCTGGGGCTGCCACCGACCTCGGGACTGCTCCACGACGGGGTCTGGTAGCGGGACGAGCCGGTAGAGGAGCCGATGAAGGTTGCGGGGGATCCGTTACCGGTTCCCAGCGGCCTCCCAGCGTCAGGGCGGGCCCGGAGCCGCGCTAGCAACCGCCCCCCCCGCCCCGCTCCTCGCCCCCGCCGCTCTTCCGGGCCGCGGGGCCCAGCGGAGGCCAAACCGCCCCTCGGCGGGGGTACAGCGCCGTTAACGGGGTGGAGGGAGGCAGTAGCGGCCTCACTCCCCGTCATCCCCCCTCACCCTGTTCACCACCTCCCCCAGGCCCCACTCACGGCCCCTCAGCGCTGCGGCTGCCCACGATGAAGCCGAACTTGTCGACCCGCCGCTCCTCGGGGCCGCCGCCGCCATTGAGCTCTGAGTCAGAGCCGAGCGAGCTGAGCTCGTCGCTGGCCGCGGGCTCGGCCAGGCTCTCGCGGGTCCCGGCCAGGCTCCTCCGGCCGGGGGAGCCGGGCCCGCGGCCCTGGGCCATGGCGGCTCAGCGGCACCGCCGCGCCTCCATGCCGCGGCACAGGCCACGCCCCCAGAGCCGCCGCGCCATTGGGTGAGAGGGGTTGCGTTAGCCAATCGGCTGCGAGGACGGGGACGGAGAAGCCCGCCCGCCTCAGCCGATTGGCTGAGCGATACGGTGGGAGCTGTCTGTCAAGGTGGCCGGGAATGGGAGGGGGTAGAGGCGGAGGAGTAGTAGTGGGGCCGCGGCCGGGCAGCAGCCGGACAAGGTCCAGTCTGGTACAAGGTCCATAGTGGGACTGGTTCCGTACTGGGTTCGCGACAAGGTCCACACTGGAACTGGTTCCATACTGGGACCAGGAAAAGGTTCCTACTGCGACTGCATCTGTACTGAGTTTGCGACAAGGTCCATACTGGGACCAGTTCTGTACTGGAACCAGATTTGTACTTGGATCAGGACAAAGTCCATACTGGGACAAGCAATATACTGGGACTGGGTCTGTACTGGAACAAGGTCTGTAATGGGAACGCATCTATACTGGCACAGGGTTTGTACTGAGACTGGACAACTGGGACCAGGTCGAACCTGCAGCAGGACAGGGACCAGTCCAGGACTCCATGGAGACTGAACAAGTTCATACTGGAGCTGTGCAGGCTCAGCACTAAGGCTGAACTGGGATGAAGCACTGGGAAGGGTTTGTTGGCCCTGTATTGCAGACTGGGGCCATTCTGAAGCCACAGTACATGGGCTGTCTCACCCCACACTCCAAACCATCCCCCAGACTGGTAAAACTGGCTGTGGCCTTGTAAAAATAAACCACTAAACAATCTATAAAGCAACTAAGTGAGACTGGGACGTGCTAGGACTCGCCTGGGGTGACACTGTCAAACCACCCTTATCCCAACACTCCCCATTGTTCCTCCCATTAACATCCAACACTGCAATTTTATTTAGAGCTTAAAGCGGGTAAAGGATTGAGAAGAACCCAAACTCCCTAAAGCCAGTGACAATTCAACCGACTTTGGGATTTCTCAGGTATTTATGGGGGATACTGTATCGAAAGGGTTGAGAAGGTTCAAAAAAAGCAATTTTAGTGGGATTTTATTTACCAGCTAGTAGGGCTCGGAGCTTGGCCCTACTAGGCTTGTAAAAAGGGATCTCCCCCCTAAAAAAACCCCACCGGAGCAAAGCATTGGTTGGGATTTCATGCTACATCCCTACACTGCTGTTTTTCAGGATTCTATCAACTTCCCCTTCTCTCTAGTTAAGCCCCACCTAAAGCATTTAGTAGGATTTGAAAGGTTGTGAGATTACACAAAGGGGTTTCAGGTAGTGAGTTACAGCTCTGGGTTTCTTATTTCTTTCTGCCACCTCTTTCTTTGAGGGCCAAGTGAATGAGGGAGCCACTGGTCATGTTGTAGTAGGCCAAGGAGTTGGAGTCCTTGATGAAGATCCCCTAAAAAGGAGAAAAGGAAAAAGAATAGGATTTAAAACATCATGACAGCAGAAATCTCCCTACAGATCTCTTTTGGAGAATGTGGAATCACCAAATCATTGAGGTTTGGAGAAGGCTCAGCAAGTCCAACCAGGCAGGACCCCACTAACCCGTCCTTCATTCCTCATCTCCAGGGCTTTGAGGCCCCTCTAGATACAGTGACTCTCCTCCTGCCCTGGGCAGCCAGGACAACTCTTTTGGGTAGGAAATTGTTCTTCAGGGTCAACCTAAACCCTTGCAGAGATAAAGCTCACTGGCTATGCCCTCAGAAGAAAGTGAGGACACTCCTACATCCATATAGTGATGGTCACCACAACTGGAGGTGGTCTTCAGGCTCCAGTTCCCTCTCCATTGATTCTCCCCCCCCTAAAAAACCCCGAATCAGCTCTGTGTCTTGTGAGGGGTTAACACACACTCTGCCTACAACTCATCTCCTGTGGAGGCGACTGCTCAAAGGTCACTGTTGCCTGAGTGCGTGTGGGACCAGGAATGGGGAACAACTCAGGGAAAAGGAACCCCGGGGGCTTTTCTGCCACCTCCAGACTCTGTCGGGGAAGGGAGGGCTGTTCCTGCCCTGCTCTGGAGAGAAGTCTTCTCGCTGCTATCAGGGTGTAGTCTCACCGACCCTTCCAAGCCTGGCCATGGGCACAGGCTGCTGTGTGGAAATGTCAGACCTCACAGGCTGTCCCTGAATTGTTTGGGCTGGAAGAGACCTTTCAGCTCCTCCAGTCCAGCTCCTACCCCAGCACTGCCAGGGCCCCACTAATCCCTGTCCCTCACTCCCCACCTTCAGGGCTTTGAGACCCCTCCAGACACAGGGACTCCTCCCCTGCCCTGGGCAACATGGGCCAGGCTTGGGGAACCCTTGTGGGGCAGAAATTGTTTCTCAGGGCAAACCTCATCCTCCCCTGGGGCAACCTGAGGCCATTTCCTCTCCTTCTGTAGAAGGAGAAGAGACTGACACCTCACTCCAACCTCCTGAAGTTCAGAAAGCTGTGGAGAGCAAGGTCTCTCCTGAGCCTCCTTCTCTCCATTTCAGCCCCAGCCCAGTTCCCTCAGCCGCTCTGAGTGCTCCAGGCCCTTTACCAGCTTGGCTGCCCTTCTCTGCACCCACTACAGCCCCTCAGTATCCTGACAGTGAGCGAGTGCCCCAGAATGTGGAAACCACCAAGCCTGGGGCATTGGTCTCCAGCAGCAACAATGTGAAGATCCACTGCTGGACCCAGGAAAGGCCCATCCCACCACAGCAATAGGTGGTCCCACAACCAATCCCATTGCTCTTCCTGCTATTGTAGCAGCTGCATCACAATCTGTTCTAGTAAAACATCACTTTTTGGGGAAGTGTTGAAGCATCAACCAACCTCTGAAGGGCTTTGACTCACCTCATACTGCAGCTTCTGCTTCCCAGCCGGCATCCCTGTGGCCTCATGGATCTTCACCTTTATCACTGACACCTATGGAGAAGCATAGAAACCATTTATGTTTTTTCCCCCACCCCCAGATGCTCCCCTAACCACAAAATCCCACCTTGGGCAGGAGCTGCAGGGCAGGGAACACCCAGGGGTTCTCAGCTCCTGCTCAAGGGCTCTCTGGCAAGCAAAGACACAGCAGGGAGGGGAGAGGAGCCATGCTCCCAAGCTACGTGCCTGGTCTGAGAGGGGCAGAGTGAACACCAGCACTTGGCCGTTCAACTTCCATTCTGTCTTGTCCTGCATGTTGGGAACCTGCACTTTGACCGTGACTGGGCCCTGGAGAAAACAAAAGATAAGGTCTCACCCAGTGGAGGAGGCTCAGGACAATGATAAAAGAGCAGCAGACCAATTATTTACAGACCCACAGCGGCAGAGAATTATTTCCAAAACTAAACCCTGCAATCTCGCTTGGTCACTAAACACAGAGGAACGTGTTTGCCTCAGTGCTGAGAAAAGGAGTTCTCTGCCCCTCACTGGCCCTGCACAAACCTTGTTCCTGCGCAGAAACTCCTCCTCTGGAATCAGGCTGTCCTCACTCTTCAGCTTCTTGGAGACTGGCTCATCCTCCAGTGGTGGTGGGGGATGAACTGGGGGCATTGGAGCTGGTGAAGCAACAGGAGCCACAGGAGGAGCAGGAACAAAGGCTGAAACACAAACACAACCCGTGGTCACACACTGAGGAGGGGGCTCCCTCATCCCAAAAGCTCTTTCAGTGAAGGCAGGAAACACTGCACTACGGGGACAAAGTTGAACAACCCAGCTTCAAACATCAGATCTTTTCTGTTGGGAAACGGTCCAGAAAAAGACAGTAAGAAGCACAAGCACTTTCTGCAGATCTTGCAAAACACAAGCGAGTGCTCTGGGTTTGGCAAGTGGCTGTGCCAGCACCTCCATTAAAAAACACATGAGAAAAAGAGGGGAAAGAGAGAAAATAAGGGATAATTGCTTTTTACGTTGTGCTTTTCATCTTCAAAGCATCCAACAATATGAACCTGCTACAGGGAAAGAAGCCAAGCTTTTCCTCCTGTGGTGAATTGTATCCCAAGCTGCAACACCCAGCGAGGTGCCAGCAGCTTCTCTTCACTCTGGGTTCCCCAAACACCCCCAAATTCCCAATGATGCGACCTGGGGGGTCTGCAATCTCAAAGAGGCATGAAAAGAAAGCAGCACAGCTTGAGCCCACATGACAGAGGAAGTGCCTGGAGGCAGACAGAGCAGAGTTACTGACCTGTGGGCACTATCATGGGTGGTGGGCGGGGGCTCATGATGGGAGGAGCAGAGGGCGGCATAGGGACCACATTGATGCGTGGAGTGTGGATTATTGGCGGCATCGGGGTGGCTATGACGGAGCCTGGGGGCAAACGGACCACGGGAGTCATCGGGGGACGAGGCATGACGGGCACTGCAGAAACGACGGCAGCACGAACTGGAGGGGGCATCTGGAAGTGAGACAGAGAGAGGGGGGCAGCTGGCTTTGAGCAGCTCCACGTCAGAATGTTCAGGGCTGTTCACAGTCCTGATTAAAATCATCAGGACAGCACCTAGAGTTCTGATGGTCAGAGACTCACAGCCACCAGGAACACTGGGCCACTACTCAACGTTTCTTACCTGCAGCTACTGTTGTTCTGCTTCACACTTTTTACCCCTAAAAATAACCCCTCCCCCCTCCATTTGCCAGCCCCACTTCTCTGTCCCACTCCAGCCCCACCAGCAGGCAGGTTCCTCCTCTGCCAAGCTGACCAAGTCTTTTATTCTCCAAGAAGAAAAACCTCCACCCAAGTCTTATTTTGAACAGTGAGTTCAAGAGGGTTTCTCTGGTGGTTTAGAAGTCATTTGGAAACATGAACCTCACTGACAATCTACTTCTGAGCCAGTTACAACCTGTGAGCTTCACCATAGCTCCCTTCTCTTAACAGCAGCCACAACCATTTGCTCTGGGAAGCCCAAACTCACTGTGGGGGGACGAGGCACCGACGTGATGGGCTGGGCGCTGGCCGGGGGATTGGATGCTGATGATGGAGGGGGCGGCTGGGGTATTTCATTGGGTTTGCTGGGCCCAATCTTCTCCTTGCTGTCATCTTCTGGCACCAGCCCCTTGGCCTTGTGGATGGCTTCAATCTGCTCTTGCAGAGTGATGTTGGCCTGAGCAGCCTGCTGTGTGCGGGCCATGCTGCCTGAGTGGCCATCCCAGGTCACCTGAGCAGAGTAAAGAAATCAGAGTTGCTCCAGCCCAGCCCAGCGAGCAGCTTTACTGCAAAAATAAAGCTCAGAAGGCTCCTGTCTCTCTCCCAGCACTCACACTAAATGCTACAAGAACCTGCTCAAAGACCCCTCAGTTTCCACCCTACCTTTTCTTCTGGTTTCTGGATTTCTTCTTCGCCAATCTTTTTACCGATGGCAGTCTCTTCCACACCAAAGATATCGGTACGGCGCTCTGCCAGCTGCTTCAGGCTGCTTTCGATATCCAAACCTGCAAGGAAAAGGAGAAACTCTTAACTCATGCAGTAGAATCAAATATGAACAAGCCTTGTGGGCTCTTAGGGGTTGGAATGCATTTGCAGAACTCCCCTAAGAGCACGATTCTGCAAGCAGTGTGAGACCCTCGAGCTGACCTGGGGCATAGACCTCATCATCGCTCTGCTTTTCACGGATGGAGCGATCCCGCTGTTCCAGCCACCGGGGATCCAGCAGACCAATTCGCATGTGTTCTTGCATTTTACTGGCAGGAATCTTCTCACCAGTGATGGGAGAAACAAGATACTCATCTGGAGCTGGAGCAGGTGGTAATGGTTTTGAGGCTGGAAAAGGAAAACCATGTGTTTTAAAACACATCAGAGGAACTGGCCCAGAAACAAATCTTGCTGTGATTGTTTAAGGAGAAACCAAGCTTTGCTTCCCCAGCCTGATTTACCTTTGGGATCGTAATCTTTCCGCACAATGACCTGATCCGGTGTAGGAGGAAGAGGTGGTGGCATCGGGGTTTCTGGAGGAGGAGGGACCTTCTGACCTTCATCTTCATCATCTGAACCCTTATTGAAGGGAAATACAAATTATAACCAAGTTCTTGTAGCTATGTGTTAACAAACAGGATTTGAAAAGGCATGAAAATCCTCTGGATGTCTCTGCTGAAGCTGAATAATCACAATTCAGAAACTCAGTGGACCCAGAAGAGGAAATGAGTGCTCCTCAGCTTCCACATTACCCTAGCACAGCAACCAGGGCCTTACAGTTAATCAGGCTGTTGTTCCTCGTTACCAGAAAAACCAGCTGACACAGAGCAGGGAGAGGAAGAGCCTGAAATGAGTCATCTCTCCATGATCCAGACTCTGTGCTAGAGAAAGCCCCAAAGCCTTAATCACAGAGACATCAAGCCTGCACCATTAGATGACAAAATCACTTGAACTCTCTTGTGGAAATTGTTACGGTAACAAAAAAACAGCTCAAACACCTTATTGGACCAGAAAAGGGGAGGTTAGAAATTCCACCCCTGGGAAACTCATTTCCTCAAGGAACTGAGGAACTTCTCCCAGTGAAAATGAAGGGCACCATAACCCACCGAAACTTCAGGGACCAAAGCAAGGCAGAGGCTGTTGGCCAATTACCTCGTCCATATCCTGCACTTGTGTGTCCTGATCCAGCTGGGCTGGGGGCTCCTCTGTTTTCTCTTGCTTTTCATCTTCCTCATCTGACTCCACCTCCATCTCTACTTCCTCACTTTCCCCAAACTTCTCGTAACGTTCCTGGATTAAGATTCGTGCTCCCAACTCTTCTGGAGTGGTGGGAGGAGGGAAGTTCCCTACAAAGCATAAAGCAGCATCTGTTTCTCTGACTCACTTTGTCACTGATGCACAGACAGAAATCATCAGCTTCTCAAATGAAAAAGTCTCTTTACAAAGCAACATCATCCAAACCTCCTGGGAGCAAAGGCAATGGGTGGAGCCTACACAGAGCAAGAGCGGCAGGGTATGTGAAGGTACTGAGAGGTGAAAGCACTACCTGGAAGTGGCACAAGTTCTGCTGGAAGTGGGAAAACTGATCCTACTGCAGACCTGGGCTTCGCACAGGGGGAATGTTGTGGACTCTGGAGAAATCCAGCCCTGCACAGCATCATCAGGCAGTTTACTCTTTATCTTTAGGGGATAAGCAGCTGCAAAATCCAGCTCCTGTCTAAAAAGGGCATTTGAGGATACAGACCCCACTTCCTCAGAGCTTACATTGTTGGAAGTGCAGTACCTTGCTCACTGGGCTGGAAGTCAACTGTCTCCACCACCACAAAGTCATGCCAATCGATCTGGGCATAAGCCACACGCTCTTTCTCCTTCTCCTCCTCTTCCTTCTTTCGTTCTCGCTCCTGGAACTTGGCCCACTCCACTCTGTAATATACCTGCACGAGCAGAGGCAATGCACTAGCTGAACATCACACAAGGCACCCAAAGCCTGAGCCGCCAACCCTTTCCTTCCAGTTACACAAGCACTGCCTCACACAGAGAGGAAACACCCACTGTGGCCTCATTATCTGAAGTTACTGCCAGTGGGTCAGAAAAACCACAAAGAGAAGAAGCACTCAAACAGCAAACAGGTGCTTCGGGAAATGTTTAGAGCAGTACCTGATCCAGGACTTCCTTGGGATTTTCAGCTTCTTTCTTGAGTTTGAGCAGCAAACCTTTCGGGGGGATCAAAATCTGAAAACACATTTTGCATGGCAGTTGGTGACGATTCCTTCTTTCAAAGCCTCCTCAGAAACAATCACTCCCTCTCTACACTGCGAAAAACATCAGCAGACCCCTTGGGGCTATGTCCTGTTACGTTTTACTGCAGCCTGCCTAGTGCTGCTCACATTTGCACTTAGAAATAGTCACTCCTGGCTTTCCAACTCCCCTCCATAGTTAAAAAAAACACAAACACAGTTCTAAGTTACAAGAGTGTTTGATTTAACAGTCCACTGTGTCCAGCACTGTGCTCTGTCAATGGCACCCAAGGCATCGACTATGTAAAAACTGAGATTTAAAGGACAGAACTCAGAACCTGCAGAGATTTCTAGTCTGGTTGTTTTGTGAGGCTTCAGGAGTCTTTAACAAATCAGTGCTGTGGCTCAGAGAATGGATTTGACCCTGAACAGCCAAGAGTACCTTTGTGTACTGCTCAACCAGCTTAGTGAAGTAGTTAAAGAGGCTGTGCTGAGGGCGAAGGAAGTCAAACTGGTAGTTCCTCTGCTCCTTTTGCATCAGCTGAGTCAGGAACTGCCGCCCATTGCGGGCCACAAACTGCGCCGTGAGCTTCACCACATCCAAGTCAAAGGCTGAGATGGAGGGAGGATCCGCAATGAACTCGAACTCTGGAGGCGGCTCTTTCGGCACAACTGTCTCCTGGATCACCTGGGCCTGCACCTGTGGGCCAAAAGCAAGTGCGCCTCATTAAACTCAACCAAACTGGACCTGGGGGGATCTGAGCTACAACAACCACCCGGAAGTCAAGTTCTCAACCCACTGACCTTCTGTGGGAGCTGCTGCTGAGCACTCTGCTGCTGCTGCATGACCTTGGGAATGGCAGCTGAGGGCTCCTGCGCTTTGCCCTCCTTGAACTCACTGACTTTGTGTCGGTAGTAGGCATGGTAGGGGTCATTTGGGTTCAGAAAATTGAACTTGGGGTTATTTATTTCGTTCTGACGAATTCGAGCTTCAAATTCCGGACCATTTCTAGGAAGGAATAAAGATAAATGGTTTAGATCAATGACAGCTCATAACTCACACAAGAGTTCCACCAACTCCACTGGCCATGCACAAACAAACAGCCATTTTCTGGACTGACCTTTCCTTAGCTGAGCTTCACTAGTTACCCACTACCAATTGGACTTGCTCTGATAACAAGCTTTGAAGACTAAACTTGGTCCCAAAAAGCTCATCTAAGGAAAGCAGAAGGGAATCATCATCCTGAGCAGAGACTGACCACAGGAGAGCCCCAAGTTTTAGCTCAGGTAACGTCATTCCCCACATCTAAAGCATCAGCTGTTCCCTTCAGGGTGGTTTGAGAGGGGCAACTGTTCCACCACCACCCTGGGCAGTCCATTCCAGGCTCTGATCACCCTTTCTGTGAGGAAGGGCTTCCTAACATCCAATCTAACCCTCTGCTGGCAACTTCAGGACCTGCCCTCTCGTCTTGGCACTGGTTGCCTGGGAAAAAAAGCCTGACACCACCTGACTATAACCTCCCTTCAGGGAGTTGTAGAGAGGGACAAGGTCACTCCAGAGTATCCTCTTCTCCAGGCTAAACACCCCCAGCTTCCTCAGCCTCTCCTCATCACACTTTCCCTCCAGTCCCTTCCCCAGCTTCTGGTTTAGACACTCTTCCTTCTTCCAAACAGGCAGCACAAGTGAGATGTTTGATTTTGTGTCACTTACCTGGCTACAAAGCTGGCAGTCTTGTCCACAATGTTTCTGACCTCTGGAGGAGGGTAAATAATTCCTACCACGGGCTTGGCAGGTGCTGCTTCCTCTTTAGGTTCCTCTTCAGGCTGCAATAAAAACATAAAGACACATAAACAGGGCCCCCGGGCTGCTGCCTCGCAGTTACAGCAGCAACTCACAAGAAACTCTTCACTGTGATCTGCAATCAGCCAAGATATCAAATTTAAGCAAGAGAAGCAGCTCCAAAGAACAGTGAGCAGTGTGCTCCGTACCAGCCTCAAGGGGTAAAAAACAGCCCAACAGGCTGCAAACCCAAAGCAGGTTCATTCTCAGGAGGTTGAACCAGGAAATTCATCTCCCTTCTCTCTTAAATTCATCTTATCAGGAGGACTAAATCCTAACGCATGAGACCTTCTCTCTGCCTCCCCAGCCTTCAGATGGCTGAATTTTTCCTGACACAAAGATCTGCTCTGCAGGGCCCTTTTCTCACTGTTATTACAAGAGGATCCAAACTACAGTGACAGAAACCTCTCCCTGGCAACAACTCTGTCTTCCAGTAAGACTAGATGCTGCAATTTGCATGATCCTAAAGCTGTCTCTTCCTTCTCATCAAGCAACTTCCATTCAGGGAAAGTGTAAAATACCAGTAAAGCTCCTGCCCTCTGCCCAATCCATGGGGACTCCAAGGCAGAAATCACTTCCAAGTCAAAAGCAACCACAAGTATTTTTAGCAGGTTCCATAAATATTTTCTGGTTTCATTCTTACTTTCTCTGGAGCAGCTGAAGACTGAAGCAACACCATGGTGTGAGATAAGGTTATTTAGCTGTGATGTTGAGTTGCTGGCTAACGTGGACACAAAGGTTTTGGCTTCTGGGGTTGGAGCCACAATTTTCCTGTCGGTTGTATCAGCAACACCAAATCACCTCAGGTTTTTGATCAGACCAGCTGACACATGAAACTGATGGAATGTATCCACCCAGTACAGACTGTGGGGTTGGAAAGGACCTCTGGGATCATCCAGCCCAACCACCCTGCCAGAGCAGGTTCCCTTAGAGCAGATCTGACAGGAACAGCCCAGGAGGGTTTAGGATTTCTCTGAAGCAGAGGTCCCACAGCCTCTCTGGGCAGCCTGGGCCAGTGCTTTGCTATCCTCACTGGGATAAAGCTTTCCTTTCTGTTCAAATGGAACCTTCTGTATCCCAGACTGTGCACAGTGCCCCTTGCCCTGTCACACGACACATTTAATCCTCTCACACAAACTTCTCAGCAACAAGGATGTTCCCAAGGCTGAGAGCAAGAGAACAAGTACCTCCCAGACCAGAGCAGACTGCTCAGAGCCCCAAAGGCACTCTGGGTCAGGATCTCACCACCCTTAACACTTTGGCCAGTCTGACTTCCTCTACCAGTTTAACTATCACCCCTGGGCCTATCCCCACAGTCTCTGCTCTGGAACAGCCTGTCCTCTGCCCGCAGACCGACCCTTAAAGGCCGCACTCAGCTCTCTCTGGTGTCTCCTCTCCCCCAGCCTGTCCTCACATCCCATCATTCCAGACCTGCTCCCCTCTGGGTCCCCAGCAGGCCCCGCAGCCACCCCCGACCGACCCTCCCGCCTCGCCGCGGCTCTCACCGGTTTGCTCTCGGCGGGGGGCGCGGGCTGCGCCGGCGCCATGGCCTGCACGGGTCCTGCGGGCATGGTGCTCCCTGGAGCACAGCAGGTACGCTGCGGGACCAGCAACGACGACAACCGCGGAGCGACGAGTGCGACCAGGCCGCGAGCGAAAAATGGCGGCGACGCATGAACAGGCTGCGCGCGCGCAACCGGAAGTGCGGCAACGCAACTCCCGGCAGGCAAGCCGGCGCAGTGGCAAGAACCACCGGCGCGACTCGGCCCAGGCCTTCCGGGGGCGTGGCCTTAGAGGAAAGGGGCGTGTTTTATTGGTCGTAGCTTCACGGGTATGGCCTCGTGATGGTGGGCGGGGTCTAATGAGAAGGGGCGGGGTCAGTGCCGTTGCCATAGCAGCAGGCAGCGACGCCGGCAGCAGCCTCCGTGTGACCGCGGCCCCGCGACCCCTTGGGGACCCCCCAACCCTGGGCATTCGGAGACCCCTTGGACAGCCCTCCCAGCCCCGGGAGCTGCTGTAAAACTCTCCCCGCAGCGATCTGACCTCCGGCCCCAGCCGAGGGCCTTGAGCCCCCGGCTCAGGCCCCGCAGGCAACAGTAGAGGCTGCAGCCCCCAGGCGCAGCCCCGCCAGCCTGACCCCATGGCCCATCTCCTCGGCCACCCCCGTTGCATGGAGAGCCTGCGAGCCGACCTGCGGGATCTGCAGGCTGCCATCGCTGACGTGGCGTCACACACCGGGGTCGCGCGGTTCCCCTCCTGGAAGTTCCCTGATAAAATGTCCTGGGAGCTGGACATGGAGGCACTGCTGGAGCTGTACAGCTACACCCAGGACGAGCCCCAGTTCAATCAGCACTCCCATGTGGTGCTACTGGAGCTGCTGGTGGACAGGTGAGTTGGCAAACTCACCATAACACTGAGCAGGGTTGTACTGGCTTGGCCCAGGCTGCCCAGGGTGGTGGTGAAGTCCCCATAGTCGAAGGCCCGTTCCCCAAAACAGATGTGCCATTGTTCTAAGCTGTGTCCTCATTTCCCTCGACCAAGGTTGCTGCTGCTTCTCCAGACCTTCACAGGCTATGCAGAAAACCTGCTGAATGAGGGGGCCATACACCTGGAGCAGAAAGTGGGACCCTCCATGTCCGCGGGGCTGACAACAAGGAGGTACTGGTACAGCATGCTGAAACTGTGCACCGCCTACCAGCAGCTCCTGGCTGAGGTGAGACATCTGGGAACCCTGACATCCCACAAGCTGAGTGCAAGGGAGCATGAAAATGGTCCTGGCCTCCACATGTGTGTCCTTACAGCTCTTAAAGCAGACCCTGTTTGATCTGAGCCCTGTTTTCACTCTCCACCAGAGGAAGGCTGGCAGGAAAGAGACCCCTACACCACAAAGCACTCCCCAGACTGGGAGCCCTGAGCAGCAGCACCTGAAGCAGCTCTTGCCTGACATCCTGAATCAGAGATCTTCCGCTAAACCACTGTCCTCTCCTCATTGCCCAGCTGCAGCTGATGATGCTTTGGGCAGCTCTGTGCCCACGGCTGCCTGCAGCGAAGACAAAAGCACCTGCAGCACCTCCATGCAGGCAACAGGATTGTTGCTGGGAGCCTGCAATACCTGCACCAGTGCCCAGGCCAGCCTCAGTGAGGTCGGCAAATCCATCACCAGCATCTGCCAGAGCCAGAACATACCCTCGGCTCTCGCCAAGTTCCAGGAGGTGATGAAGGTCGAAGGCAGAACAATCCTCTCTGCAACAGACCTGAGCTACTGGGCCTCAGAGCAGAGCAAGGACCTCTCCCGCATCAGCAAACACCTCCAGATGCTGCTGAAACAAATCACCCCTCTGAAGAAGGCGCTGAAACAGTCTGAGAAACAAAAGAATGATCTGCAGAAGCAGGTGGAGGACTTGTCCCAGCTGCTTCAGGCAGAGAAAACCAGCAAAGCACAACAGAGGAAGAAGGCTGAGGAGAGCCTGGAAATGAAGACCAAAGAGCATTTGGAGACCGTAGCCAGGCTGGAGCAGGACAAGGACAACCTGCAGAGAGGTAGAGTTGTCCCTGCATCCTGTCCATGGCCTTGTTCCTGTTTCTCTGAGGAACTGTTTAATGAGTGGAGTTGTTGCGCTGCTTTAGGAGCTGCTGTGCTGGAAGAACACGTCTCCCTCTTGACGAAGGAGCTGGCTGTCAAGCAAAGAGCTGTGGAGGAGCTGGGTAAGGACTCTGGGCTCACTCCCCACACTTTGTCACCCACCTCACCTCCAGCTCTCCCAGAACCAGTCAGGTCCAGCACTGCTGGCACTCGGAGGAAGGGATGCGTCTTCTTGGTTCCAATGCCCAAACATCACCCACTGCCAGCGTGGGCTCCTGCTGCTGCTGATGGGGGTTGAGGGGGCTGTAGCCAACCCCTCCCACTTCTGCCCAGCCTTAGCCAAAGGCTAAGGTGCTATGCCTTTTCTCTCTCCCAGAAGTGTCCAAGAAGACCTTGGTGGAGTTGATGAGGACCACAATGGTGTCCAAGAGCCAGGTGCTGGAGCTGGAGGAGAAGGTACAGCAGCTCATGAGACAGTGTGAGAGCCTGGGCCAGGAGCTGATCACCACTAGCATCACACTGGAGAAGGAGAAAGCCAAAGTGGAGAGCATGCAGAGGCATGAGGAGGTATGGCTGGGCCTGCTCCAGGGGTGCTGTGGGCATGGGCAGAGCTCACTGATGCCACTGTGGTGTGCGAGGGCAGTGGCAGCTGGATGCAGCCCCCTACACTGCTTGCCCACCCCGGGCAGTCCCTGCAGGCCAAGTCCAACAACCTGCGGCAGCAGCTTGGCTGCCTGGCCCAAGAGTGTGAGGAGCTACAGGCCAGCCTGGGAGAGGCTGAGGAGGACAAGGCTCGGCTGGCAGAGGAGCTGGAGCAGAGCCGGGAGCAGAGCCAGGAGCAGCTACAGAAGCAGCAGGTCAGGATTGGCACTGGGAAGCAGCTGGGGAAGGACAAGGCTGTGCCACACCGCATCCAGCTCACACAGCCACAGCCCTCCTCATTGTCACCATCCACTTCCCACCACCAAGGCTGTGCTGTGCTGAGGTCTTGGCAGTGCTCTGTGCACCCCCTGCCTCTCTGCTGTGCCTCCAGGAGCTGCGGGATGTGCTGCAGCAGGAGAAGCTGAGCCTGGAGCAGTCCGTGGTGGAGCTGCAGGCCAATGTCTCCAGGCTGGAGGAGCAGGCACGGGAGCTGAAGGAACGGGAGAGGCTCCTCGTGTTATTCCCGGAGCTACATGCCCCTGCCCACACACAGGTTGAGAGTAAGGGACCGGGCAGCAGCTTTCCCTACTGGCACCTCCCAAGCTGTACTGGTGCACCCCACTTGGGGCAGAGGCAAGAGAGCCTCTGCCAAGGCCTCACAGCAGGCAGAGCCCTGGGGCTCCTATCGCAGTTTTCCTTGCAGGCACTGGGAGCCTGAGCAAGGACATGGAGAAGCAGCTCCAGGCCAACAGCCTGCGAATCAGCATGCTGGAGCAGGAGAACATGCGGCTCAGCTCTGCGCTTGCCAAATTGAAGGAGGCTGCCAGCAAGAGAGTGCTGAAAGTAAGGCTGCTCCTGAGCCAGGTGCCACAGAGAGCAGGATGTTGAGCACCCTGTGAACACCCTACAGCACCTAGCACTGTCCCGTATCCCCTGGGGGCTGGAGCCCTGTTTGTGTGCCCCAGCAGGAGAGGCTCTGGGTAACAAGAAGCTGTGGGGCTCCTCACACAACGTCATGGCAGCTGCTTTCCCGAGGCTGAGCTAGCCAGAGCTGCTTCCAGAAGGGCATGAAGCTGGGCAGGGCCTGACACCACTTCCCCTGCACCAGCCACTGTGGGTCAGCTCCATTTAGAGCAGCTCCATGACTTTGGGGTGTGTCAGGGCCTGGGCTACTTGTAGATCACTCTGGTTTAATGGATGTTGGCCTGGGAACCTGATGCCGGTTCCCGCCTCGTTTTTGTGAGCCTCATCGTGGCTCTTGTACCATCCCAGTATCACCAGCTCAGCACCAACAGCCACCCAGAGCAGAGGCTGGGGGCTGTGACTGGAGCTGAATGTTTCATCTCCTTTTCCCTGGTTCATCCTGCAGGCCCAGCTGTGGTCCCAGCTGTTGTCCCACCAGCCTGGCAGGGAGGACACTGGGTGAGTTGGCACCCGGAGGAAGGGGCGGGGGCCCTTCCTTCCTCATCCCCACAACCAGTCCCACTGCTTACAGACGGCCAAGCAGCAGGGACAGAGGGGACAGCGCAGGAGCACAGGGACACACCAGCAAGACCCAGCAGTCAGCTCCCAGCAGCCAGCGTCCCAAGACACCCTTTGAAGCACAGAAGCAGAGCACTCTGCCAGCAATCACCACCTCAGCCCCACCAGGGAACCTTCTCACCTGCTCTTGGTCCCTTGCTGAAGCTGCTATCACAGTCCGCCCCGTCAAGCCTGTCCATTGTGGCCGTCAGAAGCCCTAGGAGATGAAACTCTGCAGTGGCCTGCTGCCCCTCTCTGCTGGGCAACACTGCAGTCCGCAGTAAAACACAGATTAACGGCTGTGCTGGTGCGACCCTGTTCTTGAACAACGCAGCTGCAGAAGCCCCACTGCAGGGAACTGGGCTGGGACCAGCAGCTGAGAACTGACATGCACGTGGGTGAGGAGCCTCCAAGCAGGGCCACTGTTGGATGCTGCAGCTGGATCACTGTCACAAACTGAGTCCTGCCCTTCCTTCACAGGTTTTGTAGGTGGACTTGCTGTTCCTCTGCTGGTCATCTCTCTACTTGCTGCTTGGTTTGCTGCACATGTCCAGACCTCGGGGCTCCTGTGCTTAGGAACTGGGTGAAAACCTTGTCTCCCTTTTCTTTCCTCCCACAACTCTGGTCTTCATTGTCTCTTTACTGCATTTTCTCTTCTTTTTCCCATCCCACTCTGTTTTCGTGCTGTTCTTGTTGTTCTTGTTAATTAAACTTGTTTTCACTTTACAGTAAATTTATCCCTAGGCTTTTTTGTTTCTCAAGACCCTGGAAATCTAAAATAGGCCAAGCATGAAGGCCAAGTGCAAGTTCCTGCAGCTGTGTTGGGTCAGTCCCCAGCACAGGTTGGGGGATGGAGGGAGCAGCCCTGCAGAGAGGGCTCAAGCACTTCCTTAAGTGGAAGCAGTTTGCTTAAAATAAAGTAGTAAAACCCTGAAAAATCAGAATAATCATAGAGTCCGACACTGGCCAAGGCTTGAAGGGACCTCCAGAGGTCATCCACTCCATCCCCCACTGCCGTGAGCAGGGATATCCTGAACTAGATCAGGTTCCCCAGAACCCTGTCCAGCCTCCCCTTGAATATCTCCAGGGATAGGGCCTCAACTCCCTGGACAACTTGCTCCAGTGTTCAACAGCCTCCTGCTAAAGAATTTCTTCCTGAGAGCCCATTTCAATCTGACCTTCTCTACTGTGAAACCATTGCCCATTGTCCTATCACTCCAGGCCTTTGTAAACAGCCCCTCTGCAGCCTTCTTGTAGTCCGCTCTGAGGGACTGGACAGCAGTTATCAGGTTTCCCCCAGCCCAATCTACTGTACAAACAAGGACCCTGGGTAGGTGTTCTAGCACATAAACCAAACCTACAGGGATCTCAAGGGAGAAGAAAACCTGACTGGAACCTGCTTCAGACATCTCTGCCTCTATCCAACCTACCTGACATGGGCTTGGACAAGATGATTTGGGGTTGGGCTAGAAATGATCTTCAGAGGTCTCTTCCAGCCTCTACCAGTCTGTGGTTCTGCGGCTTCCCTTCCTGGAGGCTGATGCCTTCCCCTGGTGCCTCCTACTCCCCCAAGCTACCTGCCAGCTTGGGGGACATGCCAACTTGCAACTCAGGGACATGCCTTGCCTTGGGCTTGGTCTCTTCTCCCTGGTCAATGCAATGGGACAAAAGGAAATGGCCTCAAGTTGCACCAGGGGGAGTTTAGATTGTGGAAGAAGTGGTCAAGGGCAGCGAGGGGGTCCCCATCCCTGGAAAGCTTCAGATGTGTGATTGTGGCACTTTGTGCCATGGTAGTGTTGAGCTGGTGTATGGATTTGATGATCTTAGATTATTGAAGAAGCCAGAGTGTGGTGGTCAATGGGAAAGAGTCTTGTTGGAGGCCTGTATCTAGTGGAGTGCCCCAGGGATCGGTGCTGGGACCAGTCCTATTCATTAATTACTTGGATGAGGGATTAGGGTCCACTGTCAACAAGTTTGCTGATGACACAAAGCTGGGTGGTGTCACCAACAGCCCAGCAGGCCGTGGTGCCATTTGGCGAGACCTGCACAGGCTGGAGAGCTGGGCAGGGAGAAATTTAATGAAATATAACAAGGGTAAGTGTAGAGTCTTGCATCTGGGGGAGAACAACCCCAGGTGCCAGTATAGGTTGGGGACTGACCTGCTGGAGAGCAGTGTAGGAGAAAGGGACGTGGGGGTCCTGGTGGACAGCAGGATGACCATGAG
>JAOXOE010000776.1:10390274-10448146 GCA_028565055.1 Phoeniculus purpureus | reverse complement strand
ACACTGCTCTCCAACAGGTCAGTCCCCAGCCTATACTGGTACCTGGGGTTGTTCCTGCCCAGATGCAAGACTCTACATTTGCCCTCGTTATATTTCATTTCATTTCATTCCTCTCTGCCCAGATCTCTAGCCTGTCCAGGTCCCGCTGAATGGCACCACAGCCTGATGGGGTGTTGGCCACATCTCTCAGCTTTGTGTCGGCAGCAAACTTGCTGACAGGCCACTCTAACCCCTTATCCAAGTCATTAATGGGTAGATTGAATAGTACTGGTCCCAGTACCAACCCTTGGGGGACTCCACTAGATACAGGCCTCCAACTAGACTCTGTACCATTGACCACTACGCTCTGGCTTCTCTCCTGCAGCCAGTTCACGATCCACCTCACTACCGGATCATCCAGTCCACACTGCCTCAGTCTGGCTGCGAGGATGCTGTGGGAGACAGTGTCAAATGCCTTACTGAAGTCAAGATAGACCACTGCTTTGCCATCATCTATCGACCTGGTTATGCCCTCATAAAAGGCTATCAGGTTCAGGTTGCTCAAGCATGACTTCCCCTTGTGAAGCCATGCTGACTGACCCTAATAACCCTCTTGTCCTCGCTGTGCCTAGAGACAGCATCAAGGATAAAATTGTTCCATCCCTTTCCTGGGGTGGAGGTGATGCTGACCGGTCTATAGTTACCTGGGTCCTCCTTCTTACCCTTTTTGAAGACTGGAGTGACATTTGGTATCCGCCAGTCCCTAGGCACCTCTCCTGATTCCCATTGACTTAGCAAAGATGATGGAGAGTGACCTAGCAATGACTTCTGCCATCTCCCTTAGCACTTGTGAGTGCATCTCATCTGGACCCATGGATTTATGTGCATCCAGTTTGCTCAACTTATCCCTAACTCAGTCCTCCTCAACCAGGGCAAACTCCTCTCTTGTCGCAACTTCCGCTGGGGCCTCAGCAGTCTGGGGCTTGGTACCAGGACAGCCCCCAGAAGTACAGACAGAGGCAAAGAAGGTATTCGGTATCTCTGCATCCTCTGTCTCCAGGGCACCCACCTCACTCAGCAGGGGGCCTACAATGCCTCCAGTTTTTGTTTTGCTTGCAGCGTATTTGAAGAAGCCCTTTTTGTTGCCCGTGAGGTACCTTGCAAGGTTTAATTCCAAGGAGGCCTTGGCTTTCCTAACTGCATTCCCACATTCTCTCACTACAGCCTTACAATCATCCCAAGTGGCCATCCCATCTCCTTTCATGACCTACAGACTTTCTTCTTCCTTTTTTTGCCCAGCAGCTCCCTGTTTAACCATGCAGGTCTTCTGGCTCCCTTCCTTGACTTCCTATCTGTTGGAATGTTTCTATCTTGGGCTTCAAAGAAGTGGTCTTTGAATGGCAACCAGCTATCTTGGGCCCCTTTACCTGCCAGTAGTCTGTCCCATGGAATTTCACCTAGCAATTGCTTGAAATGGCCCAAGTTGGCCCTACCGAATTTCAGTGTTGTGATTCTGCTAGGTGTTCTGTTTCTGCGACATCTCAAGGTCCCTTCCAATCCCTGGTGTTCTGTGATTCTGTGAAAGGTGGGAATTAGGAATATTGCCTTGATTTGAGCCCCTATGTGGGTCCTTGATGACCTGGGCTGCCTGGTGAGTCTAGCTGTTGTGGAGCTGCCATACAAAAACGTGAGCGCTGGTCTGTTCTGAAGCTTTGCCAGGGGTTCACCTACCTCCAGACTAAATGATCTCCACAGGTCCCTTCCATACTCACCAACCAGGGATTCTGTGAAGTCCCTTTTAACAATACTAGTCACTTAAGACCAACTTCTTTTGAGCAGGCATGTTTTAACTTCTCACCCCTTGTCTTTGGTTAAGTGAAGTCAGTTTACCTCAACAGAAAAACGTTCCACATCAAGTTATTTCTTAACCAGCACAGTACTTGGTCTGCTGGGATTGACACAAGTGTGTATGACGAGAATAAAAACTGAATTTACTTGGAAGAAGCAGAAAGACTATCAGCAGTTGTTATAAATACTTAGTAATTGAAAGGAGAAGAGGTAAATTTAGCCTTGTATGACATTCTGGGGCTCCTGAAATATTTTTCAAGTACACGAAAGAACTTGACCCTACCAGGTCTCTAATTTTCATGTCAAACCATTTGGGTCTAGTGTGCTACAAGCCGTGGAGGAATTGCATTCAACAGGAGCTCATCAGACTGTCACCAGCTCTGTTGGAGCACTGGCCCAGTGTCAGGCAGAAAAACTTTTGTGGGAGGAATTACGGATTTTCAGTTGCCTGTCTGATCTTCTGAGTGGTTGCTGTGAATGTTGTCACCAGTAGTTCATCCCCACAGGTAATAACAGAGATCGCTTCAAGCAGACGCTGAAAACACCCTTGGACGCCTGAAGAAATCCAGAACTTCCAGTGGCCTAATAAGGTCTTCAATTACCTAGTGGTGGTTGTAGAGGCATCGGGTGAGGGGAACAGTGACTTTATCTGTGACAAAATTGTAGGTGGTGGTCTGGTGAGTCAGGTGGCTGCTATCCTGGAGAACTGGCTGTGTCCCTGCCCTGCATTGGACTGATGCTGGCTGGGAGGGTACTGGAAACTTCCACACATGTGTGTAGAGTTACGGTCTTGGTGTGATGTACACAATCCCTGTATAAGCCTCCAGTTAAAGAAGGATATTGAACTGTTGGAGTGAGTCCAGAGGAGGCCACCAGGATAATCAGAGGGCTGGAGCCCCTCTGCTCTGGGGACAGGCTGAGGGAATTGAGATTCTTCAGCCTGGAGAAGACTCCAGGATCTGAAGGTGCTATAGGAAGCTGGAGAGGGAATTTTTACCAGTGTCTCTATTGATAGAACAAGGGGGATGGTTTCAAGCTAAAAAAGGGGAGATTGAAATGGATTCTGAGGAGAAATTCCTCCCTGTGAGGATGCTGAAGCACTGGAACAGGTTGTGGCTACTCCATCCCTGGCAGTGTCCAAGGCCAGGTTGGATGGGGCTGTGTGTAACCTGGTCTGGTGAGAGGTGTAGCTGCCCATGGCAGGGAGTTGGCACTGGTTGAGCTCTGAGCTCCCTTCCAATCCAAGACAATCTGTGATGCTGTGATACACCATTGCAGGGGAGAGTGCTCATCTCTGCAGCTCACACAGCTGGCTAGTGGAGCTCTATATTCTGAATACCAAGCAGAACACTATAAAAATTAGGAGCATTTAGAGAACTAGACTTCAGACACCCATTCTAGCTACCTAAATTAGAATAGAAGGTCCTGCTGAAGCCTTGAACTCTTACTGTGGTTGGTCTTACCATGCTTAGCTTTTCAAGCTTTAACAAAATCCATTACTACCAGTTAACCTCCTGGAACAGTATAGACTGGTGGTAAGCACCATAGATCCGTAGTGGAAGAAGTGCTATAAGCTGAGCAGCGCAGAGATTATCCTTACCCAGAGCTCCACACAGACAATAAGAATGAATACAGTAAAGTTCAGAGTTCACCTTGTTCACTGAGGATGGGGGTTTATGGGAGGGAAAGATGTTGTATTTCCACCCTACTGACACAGATCTGGTGCTTTTTAAGAAACATACTTACCTTGGATCTTTGGGCTTGGTTGACTGTCTGGTCTCAGCTTGCCAAGGAAGTTTTCCCCTGTGGAGATGTAACCAATCATCTAGGAAAGGAGTTGGGCTGGGTTTTGGCATTGAAATCTGACTGTACAACTGAGTGTGTGAGCTCGTTCAGAAATACAGGGCCTGAATACAGGGTTGTTCCTCCACTGAGCTGTTATTTGGCTAAATTAGAAATGCTTTTTTGTTCTAGATTTGACTTCACATGTAGGTTTGTGTGACCCTGCCTGCATAACCTCCCGAAGGAAAGGCCTGCAATAAACATGAGGTAGATTTAAGTAGTCAGAGTGTTGTTTTTATCCTTATTGTTTTCCCTGGTTCTGCTTAGCATGATACTTCTGTAGCATTTGAGTAGTTCTCTGGCTCCAGCCCTAATACTGGAACAGATTGTCTAGACTAAGCTTGGGGATACCCAAGCCTTGACAGGACCAGTCTTTGGGCAACTTGATCTAATTAGAACTGTGTCAGATCGGGCCTTGAGCGCATTGATTTTGCCTGTTCAACCCCAATTGTTCTGAATTTTCTGTGTCTCCTGATTCTTTATACTGTGAATAGACAGATTTAGTTGATCTTACTTCATTTGTACATTTCTAATGCTTTGAAGTGCTGCTTCTATGCTTTCAGTTGAAGCTTGATGCCTGCGTGTCACAAGTAAGAACTGGAGTGTTCCTAAGATGGGGATGTGTTTCACTTAAGTAATGGGCTGAAGATCTCACACTCTTTGTTTCTTTATAACAGTGATTTATCTTTTAATTACAGCCAAGTCTTTTTTAGTAAATGAATTTTTGAGTCAGAGGGAAGGAGTGAATGTTCTCCAAAGGATAAAACAAATGATGACTTATGTTCTCTGTATTAGTGTTCTTCCCTCTCAGGGTTATTATCTGCCAATATAAATGAGCTTCTCTGGGGAAAATAAGCACAGGGATGAGCAGATAAGAAATCCAGACTGAATCTTCATGTTCCCCAGAGAAACTCTTTCCTATTGTTTGATTTTGCCATTGAAAAAGGCATTGAGTTGCCATAGAGGGTTGATTCCTTTTCCCACACAAGGCTGATACTTGCCAGTACCCTCCTAAGGAAGCTCAAACGTTCAGGCCAATGGATTTTTAACTTTAAATATAGGAGCGAGGAGGGGAGAGACTGTAGCTGGTCAGTATTACCTGGGCATATGTCAAAGCTTGTTTTGCCAGTGGTTGCCGTTTATTGTGAGACTGAAATCCAATTTTAGCAGGAACACAGTGCTTTGATATATGTAAGTGACTTAGAACCAACCACAAAACCTTCTTTGGTGCCTCTGTGAATGCCTGAACATATTTAACTGTGGCTTCATGCTGTTTAGGTTTTTTGAACAAGCACACTTTGTTAATCCAAGTAAATTCTTTCCTGGCTCTGAATATTTGCGCAGCTTCAGTGCAAAGCAACAGGCTTGTGTGCTTCAGTGTTATGGAGGTTGCTCTGCAAAGATCTGAGGGAGGTGTCACGACTGAGCTCAGCCTCCCTGGAGAGTCTGGAAACACAGCTTCAGGAGCTGTCATTGTTCCTGCCTTTGACATCTTCAGGATTTGAAGAAGCTGACTGTAGCTTGGTTTGGTAGCTGGAGGGCTACAGGCTGCATAAATAAATAATTAAAAAATGCCTGTAATAGAGTGAGCTGGTTCTGAACCAGTGCTGCTGTGCCTGTAGTGGGATGAATTTTGCAGTGTGAAAAATTAACTGGTCTGTTGTATGTAATTGATCTTCAAAACCAGTTAGAGGAAACTCAGGCCCATTAAGGCTAAGCTCCATATCTTCCTAGACGCTCACAGGAGATGCAACACAGGTTACTGTGGAGTGGACTAGATGATCTTTTGAGGTCCCTTCCAATCCCTAATGTTCTGTGGTTCTGTAAATATGAGAAGGAACTTCTTCACAGTGAGAGTTGTAGAGCACTGGAACAGTCTGCCTAGGGGAGTCGTGGAGTCTGCTTCTCTGGAGATGTTTAAAACCCACCTGGATATGTTCCTGTGTGACTTGGGTCTAGGTGATCCTGCTCTGGCAAGGAGATTGGACTAGATGATCTTTTGAGGTCCCTTGCAATCTCTAATGTTCTGTGATTCTGTGATCTCCTGCGTCCCACCCATGCAATGTGCTCCTGAAATCTTTGGTGCTGGATAAAGCTCCCGGATGGGGTTAAGTCTTGGATGTGTGGAGCTCCTTGCTGTGGATCTACCTGCAGATTTCTTGGGGCCTTTCCCCAACTATGGGACCCTTTTTAGGACCATTTTTCTTCGCCCTTTTATTTTAGCCATGGAGTCTCACTTCCAGGTCGGCTTTAAGTACAGCTTGCAAATGGAAAGTGACGTTTTGCCAGTTCCATTTCCTGCTTCTGCAAGTCAAACTGAGATTTTCCACGAGTGGAAAAAAGATGGGGAATAAACAGCTGTCTTAATGTTTGGAAGATACTGAAGTAAAAATGAGCTGTAGGAGAAAAGGTGTTTGCTCTTCCTGCTTTTGCTCTTAGCTTTAGGGAATTGAATCAGCTGACCAAAGACAGACATGGAGTGGCAGGTTACTTGGAGACAGTGTGCTGGTAGATGAGCTGAACTAGTTTGTTTGTCCCTTGTGTGCTAAATATAGGAAGCTGCCTTAACTGGGGAAGACATCTGAGCTCTGTGCCTTAATGTGTGTAGGGAGCTGAAGCTCCTTGCTGCGGTGCCACTGAGCTGAAGAGCACGGCCAGTGCCAGTCTTCTCCTGCAGTAGTAAGCTGGTCTAGTAACAGAGTAACCTGCTAGCAAGTCTGGAAGAGTTGAAACTGCAAGTGGATTGATGCAATAACAGCAGATTTATGCAATAACCTGTTTGTTCTACTCAGGGTTTGCTGCTCAGATGTGAGGAAAGCATCTGCTCTGGAAGCAAACAAGAAATAGAACCACAGCAGAGCAGTGGTTCCAAAGTCTGACTTCTGCCTGGATTAGTGTAGCTATTGAAGAATTAATGGATTAAACTATTGCCCTTAATTGCATTGTGGAGGGTGTGCAATAAAAGAAGGTGATGGCTTGTTATGAACCTTTGCTATTCCCTGCCTGTTCCCAGCTGAGCTGCTGCTGCTCTGAGCCTCTGCTGAGGGAAAGAGTTGCCCATTATGGCCACTTTGTAATCATTTAACCTACTTAATGCTTTGAGAAATTAATGTTTATTCATAGCAGGGACTTTGCTATTTCAATAAAGTTCTCTTATGCCAAAAGCAGTGAGTGGTGTTTTGTTAAAGAGGTTTTAAAAGCTTTGTGCTAGACAAAGTCTGATGAAAATGAGGTCAACTTACACACTTGGGAACTAATAGCTGTAACCATGTGTCCGTTGTCTGAAAGTAGTTTGATGGGCAGGAGAAAATCCACCTCATGGGGAGTGTGTAGGGGAGTCTTCAAACTATGTTTGCTTCTTGGTTCTTCCTATTTTCAAAGCTTTTTTTAATGACTTGTAGGTGTCTCTAGTGTTGCACTGGTTGTTGATATCATATGGAGCCTGTCTAGATCGGAGTTCCCAATGCTCAACCAGTTAAAAAGGGGAAGTGTTACTGGTAGGGAGTAAAGAGATGTTTTGTGAGGATGAGTAAAACCTTTGCCACTTTGATTATGCCTATGCGTTGCCTTTCTTCTAGGAAGGAAGAGATGAGGGAGGGATTGTGACTCATGGTAAATGGGCTGTGAGGGCCTTGGTGGAAAACTGGGAAATATGAGGAGCAGATAATTCCCTTCTTACTCTGTTCTGCCATTTCAGGTGGAAACTTGTGCTGGTCTCAGTGTTGCTCACTCGCCTTTTCTGTTTCATAACTTCAGTCAACTATTGCCTTGCTTTGCCTGGCTCTTTAGTTGTGTTTGGACACAGCTTTTTTTTGATTTCTAGCTTAGAACCTGCACAAATCTCCTGAGTTTCCACCAGCTCAGGCCCTGGTCAATGTTCTGTGTCCTGTCATCAGAAGATCTGATGGATAAACTGTATCCTACCTTTTATAAACCATCAAACCATTTGGATTTTGGGGATTTATCCATACCAGAAAGGAATGTGAAGAAAACCAAACCTGTAATCTTGCTGTTCTTACAGTTAGAGATGTTTTTATGTTATTTTTGAGCTGTTGCTTCTGCATTTAATTTGTGAAGAGTGTAAGACTAATCTTTTTAAACTAGTATGCTAAAATAATCAACTTACTCAAACTGTTCTATAGAACAGATTAATGCCTCCTCTGGGTGGGAAGATGAAGGAAATTAATATCCTCTCTGTAAAGGGTTTCAGAGCAAACTAAATTACCTGCCATTAATGTATGAGTCAGTACAGTGACCGATGCCCAGAGAACTTTTCTGATGCTTTGGAGTCTTATCATTATTTTTACTTCTCACAGAAGTGCAGGTAGAACAGAAAAATGAAATAAGGCATTTTCAAAACACTCTGTGTAGGACATTTCCCACCAGTGGGGAGGGAAAAGGAGATGCTCAGCATGGCTATTGACCTCTGCTTAGTCTGACCTGCATTTGGGTGTTGATGTGTAACACTTCTTCATCTTCAGCTGCTTTCCAAACTGGAAAGAATAGAATCACAGAATCGTTCAGCTTGGAAAAGACCTTTTAAGCTTGTAAAGTACAGCCATTAACCTAGCTATCCATGGCCCTAAGCTCCAGACCTACATGACTTGTAAGCATGTTCAGGGATGGTGATTCAGCAATCCTGTTACCCTTCTCTGGACCCACTGCAGCCTCTCAATGTCTTTCTTGTATCGAGGTGCCCAGCACTGCTCCCATCAGTCGAGGTGTGGCCTCACCAGTTCCCAGTACAGAAGGACAGTCACTTCCCTGCTCCTGTAGGCTACCCACAGTATTTCTGATCGAAGCCAGGATGTCATTGGCCGCCTTGGCCACCTGAGCCCACTGCTGGCTCAGATTTAGCCAGTGATCAACCAAGGTCTTTTTCTGTCCATGAGCTTTCCAATTACTTTGCTCCAAGCCTGACATGTTGCACTGGGTTGTTGCACTTTCTTCTGGCAGTTTTATGTTTTGCAGGTGTATTTTTCCTCCCTTTGCTGCAATAGGGCATTTCTGCATTGGTTAACACCACATCGTGTCCCAACCTCGCCATTATGCAAGTGCAGCTTCTGCATAGGAGTTCTCCATTTCTGTTTATGACTCTAAGTACTCCCACAGAACCTGCCTGTGCAGTGACTGAACCTTCTCTTACATCATATTATCACACACTTACCATTTCATCACCTTGGTTTGGCTTTGGGTCTCATATTGGCTCTAGATAATCCTTCATTACTTTTTCATGTTCTTCCTAGTGGATTTAGGTTGCTTTCCCCAAAAACTATTTTTACCTTCTTCTCACTGTGCTAAGAACAAGAACAGAGAGTGTATCAGCTACCTGCCACGTGGGACAAGATGTGGTTAGCTTGTGGCTGAGCTGGAAACCACAGAGGGAATGGGAGCATTGTGATGGCTCACCTCAGCACAGCCACTGCTCCTGGGCAGCACAAGGCTACTACTTGATAGACAGTTTTAGAACATGGACATGAAGAAGGAAGAAAACTGATGGTCAAGGAGGTATTTTCTAGTTTCTACTGCCCTGAGTCTTCTCTGTCATATGCCTCCCCAGTTAAGAGACATGATGCATCTTGAGTACTGGGGTTAGTTTGAGCATCTCAATCCAAGAAGACCTTGAGGAGCTGGAGCAGGTCCAGAGAAAGGGCAGCAAGATTGGGGAAGGATCTGGAGAACAAACCTTGTGAGGAACAGCTGAGGGAGCTGTGGCTGGTTAGGCTGAAGAAAAGGAGGCTGAGGGGAGACCTTGCTGTTTGCAGCTGCCTACCAGGAGGGTGGAGAGAGGTGGGGATTGGTCTCTTCTCACAAGTAACAAGGGATAGGACAAGAGAAAATGGCCTCAAGCGGTTTAGGTTGACCTTGAGAAGAAACTTCTTCCTGGAAAGAGTCCTCAAGCCTCGGATGAGGCTGCCCAGGAAGGGAGTTTAATCGCCATCCCTGGCCGTGTTTCCCAGTCTTGGAGATCTGAAGCTGAGGGACAGAGTTTATGGTGACGTTGGGACAGTTGGGTTCACGGTTGGACTCTGAGAGCTTAATGGTCTTTCCCAACCTGAACAATTCAGTGATTCTAATGCGCAGGTTCCTAAAGCAGTTAACAGAGAAGGATCCCAAGAATTTGGCTCAAAGCAAAAGCTGAGTTTAAGTATTGTCTCCATCACCTTCACTTTTTGAAACATTGGAGAGGAGGCTGTGTCACCCTCAGGAGCAGCACAATTAGTTGCGTTCAGCTCTTGGGATGGCTCCTCCCTCTAGTAAGCAGTATTTCTGAGATGGCAGTAGAATTCACAGCCATCTTCCTTCTTCCAGTCAGCTTTTTTTTTTCTTATTTTGGTGTGAGTTGTTGACTCAGGAAGTGATAACACTCAAGGTTCTTATCTGAGACCAGCAGCCCTGCGAGAGGAATGCTGATGAGCATGTGGTGAAGGCTGTTTTGAATCCTGGCAGGGATAGAGCGGAATTATTAACGCTTACATTGGAATGTTCTCCTCCTGTTTTTCAACCTCTCTGAAAAACTTGAGAGATTCACTGGCTTCTACTAAGCCTCATTAAATTCAATAAGGAGCTTGTTGCAGATTTTTCTGAAGGGTTGTTTTATTTTTTGTAAGCTTTTTTCTTGGACCTAAACCACACAAAACAAGTCTTTGCATCCTGCTACCTCAAGTGTGGATTTTGCCTTTTTAGAAGCCACGATGTGGCCAGAAAAGTGCCTCCGTGGAGTTGCTCTAGAGCTGCATTGGCAGCCTGCATGACTTATTTTTTCTGTTTAAAAACCTTGTGAGGTTTTCCTATCAAAGATGACTTTGTACAACTGAGCAGCTGTAAAGTTGAACTTGTTGCCAATACCGCAGAGTAAAAACCTGTCCTTTCTGCTTTATGTCCTGTATTTAATAATCAGCAGTCCATCACATACCTGGAATTTGGTTGGGTGAGATTTTAAAATAAATAAAAATGTCTCCGCTGTTGCAGGTAACTGGATGTTGCTTTTAGAAAGCTACTTCATGACCAGGGGAGGTTTGTAGTAGCTGTGGTCAGTCCTGGAGAGTTTTCTGTTAGTGCAGAGAAGCCTGATGTTGCAGTTTTCTTAAGCTGTCTGTATGTATGAGAGTGCCTGTGGGATACCTGCTGGGTGAATCACTCTACTTCCCAGCAGCTGTTCAGATGCTGTGGAAGGCATCTGTGAGCACCAACTGATTTATGTGTGACACAGGATTTTTGGGGAAACAACTGGAGAGCATTTAGAAAGTCAAAGACAAGGTTAGGCAGGAGTGGAGCCATGCTAGATCATCAGAGGCTGGAGCATCTGACTTAAGGGAGAAGCTGAGGGAGCTGGGGCTGTTCAGCTTGGAGAGGAGGAGACTGAGGGAGGAATCTCATCGATGGTGATCAATAGCTAAAGGGCCGGTGTCAGGAGGATGAGATGGCTGTTCTTGGTGGTGCCCAGTGACAGGACAAGGGGCACTGGGCACGGACTGGGACGTAGGAGGTTCCATTTGAACAGAAGGGAAAACTTATTCCCAGTGAGGGCAGCAGAGCCCTGGCCCAGGCTGCCCAGAGAGGTTGTGGAGTCTCTGCTCTGGAGACATCCCAGACTTTCCTGGGCTGTTCCTGTGGGATTTGCTCTAGGGGACCCTACTCTGGGAGTGGGGCTGGACTGGGTGATCGCAGAGGTCACTTCCCACCCCACCAGTCTGGGATTCTGTGATATGAACCTTGCTGTTGCCCTTGACTCTGTCCAGTAGTGTGTAGGCAACAACCGTAGTCTGGAGGTCTTCATCCGCTTGTTTACACACAGATACACAGATCACTAGGAGTTGGAAGGGACCTCCAGGGTCATCAAGTCCAACCCCTCTGCTTGTTTGGTGAGGGAAGAGATAATTTTGGTGTAAAATTAAAAACCTCACTTCTGAAGCGCAGCCCAAGCCCAGTTGAATGTCCATAGTTATGACTATTTTTACTATTCAGTTAAGACAAACTAAAGTTACAGTAGAGTTTCTTGCACAAATCTTCAGCTATTTAAGTGGGTTTTTTAGATTCAAGTGAAGGCTCCTGGTTTCGAGTGTTCTCTACCTCTTTATTTTCAGTTACCGAGCTGAAGTGTTGGAAGAGTGTCGTTTGAAGGTTTCTGCGACAAAGAGGGCTCTTCTATTATCTCTTGTTCTTTGGTAAGCATATTGTGGGTTCTACCCTTACTAATTACTTTCTAAATTAAAGCATTTTCCTAGAAGTTAGAAAACAATCATTATTTTACTTTTTGCAACTTGTAATTGTAAAATAAACCCACAACTTCTCATTCTTAGCTGTTCACCATCTTCAGACATGATTTTTGCCTCTCATTGTGTTCCTGGGTAAAGCAAAATGTCTATGTTGTCTGGTGCTTCCCCAGCAAATGCTTTGAAGGCTGCTGTGTTACTTCATCATGCGGTGCCAGGGCAGAGGGGAAGCCTGGCTCTCCAGGATTGAAATGTGGGGAGCCAAGTGTTTGTCCTTATCTCACATGATTTCCTCCCACCCACAAAAGGGGAAGGAGTGTTCTCAGTCTGAAGCATCTTTTGCTAAAGCTATGTTGCATTCTCAGCCATTTCTTCCTCAAATTTTCTAATGTTTCCTTTTCAGAACCTTTGGACCACTGTATATGATACTAAAATAAATGGGATTCACAGCCCAGGCAGGGGAACAATGTGAAATGCTTCAATGCTGCCTTTTCCCTTGTTTCCCCTCCGCTTTACCTTCTGCCTTGCTACAAATCCAACTACATTTAAATATATGTGAATTTAATCAAGTCTTTATTCATATGATCTCTTTTGTTTAGACTTCCCTTGCAAAACCAGATGGTTATCGCTAATCTTAATTATGTAGATAATTTACAGCAGAAGGCACATCTGACATGAAAAGTAATTAAGATCTTCTATGCTGGCTGAAGAGAGGCTGAGGTTACAACCTTTACTCATCACTTATCCTCCCAAGCAGAATGTCAAGATGGAGAGTTCACTCTCCTACCCTGTTTTTTTCATGTGGTTCAATACACCTGAAACCACAGTTGAAAGGGCAGCACAGTAAACTGATAATAGAACCTTTTGGGGCAGGAAAGAATATTATTTCTAATAATAAATAGCTTACACCTAGCAGAGGGCAAGGGGTTTATTTGCAATCCTGTTTGTGAGCAGGAGGCTGATGCTGTGGGTGTTTCTGGGGTCTGTTATTATCAAAGCTGCATTCAAACATCCCCACTTCATTTCTGGGAAGTGCCTCATGCTCTCCTGGAAGAGCTGATTATTTGCTGGCTGCAGTTAAACAAAATGAGAGTCAAGGTTCCAGCAGGAGACCATGAAGGGAAGAGGGATCAGCCTGAGGACATCTGGGGCAATGAGTTCTTTCTCCTGGTATGTTCTTGTCTATCAGAGAAGGGAACTTCATTCTAACAGTTCATTTTTCTTGCTGTTTTTCTTCTTAGTTTTTTGCTGTGGCAGGTAAGCTGGTACAGCCTTTCACTAATGCCTAGAAGCAGCATGGGTGTGCAAATGGTTTGTTTTAGAACCAGTCTTAGAACTTTTTGTGCCATTTATTGTAGCAGTGTCACACTTCACATCTGATAGTCCTGATCAAAACTGAAACCACTGGATATTTTTCCACACAGCGATAGAGTAAAACCAGTTCTGCAGTGATTAGGATAATCCCTGCTGTTGGTTTATGGTGGATTTTAGGAGCCATAGCTGTAAGAAATTGAAAAGGACCAAGTTTTCTAAGCTAATACTTATTATAATGTTTTTATAATGTAGATGGTTAAATAGTAAATTTGAAAAATAAATATAGCTAATCAAGCAGAAGTATAAAAGAACAATTTTGTTACAGCACAGCACCTAAGATATTAAAACTTTCCATCAGCAACGCATTAGATTAATAATAAAACTCATTTTTTTTTAATTAGGTTCGTGTTTCTTTGATAATTGTGCCTGAATCATAGAGTGGTAAAAGTTGGAATGGACTTCTGGAGATCATCTACGTTAGCCCCTCTGGAATTTTCTGAGCTAGGATAATATATTTGTTATATTTTGAAGGCTTTACCCTGACACTTTAAATGTTTCTTGAGTCATTAGTCTTCATTATATTGGAGCATCCTGCTGAGTTAATCCACTCTGCCCCTTTCTTGAAGGATGAGCTATACTCAGTGTTTCAAATTGGACTGAACAGGAGACTTGACTTTTAAACTAAGTCTCCTAATCAAGTAGATCAGCAAAGGTGATGCATCACCTAATCTGAGAACCTGTTGGGGAATATTGAAAGGTTAGAAGCTGTAACTGGATGGGGGGAACTGCTAAACCCCCTCCTTTCTTAGTATCCTCACATCAGGAGGTGGCGTGGCTGGGAAAGATAAGCATACCAAAACATGACGTGTGTAGAATAACAAGTTGTGCTGGAATTGAGCACGAACTCTGAATACAAGGACTGGAATTTGATGGCCTCTGATATGTTAAATATCAAACCTGATGAATCTATGGCTTTTAGTCATTGCAATTCTTTGAATATTCTCATCAGGTACAGCACTGGTTATGTATGAATTGCCTGTCTTCTCCCACTTCTTTTGAAACAAAAATATTGACTACTTCTGCCTTTTTTAAACCATTATTATCAGTAATCAATACATCCTATCAATAATACTGTCCTCATCATGCTTTTGATAGCATTTCTAGGTTTCCTTCATTTCTTATGGCTTCAAAGAACATTCCTGCTCTCCATTGTTCTCACAGCTTTGGAGATTACTCTTTATTTTTCTTGATCAGTGTCCTTAGACTGAGACTTCCACCAAGACCTCCCAGCTTTTATTTCTCTTGTTTGCTTTAAAATGGGCTTTTAGATTGCTTCAGATTAGTTTAGATTAATGGGCTTTAGATTAATTTGTAGTGAATTTATGGCAGCTTCAGCTTGATTCAGCTCAGAATTCCCTTTTCATTGCTCGATTTCAGGCAGTGGGGTGATTTAGTTTCAGACTTGGCATCTCCTTTTCCCTCTGTAAATACTGGCTGCAACGTGCAGGATATAGTTAGAGCTTCCTGCAATGATGCTGTGCTGCTGAGCTGGTGGATTCCAAGTGGTTTGCTGTCAACCACAACACTGATAATTTGAAATATATTTGTAAGAAAGGTGACACATAAACTTGAGAACTGACTGAAGTCCACTGAAAAATTGTTGTCCATAGTTTTTATGGGCTGTAGACTGAAAACTCCATAAAATATCTGAATTAATTCTTATATTTTAGGGAGAACCTGCCTGAATTTAAAACCTTGATTGTAAGACAAATCTCAAACTCAAATTGTAACTCCTGTATTTATTTTCATTGTTACGTTCCTAGTAGGATCAGTTGCACAAACTGCAAGACTAGGATGAGAAAAGATCAAAGGATAGTGGAGAGGGCACGTCACAGAATCTTAGAACAGTTTTGGCTGGAAGAGACCTTCAAGATCAGAGAGTCCAACCTTTTCCTACCCCATCAGCACCACTAAACCCTGTCCTCCAAAGCAATATCTACCCTTCTCTTGAACACCTTGGAGGGGATGGGGACTCAACTCCCTCCCTGGGCAGGCTGTTCCAGTGCCTGACAACCCTTTCAGAAAAGAAAACATCCACCCTGAACCTAAACTTCCCCTGCCTGGGCAGCTTAAGGCCATTTGCCTTCATCCTATCATTGGCCACTAGGGAGAACAGACTAACCACTACCTCTCTCCACCCTCCTGGCAGGCAGTTGCAGACAGCAAGGAGGTCTCCTCTCAGCCTTCTTTTCTCCAGCCTAACCAGCCCCATCTCCCTCAGCTGCTCCTCACAAGGTTTGTTCTCCAGACCCTTCACCAACCCTGTTGCTCTTCTCTGTTCCTTCTCCAACCCTTCACTGTCCCTCTTGTAGAGAGGGGCCCAGCACTGGACACAGGACTTGAGGTGTGGCCTCACCAAAGCTGAGTAGAGGGGCGTGATCACTCCCTGCTCCTCCTTGCCATGCTATTACTGATTCAGTTGCTGATGTTAAGTGATTGGGAGCTCTGGGGAAGATTGGTGCAAGAAAATGGATAACTTGATGCATCCATGAATGTAGAAAATGAGTCACAACTACAAAACGAGGAATTTTATCCTGTATATGAATTCCAATTCATGTGCTTCAGGAGGATATGACACCCCATGTCACATCACAGAGCACACTGTCCTTTGGTTTAATAACTGACCTGTTGGTGAATCACCACCTGCAAAGTTTCAGTCAGCTGAATTTTCAGTCTTTTAAAATTTCGTGTGTATTTTTTTCCAGAATAAATTGAATTTACCTTCATCATTACACTTTTCTGGTTTTCTAGATTTTAATAAGTGAAGAAGAGCCTCAGAGTATTGTGAGTAAAGACGAGGATTTCTCCTCCTGTCCAGGGCCTGTCATGGTAAGCAAAGGGGTTGTTTTTCAGGGTCTGTTAGAGAACAGAGTAGGCTACAATCTGAAAAAACTGTGAGATAATTAATGTTCATGCATGTATTTGTTGGATTTTAAGTGAAGTGTGAGACTATTGCTAGGTTAATGCTTTTTTTCCTAATACTCTTACAAGTCTGTCTCTTTTATGCCTTTACTAATCAGGCTGCAGGAAGGAAGCCTGTCCCTAATATCATATTTAATTATTTGAGTGCTTGTCTTTGAGACTTGTGTAACTCTAGTAAGTCACTGATAGCAAATTCTCTGAGCGCTTCCTCCTGTTTGGGCTTTGCAGTGGTCATTGATAGCTTGAGCCAAGGTGCTGGTGCTGAAGTTAACTGTAATGCTTTGTTCCTCAGGATGAAGAAACTCAACATAGCCTTGAATGCATCCAAGCTAATCAGATTTTTCCCAGGAAGCAGCTGATCCGAGAGGATGAGAACCTTCAGGTAATCACCACACTGCTCCTTGCCAGTGAAGATCACAGTGTCTCCTGTTACTTGAGTCTTCTCTGGCCTCTCTTGTAGGATTTTCATCTACAGCTGAGCACAGGGATAGGAGAAACACTTCTTTTTTTTCCCAGTACTCCTGAGGTGTTGATAGGCTAGAGAAGTTGACCATTGTATTGCGAGCTATTTATTCAGGTGTCTTAAAAATAGAGCCATTGCTCACATAGTGACTTCAGATGGTAGGTTTCACCCAACTCTGTAAAATTTGGCTTAATTTACATTTTTAATGAAACAGCTGTAGGTTTTATGTGCAGTGCAATGCAACTGCAGGTTTTCTAACGTACTGAAACAGCAGCATCTTCATCTGTTCATATTGACAGTGAGAAATACAAAGCCAAAAGTATAATTTGGCAACTTCAGTGACTTTTGGGGACCAATAGCATAGATTGTTCATCTGGAATGTTCTGCCTTCTTTGGGATGAACTTAAAACATTATGGAAATGCCACTCTATTAAATGAGGAGTGAAAGAACAGATGGAGGGATTGGTCAGACTGCTCAAATGGGAGGAGTTCGATCTTTTCTGAAACCCTTTTCTTCCCATTCTGAAGGTCCCGTTCATCGAACTTCATGGCGAGAGTACAGAGTATGTAGGACGAGCAGAGGATGCCATCATTGCACTTTCTAATTACAGGCTTCACATCAAGTTCAAGGAGTCTGTTGTCAATGTAAGTGTTTCTTCATGCTACTCTGGTAATACCGGCTTTGGGAACTCATCACAAATAAGAGAATTTAGGATAGAACTAAGTTGATCCCACTTCTAGGGTTCATGGTACTGAAAAATCTTCTGCTGTTCAAACCACATTTTTCAGGGAGAACAGATCTGTATTTAGGCATCAAAAGATGAGTCAGCACCTTGGAGAATCAGACTGTGTAAGGAAACTTCATCACCCAGCTTCACATTCTTTTCAGGGGTTTGTTCTCCCTAAGCTTTGTGTATCCTCAACAGAGAAATGAAAGAGCTTCAAAGGGCTGTTGGGAGCTCTAAGCTAGACTTGTGTCTTGCTTGAAGCTTCAAAGGTGGGACTCAGGTACTGACATTGCTCTGTATAATTTGATAGTTTTGATAGAATTTGGTAATTGTAAATATCAATTTAAATATAATTTGTGAGTAAAAAAAATCCAAAGAAGTAAAGATTTAGTTTTGTTTTCCTCCTGGTGATGTTTCTTTACTAATCTCCTTATTTCAAAGATTTCAAAGTCCTGACTGTGGCTGCTTGTTCCCAATTGCCCCATGTCAGTCACAAGTCCTAAACGGAGCAGTGATAAGTGGGAACCACCAAACTCTTGTGTTATCCTACAGGTGAGAAAAGCAAAGGAAACAAAAGCTGAGAATCAGCAGGTGTCCAGCACATCCCTGACTGTGACACAGTGGTCTGGAACATCAGGAGCTCTTTTGTGCGCCTAAATACCTCCAATTCTTGGTGACACATCAACCTTAAGTTCTGTTGTCTCTAATAGTATTTCAGAGTTATCTACAGACTTTGAAATACTCTGGTTCTCGTTGTCACTCAGTTACCGTTTATGTGCTGTTTAGTTCATGAATTGCCAGTGTAGTTGGCTGCACAGACACATCTGCAAGGGTGGTGGACACCTCTTACGGTATCAAAGTGCTAAAATTCACAACAATGTGGTGTTTTCCAGGTATTTCTGAAAAGACAGTTACTCAAAACTCAAAACCCAAAAAGCTGAGACAGAAGAAATAAGACTGTGCCTAAAATTCCAGCATCTAGAGAAGCCCATAATGCATGTGCTGCACTTACTGTTGCATCCGTCCTTAGGAGAAGCAGGGCACTGAGTTTTAAGATTTTGTGTTTAATCTTTTTGAGCAACAAGAATGGATGTTTTCTTCTTACATTCTCAGTGTTCAGGAAAGAATCCATAGAAATTTGTTAGTATTACTGTGCTGATTTTGCTTCCCTGACTTTCATGTCCAGTGTTCTGCCCTCTTGTGCTGTCTCATATCTCCAGGATCCCGCTTCATATTTAAGCGGGACTTAAATGATTAACTAGGGAGATTCAGTCAGACCCTAAATGAGCTGGAGCACAGTCTAGATTCTTCTGTAATCATAAATGACCATCACTGACAGCATAATAAAACCTGCTGGAGTTCAGGGCAGACAGGATTTGAAGTTTCTTTAAGGATGAAAACAAACTTGGGGTAATTGTAAACCATATTTAGACTTAAATTTTGGGACAATGATCAATCAGAGGAATTCTTCAGAGGAAGAAAATGTCTGCGTGCATAAATCTCTTCCATGGATAGTTTCCTAGATCCACACTAGTGATACGAATGTGATGTTTTAAATGCAAACCCATAAGATCCATCAGACCATGCGTAAGTTGGAGGGATTATGACATTCAAAAGTGTTGACTTAGGTTGATCTGCGGGATAAAACGGCAGACTCAACAGCAATCCCTTGGTGCCCGTAGGGAGTTTGGTTCCCAAGCCAATCACTGTGCATTGGCTTTCCTTCATAAAATTCCACACCTTGCAGCTGGGGAGTGTTTCTGTCTCGATGCTTTTTCCTCCATCAGCAAATTGCATTGATAGGAGAATCAAAATTTGAGTGCAACTGATGAAACTGTGGACTTGTGTGTAGCCTCTTTCAAAGCACGGGTTTTGGACACAGTTAAAAATCAACAAAGCTGTGCTGGCAGAATGAGGGACACTCTGTGCTGGTGATTGAGTGAGTTTTATTATGAAACTTTCTTTTGCTTGGCCGTTGGTTTGGCCTGGTCCTCCTCTCTGTAGCTCATTTGGGTTTGTGCTGAGCTGTAGGTTAGTCTTCATTCCGTTCGCAGGTCCTGGTGCTCAGATTGTTGCCATGACTTGACTAAGATGAGACTAAATAGTTGGTTCAAGGCAAATTCCAGTGTAATTCAAAGCAGAATTTACATCAGGCACTGCTTGTGGGTTTTATGAACAAGATCATACCTGAATGGGGGGGATTTGACTCCCTTCTCCTAGCAGAGCCCTTGAAGACCTTCGGAGCTGACCTTGCACCCTCAGTTTCTCCATATGTCATACTTGAGGGGATCCAGCATGTAGCCTTGGCCAGTAACCAGTCTGTGACATAACCCTGACATTATTTCAGGCTCTGAACTGGGAAAGCAAGAACTAAGTACTAATTACAACTCCTGGCCCAGGGAACCACATGGTGTCCTGGGCAGACTGGGGCCAAGTGGAATACAGGGTAGAACAGAGTCACTGGTGACAGGGCTGGTTTGCAGCAGTGTGGCCATGGTCCCTGCTGTTTCAGCAGCAGAAACGTGATTTGTGAGGTGTCTAACTACAGAGTTAGTTACTTCTCTCAGTTTATCTTGTACTGCTGTTAGAAAACAAGCAATTCCAGCAGTTACAATAATGGAAACAAAATGTTTCAAACCAAAAAAAGTTTGAATGGTGGAATATTGCTAGTTCTGTTTTATAAAATGAGGTAATTTTCAAGAAGCAGCAGCTGAGAGCAGGGTGCTCTGTCCTCTCTCTAGCGTGATATGATTTGCCTTGGAGAACAGTGTGTGTTTCTTCATCTAAAAGCTAACCCGGCATTTTTTCCTGCCTGGTTTTAATACTGTTATGATAAGGCAAAGTGTCTGCTGCCAGAATTGACAGTGGGTAATTGTACAGGCTTTTACTGGAGGAAGAATAATGGGCAGGAAATAAATGGAAATAAAAAAGGATCAGAGGACAGGGTTTTACAACCAGAAAAGAAAATTAAAAAGATTGATATGAAGGTCGCCCTGAAGAAAACCTGACAGATTCTGGGGAAGTGGATGGTGAGCAGCGTGTAGATTGTCAAGTGAAAAATGAATGGCGATCAAGCAGAGGGCAGATGGAAAGGGCACAGAACAGAGCGACTCTGAAAGAAGGAAATTAAAAATAGTGCAGGAGGAGAAGAATAGTTAGTATGTCATCAGAGCACAGGCAGGAGGAAGAGGCGCCAGAACCAGACAGTTAGGAGGAGGGAGCAAGGTGGAAAACTGCTTAAATGAAGATGGACATTGGGGTAAAGATGCGGTAAAGGAGAATATGGGGAAAAGCAACAGAATATTAACAAACAAAGCAACGTTTGACTAAAAAACCCAAATCTTCTGGAGTCGTAACTCATTAGCTGGGGAAGGGTAGCTTACTTGCCAGGTTGGTGCTGTGTAAGTCAGTAGTAAGTTAATTACTGGGGGGGATGTGAGAGTGCCCAGTCAGAAAGGAAGACTAGAAGAGTTTCCATTACACGCTGGTTCCAGTCCTTTCATTTATTGAACAAAACTATCCCAACAAACCATCTACATTGCAAACTAGTAGCAGCTGGGAGAAGGTTTGGAAGGAATGAGCAGTTAAAATAAAAAGATGAACTAGATCAGTGCATCTGACATTGCCTGCAAATTCAGTGTTGTCACTGTGTCTGCAGGTGACTGCAGAGCATTTGAGTCTGAACTTAGCAACTAAAACTGGGGCTTGTCTCACAGAGAATCATGACTTGATGTGCTCCTTCGTGTTAGTGGTCAAGGGTGGGGGATTCTGCTCCTGTGACACCTCACTTAAAGTCCCTCATCCAATTCTGGAGGCCCCAGTACAAGAGTCTGGAGCTGTTGGAGTGAGTGCAGAGGATGATCAGAGAGTTCTCACTCTCCTGGGCACTATATTTACCATCCTCACACTTAATTTAATATCTGAGACATCTATTTCCCTTTCCTACTGCTTGTTGTTCCATTTCCTTTGTTCACCTTGCTGTAATCAGGTACTTGTTAAGCTGTGTAGTGCTTGAGTAGAACCTGTCTCAGCACCTCAGCCCAGATCTTTGTTGGGAGGTCACCTTCAAGGACTTGGCTCAGCATCATGTGGCACAGCGGTGGCAGAGTAGGGTCTTACAGCCACAGCTTGGGAGCCCCAAGCCAGTTCTGCTTCAAATTCCTCTGCTGGCAAAGAAGACAGTAGAGTAATTGAATGTTTCTCCAACACCCCCTGTATTGCCTGTGCTGCGGGGTTTGCCTGATGGAGCTGCTTCTGGGTACATGTGCCACGAAGCGTGCAATGACACCTTTAGAATGAAGTGACTCAGCAGTTTTGCTCTGAATTTGGCTGCTTTGATCTCAACAGGCTGAGTGAGTTTTCCCTGAAGAGGAAGTGTAGAATATTTCCATATAACAAACATCTAGACTGCAGCACTCTGTTAACAAGGGGGGGTCTTGCTGATGTTTTGACTCCAACAGCTAAAATTATATTCACAAAACTGTAAATTGGAACCTATAGGAGAGAAAGATGCTTCCATGAGAGAGGAGCTTGTGGCTTTCTGCTGCTTTTTCCCACTTTGTCTGTCAGTGGTGCTGCAGCCTTGGAGCTGTTGCCATGTAAGCCCTAAGGGTCTGGAGCTGAAACTACTGATGTATGATACCAGTTGCGCTCAGTTTTCATTGGTTTTCTCTCTCTTTTCAGACTCCTCTCAGTCCTGTAATAAATCGTTTGTGAGATACACAAAGAAATGATGGTGCAAAATACAATATCTTTTTAATTGCAGGTCCCACTGCAGCTTATAGAGAGCGTGGAGTGCCGCGATATATTTCAGCTTCACTTGACATGCAAGGACTGCAAGGTTATAAGGTGGGATGGCTGTTGTTTATAAGATGCAGAATTATGTAAACCCATTGTTCCTTGGAAGGATTTGACAGAGGTTTGGGAGTTGAGAGGGAAGGTGTGACCTTGCCCGGTTCTTCATCCAACCTTCTACCTGGACAGCATCAGCCCCAGGAGTCTCTGAGCCTTAGCCACAGCTATTTCCTACTTTTTCTGCTGCAGAACTTAATTTTGATCTGTGAATTTAATTAACAAGAAGGGCACATTTCTTTTTGATTAAATGTTTGCTGGCAGTACCTTTTGTATAATGAAATGAGCCCCAGTCCTATCTGAGCACTCAGAATGTTGAACAGAGCAGCTGCTTCCTGAATTGCTGCAGTTTGATGAGGGCTGATTTTACTTCAGAAGTAATATTTAGTTTAATTTGAATTAAATATTTAACTTCCTCTTAACTCGTAGCTCTTGACATTTAAAGAAATCACTTTTCCTCTCTACATTAATTTGTTATTTCTCTTCACTTGTAGACTGAATACAAATTATTTGTGTTTATGCCCTTCCTTATTCATTTCCCTTCCGAACTCCTGAGAACCAGTGCTTGGTGACACTGGCAGTGGAAGATCATGAAGTACAGGACTGAGCCACCAAGTTTAGAACATGGTCATGTTATTTTTTCATTAATAAACTATCTAGTCTGACTGTAGATATTTAATAGAGCATCATCCAATCTAAGCCTGGAGCCTGGGCTTGTTTTATAGCTGGTGATGGGGAAATAAGCACCCGCAGGCTGCCATTCCTCACAGCTATTTAGAGACATTTCATGTGTCGGACACGTCTTTTTCCTTCAGCTGAGTGACTTGTAGGTATTTGCAGGTAGGGTAATAAATCCTACCCTCAGAGAAAACAGATGCTATCGTCTGCCACCAACTGACTGAGCTGAATGTAAATACTCAGTGAATAATTTATAACTATAAAATCTTGAAGAAATCTGTCGGAGCAAAATAAATCAGTCATCTCCTACCCACTTTTTTATTCTAAAGGCTTCAGGAATCCTCTTTGAAAAACCAAGCTAATGTAATTTTAATAAACTACTTTGAAGATCAGTTTCTCCTGGGCAGGGAATATTCTCGGCTGTCATTTGTTCATCTTTTGTGTATCTAAAATATTGTTTGCACTTCCCTGCAAGGCTAGAAAGAGAATCTGAGCAGGTGAAGTAGAGGAGTAACGCAAGATTGCAAGTACTAGGGCTTGTCCTCACTGTTCTCAAATTAATTATGTTAATCCAATGGATATTTCTAAATAAAAATGTGTTCTGCTTGATGGGAATATGATGCACAGAGTATATGATGGCTTTGAGTGTCCCTCTGAGGCCAGCAGGAGTTAGAGAAATTACTGTCCTCTTTCACTGGGTACTGGGCTGGCCACACATCAAGTACTGGGGTTAGTGTTGGGCACCTCAATACAAGAAGGACCTTGAGGTGCTGTAGCAGGTCCAGAGAAGAGCAACAGGGTTGGGGAAGGGTCTGGAGAACAGACCTTGTGAGGAGCAGCTGAGGGAGCTGGGACTGGTTAGTCTGGAGAAAAGGAGGCTGAAGGAAGACCTTCTTGCTGTCTGCAACTGCCTAACAGGAGTATGGAGAGTTGGGGTTTGTCTCTCCTCCCAATGAGCAAGGGACAGGGCCTCAAGCTGCCCCAAGGGAAGGTTAGGTTGGCCCTGAGGAGAAACTTCTTCCTAGAAATGGTCCTCAGGCCTTGGAACAGACTGCCCAGGGAGGCGATTGGATCGCCATCCCTGGCTGTGTTTTGCAGACTTGGAGATCTGGAGCTCAGGGACAGGGTTAAGCAGTAGCCTTGAGATGATTGGATTAAATCTTAAAGGTCTTTCCCAACCTAAACAATTTATGATTCACTGCTTCCACTTCATTTGGACTTGCTGCGTGTGTATTTCTGCACTAATATCCAAAGAACAAAATGCATCAGAACGTACATCACCGCAGAACTAAGCTATCAGTAAGTTTCTCCTACAGCGCATTAACAGATAACTGTTGTTTGTCTGGTGACAGGTGTCAGTTCTCCACATTTGAGCAATGTCAGGACTGGCTGAAGCGACTGAACAATGCCATCCGCCCTCCTTCGAAGATAGAGGACCTCTTCTCATTTGCCTATCATGCTTGGTGTATGGAGGTGTATGCCAGTGAGAAGGAGCAGCACGGGGATCTGTGTCGGCCAGGTAAGGGCCTCATCCTAGACTCACTGACTAGTAACTCCCTTTTTGCTGAAACCCAGCACTTTATGAGAAAGTTATAAACCAGTTTGGTCAGGGCTGTTTTAATCCCAACTTGGAAAATTCCAGGATGGAGATTTTGTACTTCGATCTTCCACTGCTGCATCTTCACTCCCAGCACCAGGTCCTTCAGTATTTTGTGCTGAGTTTTGTCCTGTCTGAGCTTCCAGTGTAGCTGTCTTGTAATCAATATGCAAAGCAGAATCCATATATGCTGGGGAGGTTATCATGGTGGATTTGATTTAGTCTGACCTGTATCATGCAGACAACACTGTTCACCACAGCAGCAACTTCCAATCTAGAATGTTCTGGATTGGTTGTGCCCATCTAGAATAGTGATCTTCAATATGAGTCTTGAGCAGGAGGTGAAGGAAGTCCCCGAGGTGCTCCTGAGGAAGTCCCTCGGGTGCAACACAGGGATCTGTTGTAGTGCCATACTGTCCTTGCTGCAAGTTTTTAAAGCCCATAGGCAAATAAAAGATAGTAATTGGGATGCTGGTGTTAGGGCATTTGTTTGAATTTAAGGAAATATGATTTCCAGGCCCTCCCCAGCCTCAGGCTCTTTGTTCACACTGCATGTCCCAGTTACCAGAATAAGGAACATTTGTATGATCCTGCCCTTGTTAGCAGTGCTGGTCTAGGGCTGAGCAAAGACAACAATCTCTCTGAAAGAGCAGTCAGGAGGTAGTACACAAGTGGGAGGAGGTTCTCCATGGTTTTCATTCCCGTCCCTGCACTTTACACACTGTGTGTTAGCAGGTGCTAAAAAAGAATCCTCAGAGTAGTATTTTACACTTATTTTTCCCCTTAACTAAATTGAGGCACTGAAGGAAGGTGGCTGCTAAGTCTCTCTGTAGTCCTTTTCCTCACTGAAACAGATGGTCTTAACCTGACACTGGATTAGGATAAGAAGCAGCATTTGCCTTGTTATGAACTTTAAGCAATCAATTTTTTTATTGTAGGTGTCCATCACACAATTTTCTTTAATGCAATAACTTTCTTCCCTTTAACTCAGTTATGTCTGGTGTAGATACTTTTCAAGCATTGAATTACGGTTGAAATAAAGCAGTGGGAGTGTAATGGAGAAAATCAATCCCAAGACACTGTAACTTAACTTTTTCACATCCGCAGAGCCTGATATTTAGGAAATTTTAAGAATTGATTGGGATGCTCTAAAAAATACCCATCTTGGCTCAAAATGCCTCTTAAAATACCTTTCAGGAGGAAGGGACAAGGCATTAGGGCTGTGGTTTTATTCCTAAGAGGAACATCTGTCATTTCACCACATGCAGGGTAGCTGACAAATTAAGGGGGAGCAATCAAACGGAATATTTCATTTTATCATGTAATTTTCATTGCTTCTCTTAACACTCTGCAGCAGTGTATGACACTGATGGCTGGGGATAGTCCGTTATTCTCATTTGCTATCCAGAAATATCAGTAAGGAAGTATCACAAGATTTAGTGCTAATAATGAATCCTGTCCTCAGTGCTGCAGGATTGTGCTGCTTGTTCCAGGAAAAGGGTTGATTTTCAGGAAATAAAGTCGCAGCTAAGGAAGAACATGGCAGGGGTTTGTCTGGCTGGAGTGTGTTGTCCCAGCTTCACCTCTGCACTTGACAGAGGATCAGAGGGCTCCTGGCAGAGCCGCCAACTCCATGGAGCCAGTCAGCTTTTGCGAACCTGGGGCTCAGGTGGCTGCTTGATGGGAGTAGGTGGCCGGAAGATGATAAATTCAGGCTCACACAGAGCTCACGTGAGAAGCAGGAAGGTGATGGCAGGCTCTAGGGTGATGTGGAGGGGTAGAGCAGAGCCAGTGCGACACTAAGAGCAGCTTTGACTCGGGAGGCAGAACTCTCTCTTTTTTATGCCGCTTTGTACTTGTGATATGATGGAAAGGGAGGGGGGTGGTGAAGATCAGTCAAGTCCATGTTTTTTTCTACCCTGTGCCTGAAAAGTGGATGTTCTCACTTTTTACCTTTCAAAAATCATGATGTGGATTTCTTGCACGCTGTCCAGATGGTAAAGTGTTTCTTTGTAGATTCCCAAAGCAGCATTTTCAGTATGTGGTCTGACCCAGAGCAGTGAGGAGCTTTATAGCTTTTCTTTCACAGTTAATGAAACCCTGTAGTTAGGCTGCAGTAGTTATTCTTCATTTACCTATGTCTCTGTATTTATCTCCTAATTGTTCTGTAACATCACATAAAAAACTGTTTCAGACATTTTCATCTTGGAGGTAAGTAGGAATCTACATAGATCTTGGCTTATGGAAAGACTCGAGGGTTTTCTGAAGATGTAATACTTAAAACATTAATTTTTAACAGATTTTTACCCCTCTAGGGCTGTGCTCTGCCTCATGATTTAATGATGCAGTAATTTAAAGCAACAAGTGACATACCTTCAGAATAATTTTATCTGGTGTTGCTCATGCTCATTAAATTGATCCCATTTAGCTCTGTGAACCTGGCACTGTTGGACTTCTCTTCTTTGTGTTGACTTGGGTACCCTCTGATTCCCCAGGCTCTGCTGACCTTGCTCCCTACCACAATAATGACTCCTTACTGCCACTGTATGTTTTTCAATCACATTTTCATACTTTTTCTATAAACCAGTGTCTAGCGAATAAATGGAGCTCGTTCCTTTTCCTTTTAATATATTAACCCAGGAATTTGTGAGGATCTCGTGACTGATATTTGTGTCAAACAATTATTTCTGCATTTTATCTTCATACCTCCCTGTGACTCATGGAGGAATAATGTTCAGTTTACAGATGGAAAACGGAGATGGGGGATTTTCAAAATAAGGTGGTGAAATGTAGATGATGGGTTTGAGCTGTTCCCTTCTACCTTCAGTTTTTAATTTTGAAAAGTAGGTATCTCACTACTTATTTCCCATTGATTTCCTTTCTGTGCTCTCAATGTGTAGGAGAACATGTAACTTCGAGGTTTAAAAATGAAGTGGAACGGATGGGGTTTGATATGAACAATGCCTGGAGGATTTCCAACATCAATGAGAAGTACAAGTAAGTGATGGGGGCTGCTGATTCGCAGCCCAATCTCTTCTAAAACCACCAATTTCCCTAGAGCATCTGACTGGAATGTTTTGCATGTTCAGCAGTTCTAAATCATTGACAATTATGATTTTTTGGTTGTTTTACAGGGGGGGAAAAAAAGGTGGTTTTAAAATATTATTTAAAGTTTGATTAGTTTCTGCAATTCTTGATGGCTTAGAAGCAGCAGCTTTTGATGTGCTTGCTGGAGCACTTCTCAGAGAGCCATTCTAATGGAAGAGGAGAAGCCTTAAGACAGTAAGGAGTGGAGTTTGATAGAACTTCTAGAAAACATTTGAAAGGGCAGTGATTTACCACTGGTAGCTGGTACCACTGCACAGAGCCTTGGTCTCTAAAAATCCAGGGAGGAAGAAATAGCTGTCCCTTACTTTTTTAATCAGCAGTCAGGGCTTTGTTAGTGAATCATGGGGCAGGAGGTGCATCTAGCAGAAGAAAGTTCCAGTTAACCAGTCAAACATAAGCCAGTGCCCTCGGATTCCTGCCTGTGGGGAGGGGCAATTAGCCCAGTGTGTTTCCTCCAGATTTTGCAGGTTCTTCTCTCTCAAGTCCAGTAGCCCAGGGTGGTTCTGCCTTGTGTTTTGTGGTCCAGAAATTGAGTGGCTGATTACTCAGCATGGAGAGACAGGGGAATTTCTGTTCTGTGGTCCCATTTCCTTCAGCAGAATTAAATTGCCCCAGAAAACACCAGCTTGAATCTTCTAATTTGGAAATGAGTTTATTAACATATGGTGAACCAGGATTTACCAGTGTGCTGAGACAAACAGCTGTCGGGTCTCGTGTGCGCATGTGTGTGTCTGGGCAGTGTGGAACTGCTCTGCACCAGTAATGCTCAACCCTTTGCACTTCTCCCAGGCTCTGCGGTAGTTATCCACAGGAGATCATTGTTCCCGCGTGGATCACAGATAAAGAGCTGGAGAGTGTGGCAAGCTTTCGGTCCTGGAAGCGTATCCCTGCTGTCGTGTACAGGTGAGACTCTCGCAGGTGGAACAGCTTTCACCAGGCTGCAAACAGTGTGTTCTAGCAAATAAGTTGTAACTGGTAATCTTGGCTTGTAGTGGAAGGTATGCATGCTCCTCTGAGCTCCAGGTGTCCCCCCACTGAGCTTGAAATGTATTTTAAAAGACTCTCTACTATTTATTCAAAGTAAAGAGAGGTTTGGCTTGCATCTTGCTGTGCTTTTGCATGTAAACATGATGTGGAGGAATGCTGCATGAAAGCCTGGGACCTGCTAGGGTAGAGGTGGAGAACTAGGTTGGTAAGAAGCAACAAAATCTGGCCCAGTCCCCTCTGTGGTGCCCAGCAGGATGGTACCCAAGCCTGAGACTCTCTCTGGGGTGATGCCTTGCTGTCCACTCCAGAAAGATCCTGGGATCTTGGAGCAAAACACAAGCCACCTGTAGGGTTCAGATATCAAACAAGGATGATGGGCACCCCACACATGAGAAAACATTCAGACCTGTTCTTAACTGACAGCACAGGCTGACCTGGTGAACTGATGGCTGGAGTCTTTGTCTCTCTGTGTATTACTTTACATCTACTCAAACCTCTGGGGATGTGTGAGGCAGCAGTACGTACTGGCCCGTGTCAAGCCATAAATCAGTTACTACACGTTTGCTTGGAGTGAGCCTAATGATTTGTGTCTTGTAATTCCAACCATATATTGTAGGAGCAGTTTTCAGCTCCTGTATGTCATTCCTAGGGCAGCCACCTCAGTTAAAATGGATTTTATGGGGTTTTTTTAAGATGATGGTGAAAAAATGTAAAATAAAGACTTGAATGAGGCTGAAGAAATGGTAACTGGCATGTCTGTCTGAGTGGCACTTTGGTTTTTCTCTAGTTGTCATCTGGCTAATGAGAATTGGCCATTGTGATCACAGCAACATAGAATGATTGAGGATGGAAAAGCCCTCTGAGCTCATCCAGCCCAGCCTAGAACCTGGCGTCACCACAGCAGCCACACTAGAGCACTGAAAGCCACAACCAGTCTGTCCTTGAACACCTCCAGGGATGGAGACTCCATTACTGCCCTGGGCAGTCCACTCCAGAGTCTGATCACCCTTTCTGTGAGGAAGGACTTCCTTAGATCCAACCTAACCTTCTCTGGCAGCTTCAGGCCCTGCCCTCATATCCTGGTGCTAGTTGCCTGGGAGAACAGCCCAACCCCCACCTGACTACAGCTTCCCATCAGGTAGTTGTAGAGAGGGAGAAGGACCCCCTGAGTCTCCTCCAGGCTAAACACCCCCAGCTCCCACAGCCTCTCCTCATGAGATTTTTCCCTCCAGTCCCTCCCCTTCCCCATCTTTGTCACTCTTCTGGACCTGCTGCAGCCCCTCAATCTCTTTATTGAAGTGAGAGGCCCAGCACTGCCCCCAGTACTCAAGGGGAGGCCTCCCCAGTGCCCAGTACATGGGGAGAATTACATCCCTAGCCTTACAGTGATGCTGCAGTATAAACAAGGACAGGCACTGAATCATTCAAGGGACAGACAAAACTCAAATGATGAAAGAATGTTCACATTAGCTTATAATTTGAATCAGACAGTCTCTTCCTTGAGAGTGAGTCCAGCAGTTCTTCATCACAAAATTGCTTTTCTGAAATAAAGAAGCAACCAAAAAACATTTAAAATATAATCTGTTTCAGCATCTGATTTTTCTCAGATAGTCTGGAAGCTGTCACTGAAAACCACTTTGCTGGTGCTGTTATCTGCCCATGAATGTTTAAAATCTTTTGAAAAAAATCAGATGACAAAAGGATTAAAAAGATAATGAATTCTGATAATTCCATTAAGTCTGCCCAGCCACCCGTCCCTTCTAAAGAGACAGAAAAGCTGTTCTCAGAGAGTTTAGCGAGCAGGAAAACTGACAAATTCATTCCCCCTGGGTCGGAGAAGTGAATGTATGAGAGTCAGGAAGGCCACGAAATGTTATTTACATAGCTTCAGAGTTTTCCTTCTGTGAAATGAGAACAAATCAGCTTGGGGCAGCTGACTTTTACCCCTTGCAGCCTTTTTTTTCCAAATAATCAAGGAGTTAGTATAGAGTCTGCATTGAGACCATGGGAAATTACATCATTATTCATTTGTAGTTTTAAAATCAGTGAGGAAAAAAGTTTTTATTACTTTTTTTTTCCCTTATCTTGATGTCTAGTAATAGATTTTTTTAAAGACACCCAGTTCATTCTGAGTTTTAACAGAATTCATGCTGCTGCTGCTTGATGATCCGTGTGATTGGATCCGTTTCCTCTCTCTATATCCTGCCATAAAGACTTCTTTTTTTCTTACTTTTAGAGGAATTAAGAACAAAAGCTCATTCAGCACTTTTTATCTGGTTAAGAGGATTTGGGGACTGTTACTTTCGTTATTGACCACGTGTTAAAAATCAGAGATTGGGCTGTCTGTCAGCAGCATCGCTGCTGGTTTATGCCCAGACTTATAGAAAAATCCCCCACTCAGCTTTTCCATGAATGAGGAGGCTGAGGGGAGACCTTCTTGCTGCCTACAGCTGCCTGACAGGTGGGTGGGGAGAGGTGGGGATTGGTCTCTTCTCACAAGGAACAAGGGACAGGGCCTTAAGCTGCCCCAGGGGAAGTTTGGGTTGTCCTTGAGGAGAAACTTCTTCCTGGAGAGAGTCATCAGGCCTTGGAAGAGGCTGCACAGGGAAGGGGTTGAATCACCGTCCCTGGCCGTGTTTCCTAGTCAGAGATCTGGAGCACAGAGACAGGGTTTAGCACTGGGGTGAAACAGTTGGGTTCATGATTGGACTCGATGAGCTTGAAGGTTTTTTCCAACCTGAACAATTCTGTGATTCTTTAAAACAGTCAGCCCTGAATGGGAAGAAAGCCCACCCAAACCTATAAAGCTTTTTCCACTCTCACTCCTCCAAAACACTTGTGGAGGTTTAACAAGCTGGTTTAGAGCTTGTCAGGCACTGTGAGGCAATGTCACCGCAGGGCACAGCAGCAGTGACTTCAAGTGGCAACACTTAACACCGATTTAAGGCTCCTTGTTGCAGAAACTTTATTGAAGTAGGCTGTCATAAGGTATTTCAAGTATTTTTTTTCACAGCTCTTTTGTAATGGTTTCTTACGAAATTCCTTTACGACTGACGAAGCAAGGGAAAATCAATCAGAACACTGCGGCAGCTGTGGCGGGTGCCGGCACGACCGCTCACAAAGTAAAATGTGTTTGTGCTGGAATGAAAAGGCTTCCAGAATTAGTTCAGAGAAAAAAAAAATGTCAATTGCCGAAAGGCCACACCGTTCTCCGCTTTGGTTGCACAAATAACAAGAAAATAAACCACTGCTCTACATGGACCAAACGGATTTCCAATGTGCGGAGGAACTAATTTATTTTTTCATTTATTTTTCCTCGTGTTCCCCTGAAGATTTTATTACTACCTGCCTGTGAAATAATTGTCATGGCTTCGTAAACAGTTGTGTTTTCAGCTCTAGGTTCTTGCCTCCCATTTAGACCACAAATAATGAAGAATCATTAGGGCAGAAGTTGAGCTCATCAATAGCTGTGAAGCCCTAACACTCCTAAAGCCTTCAGCATTCACACATAGCAGCTGAAATCAAACAGTTCTATTTAGTGTAATGTTGGGAGCTCAGAGGAATCACGTTCATTCCAACCCTAACAAAAAATAGCAGATAGTTTAAACGTGATCCTGAGATCCCTGGGGATAAGATGGTGTCACTCAGATCTCAGTAACCAGAGAAAAAGCTTAAAAAACTCAAAGTGAACCCTCTACTGCAAATTTCCTAACCCTCTAGAGACAAAGCAACATAAAGCCTCCCCACGAAGCAGTAAGTCCCCACGGGGTACCTCTGAAGCCCCCTTCACAATGCAGCGATAAATCCACTGAGTCCTTGTAACTACAAAGCCAGGGAGGGCTAATGAAGGTTTGAGCAGCTCCCATTGTTGTGTTGCTTCACTAGCAGAGCTAGAACAAAAAAAAATCCTCATTACTGCAATCACCAACATGATTGAAGCAGCAGTTTTCTGGTTCCCTTTGCCTCCTGCGCTGGCAGGGTCGTCTTCTGTGGCAGTTGGTGAGACAAGATGACACCACAGCGAAGTTCCACATAGGATCTTAAGGTGGGGTTGGGCGCTTTCTATGGTGTGGGAGGTCTTCCCTAACATCTGTCCGTAAAATTCAAGCATTGTCTTTCTGGGGCTAAAATCCCCATGTTTTATGTAGTGGCTGTGTAGACTCACAGGATTGTTTAGGTTGGAAAAGACCTCTAGGATTGAGTTTAAGAAAATAGCTACTAACTCTTCAGACTTTTAAACAAAAAAAGAAGTTGGTTTGTGTTTTTTACTGTTACTCCCCAGAAACAGCAGTGCCACATTCAGATTATTCTTCAGATACCTCCCTGACATATATTTTTACTGATACTCATCTCTCCCCTCCATTTGCCAGTCATCTGAGGTTTTATCTCTGAATGCACACAGGCTGATTGCAATTCCTGTCCCATCTTAGAAGAAAAATACTGTTAATAAAAGTATCGCCTACCTCAGTGCTACTTAGGTGCTGTAGCATCGAATTCTGCTGCTATTTTCAACTAGAACTCTTCAAATTTTGTTAGTGCTGTGTTTTGATGGGAAAGAAAACCCAGGAAAAATGGAATCTGTGGGTTTACCCCATCTTCTCCTTTGAAAAACAATCATGAGGTCAGTGGAACTGTCCCATTTTTGCCAGCAGTAGAGCTGACTGCCCCTACGGTGCCTGAGCTGCTGTTCCAAAACATTCTCCAGCTTTCACTGGCCAACAGGCAACAGCACTGAGTGAGGAGATGCTTTGTCTTCTGTGACCTTTGCTTTGGCTTTTACCCTCCAGCGCCTGTGTGGCCACATTCAGCGTTTTGAAGGGAAATGTGTGGAAAGCATTGCCGCTGAATCACAGGTTGAGGATAATCACTGAATAAGAGAGAGGCCCCAGCAAGAATTCAGCTAGTTTTTCATGCCCTCTGTTTCTCATCCTGATTCTTCAAATCAGGCAGTACTGTTCTTTTGATTCTTCTCGTGTTTCAGGCACCAGAGCAATGGAGCAGTTATTTCCCGCTGCGGACAGCCCGAGGTCAGTTGGTGGGGCTGGAGGAATGCAGATGACGAACACCTCGTCCAATCTGTAGCCAAAGCCTGTGCCTCTGATTCAAGGTCCAACAGTAACAAGTTAATGAATGGAAATTGTTCCAGAGATTTCCCCAACGGAGGGGACCTCTCAGATGTAGAGTTTGGTAAGTTTGTCCCTGTAAAAGGTAGAGCTTTGTAGAAAAGCTTCATTTCAATTTGTCCTGTAACAGGATTGATCCTTTCTATTTAATCAGCTGTTCACAGACTCATGGAATGGGTTGAGTTGGAAGGGAGCTTGGACCTCCCCCAGTGCCAACCCACTGCCATGTGAAGCAATACCTCTCACCAGACCAGGTGAGAGCAGGTGCCCAGAGCCCCATCCAACCTGGCCTTGAACACTTCCAGAGAAGGAGCAGCCACAGCATCCCTCGGCAACCTTCTCCAGGGCCTCAGCACCCTCACAGGGAGGAATTTCTTACTGGGATCACCAATCTCAGTTGCTCACCAGTTGCGTATCCTCCTCCCCAGACTCTTCAATCTCTAACGCCTCAGGAGCAGAGAGTTTGGTCATCCAGCCTCAGAAGCTTCTGATCTTGGACGCACGATCTTATGCAGCAGCTGTGGCGAACAGAGCCAAGGGTGGCGGCTGTGAGTGCCCAGGTACGCAATGCCTCCCCATAGCTTTCTGTGAAGCCTCTGACAAAGATTGGGTCAAATTTAATTCCACCGATACACTGATAAATAATCACACTGCTGATACACTGGATGCAATTGTACTGATGCACTTGAGCCCTGCGAGTTTAACAGACCATTTCTGAATAGGAAACTTGTGGGTCGTTGCAGCAAACCTATCAAAATCCACTAACTCCAGGTAAAAATAACAGTCCAGAGTGATTGGGCAGAACACAACTTTTTTGCAATTTTTCTAAAGCTTGAAACATTTTTGAGTCTCTAGCAAAATACCAGACAGTGAATTTACAGATAAGATAACAAAAAAAAAAAAAAGCTAATTTGTCTGTATATTTCTGGTTTGAGTTTTGCTGCTGTAGCTGCTGTTTGACACGTAGCCACCAGCAAGAGAAGCTGCATTTTCCGTTTAACACCTTAGAACTCCTCATCACAGAGTAGAATTTCCAAACAGAAATGCAGGGAAGTTTAATTTTCTTCCTCTATATTCTGGAATTTTTTGTAGAACATTTCCCAGCAGATCATCAACTTCAATAAATTTGAGCTGCTTTAAGTGCTCTCTTTGGGCTGTGAGTTTTCTCCAGCTGTTGCCAAGTTTGTTTCATTCTCTCTATAAAAACTCATGTGTGTGGTGCTGTATTTTACACAGGAAATCATGCAGCAAAAGAAGCTTAAATTGCCATGATACCCTGAGTCATTGCTGACAGGAGTTCCAGAGTCCAGCACTAACAGAATGATCTGGGTTTGGGTCAGATAAACTGTTCAGAAATAAAATGACCTTCCACTTTCTGCATCCTGATTTGCCTTTTTTCTGGTGTAAAAAAGGTCATTTTAGCTGCCAGGTCACAACTCTAGTGCACAGAGAAACATCAGGAGAGAGGAAAACTTCACTTGAAGTCTATTAGATCAGTTTTCTGTAGCTTCTTAGGTGCTGCTGTGGGCTCTGTCTGTACAGACGCTGCCTCCCCAGGAGAGCAGGGCTGCTCCAGCATATCCCATAGCCACATCTGGTGGTGAGCTTTCAGTATTTCTTTTTTATCTGATAGTTGTTGTTCTTCCTAATAGAAAACTCAGAATGAAGCAGTGAATAAAGTGACTTTCCAGCCTTTTGGGATGGTTAGGGAGATGGATATATAGCAAACATAGAAATAGATATTTAGTTTTACCAAATTTAAGACTATCCCTAAATTATCAGTTCAATATCATTTATGCTTACCAGTCCCTTCTGATGTTTCTCAGTCTTTTCAAAACCATCCTATAACCTGGAGTGTGGTGATATTGCTGTTCCCAGAGGTTTGTGCTGTGATCTTTGTGACGTGAAGCGAAACACCGAAAATAGATACCCAAGCACTTGGCAGACTCTGTGCTGTTCTGCTGTGCTGTAATGTCTGGAACACGACCCAACTCCAAGTGCTGCTTTCTCCTTGCAGAGCATTTGTAAACAGATTCTTTCATCTGCCCGCAGCCACAGGGGGTTGTTTTCTTGAAACAGCTTCCTTTAGAAACCCAACTTAGTGCAGCTCTGAGTTTCTGCCCTCTCTCTCATGTTGTGTCCCTACAGAATATTACCCCAACTGTGAAGTGGTGTTCATGGGAATGGCAAACATTCATTCCATCAGGAAGAGCTTTCAGTCACTGCGTTTGCTCTGCACACAGATGCCAGATCCAGGAAAGTAAGTGGATGGTGGGTGGGTTTTGCCTTTGTTGACATGTTTCTTCCTCTTTATTTCACTGCTGATTCGTATGGTGAAATTCAGCAAGGTTTTCCCTCAGTGGCTTTTCTGTGTAGGCTGTAATTTATTTTTCCATTTCTATGGAATTTGAGCTGAAGGAAGTCATTATTATCAAGTTTATTATCATTAAAGTGAATCTAGAAAATAAGACCTGAGATTATAATGCAGCCTTGAGTGTTGATACCAGAGCTTTACCACCCTCAGGTGGATTTCTAAGTGCTAGCACTTAGCTGCTGCTCCTGGTTCTTTAATCTTTGCAGCTTGATTCTCCTTCAGAACATTCTGATGGTGGTCCATGTGCTTCACACACATTCAGTGTCTTTTCAGGAGATGTGTCTCACAGTATCTCATGGAGGTGTCTATTAGTGCTGCAGAATAACTGGTCTCTGCTTGCCCATCATCTCAGGAGCTTCTGAGGTTGGGGCTTCACCAGGACACTGTAGTTCTACAACTTACCTGTTTTGAATTTGCTGTGATGAGACTTTGGTGGTTTCAGAGTAGATGCAGAGTGGCCATCCTCACTAAAGCAGATGTTCACAGTGGTTCTTGATACCTACTCACACCTTGAACAGCCTGGCAGCAGCTGAAATGTGGGGTGTTTCAAAGGCTTATTAGGACAAGAGCTTTGACTTGGTAAGTTCAAAGATCAAAACCTGAAGGCATCTTAAAAGAGCAAAACCTGTCTCCCTTTGTTTTCCTCTAGTTGGTTATCAGCTCTGGAAAGTACCAAGTGGCTGCAGCACTTGTCTGTGCTTCTGAAATCTGCCCTGCTCGTAGTTCATGCTGTGGACCGAGACCAGCGACCGGTCTTGGTGCACTGCTCAGACGGCTGGGACCGAACCCCACAGATAGTGGCACTGGCCAAACTGCTGCTCGATCCATATTACAGGACCACAGAGGTTTGTAAAGCACCTGGCAGGGCTGCATGTTCCTGTGTGTCATGTTTCCACGGCACTGCTGCAGCAGCTCCTCAGCCAGCTCTCACTGATACAAAACCTTCCTCTTTTTCCTAGATTGCTGTGTTTTTCCAGTCTCTCTTTTTCCTTGTCCTCTGTCAGTTAACACTTCTCTGGGTTTTTCAGCCTGAGTTTCCTCCCCCTGCCATCACTTCCCAGTGCTGTGTGACACGTGATGGCTGGAGTCCATCTGGCAGCCCACATGCAAGATGCCTTTGTTGTCTAGAGCAGAGGAATGTTTCTGAATGCTTAAAAGCCTTGGACACAAGGACCAGGAGTTTAAACAGTAGCGATGTCCTTCTGGGTGAAACTGTGGAAGCTTTCGGGATCTTTTTTCCCCGTGGGATCTAGAAGTTGGGTTCAAAACATGCTTCTCTGTCCTTGGCACAGAGCCTCCTCCTGGGCCCCCTAAACTAGCTGTTGATACCAGGAATCAGAAATAGTTAGGAAAGTCACCTCCAGCAGTATCCCACTTCAGGCTTCTCAGTTACCGAGTAGTCTTTTTGCTCTTCTTAGAGCCCCTGACCCAATAAACATGCTCTACAATTCCTCTTTCCACCAAGATCCAGAACTCCTCTGACCTCTGATGGCTTTTAGCCCTGTAAGTTAAAGTGTCACATTTGTGTCTTTGGCTAGCCGCTGCTTTGAAATGTTCTTTGCCCTTCTTGTTTGCATGAGAAATCACAGGAGTTGACCTTAATCAACCTTATGATGGGGCTACCCGCAGGCAAGAACTCTCTCTCCTGTTGGGGGTGGGTTGTGTCCTTCTGCCACAGCTCTGCCCATCATGTCCAAGGCAGAACTTTAAAATATCCTCTCCTGGTTTTAATCAAGATGTTAAGATCCTGCTCACCCCTGCCTGGCCAAGACAGGTTTTGTATCAGGATCTTCCCTGCAGGTCATTGAGGACTTAAGTAGGCTCATTCCCTTTCTGTTCACATTGATTGGGAGTTCATCTCTGTCCTCGTTTCCCTGTGCAGCATTTCAGAACAGCCAGGCGTTAGGTAGAGCAGTAAAGATAAGTAATGAGGCTGGTGCGGAAGCGAGGACATGGAGATAAAGAGTGAGGACATGGGAATGAGGTGATTCCCACAAGTCTCAGACCACCTTTGAGAGTTGAACTGAAGCAAAATAGCAACGCTTTTTCAATCTGCACTTTTGTGTCTGCAGGGTTTCCAGGTGCTAGTGGAGATGGAGTGGCTGGATTTTGGCCACAAGTTTGCAGATCGCTGTGGCCATGGTGAGAACTCGGATGACCTAAATGAGCGCTGCCCGGTGTTTTTACAGTGGCTGGACTGCGTCCATCAGCTCCAGAGGCAGTTCCCTTGCTCTTTCGAGTTTAACGAAGCATTCCTTGTGAGTTGTGGCTTGAGAGATTGCTCTTTTCTAGACTGCTCCTAAACCAGTATAACCTACTAAAGACCCCTTCCTGATAAAGGTAATGGGAAAACCACCCAGACACAGGGGACAGAAGTACCTGTGTGCATCCTGGGTCTGCTCACTCTTAGAATAGGAGCAGGACCCTTACGCACTTCTTTAGACTTCAGAGAAATGAACCATACAGATTTAATTTCACCTATGAGGGGCTGAAGTAACTGGGCTATAATTCATCCATACAGGAGGAAAAGACCTGTGTTCCTGATAGTAGAAACTTCCCCCTGCTTTGATCTTGTTTTGACTTGGCTCAACTCATCCTCTAGAACCACCCAGTTCTTTCAGTTTCTTTGCTGAAAATGTATGGAGTATACAAGCTGGGTTTGTTTTCACTTGAACAGCTCTCCCCTTAGCAGTCTGCCTAGAATGCCCAGAGCCCCTTGTTGGGACGGGGAAGCAGCAGTCACTGACTGCAGGACTAGTGTAACCAAAAGAAGAAAAGTTTTTTATGAGGTATCTGGTCCACTAAGAGATTTAAATTCTATTGGTGTGTTTGGGGCTGACTTGAATTACTACTCTGCTGCTCAGCCATGTAACCGAGTCAGTACAGGGTCCCAACTCAGCTCAGCTGTGAAATGAGATATAGGACATTGTAAATGGCTTCACAGCACAGGGCTGATCTACAGGAGCCTCATGTGAATGAACCTTCCGTGTTCTGGCCTTTTTAGAGTAAAATCCCTCATTTATTAGAACATTCAAGTACTCATTTCCATCAGAACAATCCTGTGGAAGTAATTTATGTGCTTAAAGTTCATAGTAAGGTAATTTGTGAGATGCAAGCTGAATAACGATTGGAGTTTCTGGGCTGCTTTGTTTTATAACAGAGGGATCATGCCTCCCCTACAGCCTTGCTACAGGGCTGTAGCAAGACTTTCTGTTCAATTATGCACAAATATTTTCCCTTTATATATTTCCCCCAATTTAGTTATTTTAACAGATCCTGCTATGGTTAATTTTTTTTTACAGTGAGTTTGGAATGAGCTATGTGACAGATAGTCAGTGTGTTTGCATATCTGCCCTAAGCAGGGGGTGCAGTGCCCTGCAAAGGAAGGACCTACTGTTTCTTACACCTGACTATTGATGCTCATGTTAAAGCTGCTATTTTCTGCCCAGTGACAATGTCTGTGTTGCTCTGTGCAGGTGAAATTGGTGCAGCACACCTACTCCTGCCTCTTTGGTACATTCCTGTGCAACAATGCGAAAGAGAGAGGAGAAAAACACACTCAGGAACGGACTTGTTCCGTTTGGTCTTTGCTGCGGGCAGCAAACAAAGCCTTCAAGAACCTGCTCTACTCCTCCCAATCAGAATCTGTACGTATCCTCCATCCCCTGGGTGTGGGGAACGTCTCTCAGGGGCACCTGGTTCTCTTAAAAGAAGTCCACTAAATGCGTGGGCTGTAGTGGGGAGGACAGTGCAGAGACAGGCTCTCCTCATCGGAGTTTGCTTTCAACCACTTTGCTGCTACTTGAGGAATGTGAGATGCAGCCTCAGGAAGGTCTCTGTGCTGGAAACACCTTTGCTGTGATTAAATACTTGGCTTTATTTTGTTTGTAACAGAGAACTTCAGTTTTTGGACAAACAGACCTTTCTCAGCACTAAGCTGTGGCAGAAGAGTGTGATGAAACCACATTCATATGTCAACACGGTGTCTATATTCATCTGAAATCTAAACACGAAACATAACTGCATTGTTTAGTAGTGTATTTTGTTCCTCTTCTTACTTCTCCTGTTTTCAGTTTCGCTCTTCCATGGTTGTAGCTGAAGCTTCTGGGAATTTGATCAAAGAGCATGTGAGGCATTCAGTTGGGCAAGGGAGCAGACCTACAGTCATCGAGTGTCATCAGGATTAGGACAGCAAAGGCTGTTACAAATATTTAAACTTTTTTTGTTATGAAAGTACCAGATGGCATAAACTAGTGAGGGGCTGGAGTGGGTCCCTAGAAAAGGGCAACAGGGGTGGGCAGGGGTCTGGAGAACAAACCTTGTGAGGAGCAGCTGAGGGAGCTGGGGCTGGTTAGGCTGGAGAAAAGGAGGCTGAAGGGAGACTTGCTGTCTGCAGCTGCCTGCCAGGAGGGTGGAGAGAGGTGGGGGTTGAGCTCTTCTCCCAAGGAACAAGGGATAGGACAAGAGGAAATGCCCTCAAGCTGCCCCAGGGGAAGATTAGGTTGGTCCTGAGGAGAAACTTCTTCCTGGAAAGGGTCCTCAGGCCTTGGAGCAGACTGCCCAGGGAGGAGGTTGAATCACCATCCTTGACCTTGTTTCACAGCCATGGAGATCTGGAGCTCAGGGCAGAGTTTGGGAGTGGGAAGGGACAGCTAGGTTCATAGCTGGACTCGATGAGATTAAAAGTCTTTCCCAACCTGAATGATTTGATGATGATTCTATGAAACGTACCTTTCAGCACTACAAGATGGTTTTGCACGTAGTGGATGTGGCTTTTTAATTGTTCCTTAGCCTCAGATTGAAATCTGGCTTGGTAGGGAAGAGCTGATGGCTGCGTTTGTTAAGCAGAGATTGATTTTCCATTCACATCAGGTGTCGGTGGTTGTCTGTCTGCCCTGGATGCTGGATGTGCAGCCTGTCCTCTCACCGCACAGATCCCATTTGTCATTGCCAGTGGCAGCGGCACAGAGAGCCTGTCCAGACTGTTCATGCAGCGTCATTGTCGTAAGGGCAGATGTGGCTGCAGACAGCCCCAGCCACTGCAGATGAATGGGGCTTTGGGTGGGGTGGGGGCAGGCTTTTAAAGGGATGTTCTCTGAGAGCAGCTCTGCCCAGGAGGAGTGTGGAGAGCGACAGGTAGTGCCTGTCCTTGGGCTGCCCTTTGGTGCTGGATCCTGTGATGCAGACACTGTTGGGGGTTACTTGGCCCCTGTCCTCAGTAAATGTATTGCTGTCCTAATGAGCCTAAGGATTGTTAGTCTGTCTGTAGGAGTTTGGATAATTATCGGACCTGTGGTCTTCTTTTTGGGTTTAAAAGGTGGCTCTGTGATGCAGTCACATCTGTTCTAAAGCCATAGCTTTTGTTTTAGAGCAGTGGCCACCAGAGCAGGTCACTTACAGCCCTCCCTCCGCTTGGCAATAGGGACACTTGGCTGGATCAGGGCAGTGGTGGAGTCCCCATCCCTGGAGACATTTAAGAAAAGATTGGATGTGACCCTTAGTGCCCTGGTCTGTCTGATGTCATGCTGTCAGGTCACAGGCTGGGCTGGATGAGCTCAGAGGGGTTTTCCAGACTCAGTGATTCTGTGATTTTTCTGCCATTGTCTTATTTTCAACAATTGGGTTGATAGAGTAACCCAAGGTGCTTCTAATCTGAGACACAAAGCACATTCTGCAGTCAGGGAATCCCTTTTATAGAATCAGAGAATTGTTCAGGTTAGAAAAGCCCTTTAAGATCACAGAGTCCAACCATAAAACCAACTGTCCCAACCCACTCCCAAACCCTGTCCCTGAGCTCCAGATCTCCATGGCTGTGAAACACATGGTGATTCAACCTCCTCCCTGGGCAGTCTGCTCCAAGGCCTGAGGACCCTTTCCAGGAAGAAGTTTCTCCTCAGGACCAACCTAACCTTCCCCTGGGGCAGCTTGAGGGCATTTCCTCTTGTCCTATCCCTTGTTCCTTGGGAGAAGAGACCAACCTCCACCTCTCTCCACCCTCCTGTCAGTTGCAGACAGCAAGAGGGTCTCCCTTCAGCCTCCTTTTCTCCAGCCTAACCAGCCCCAGCTCCCTCGGCTGCTCCTCACAAGGTTTGTTCTCCAGATCCCTGCCCACCCCTGCTGCCCTTTTCTAGGGACCCACTCCAGCCCCTCAGTGTCCTTGAATTGAGGTACGCAGAACTGACCCAGTACTCGACGTGTGGTCTCGCCTGTTTCAGCACTACCCAGACATCTAGCAAAGCTGAACAGCAAAGCCCAGGTGGGATCTGAAGGCTGTTCCATGTTCCAGAAGTGTCTCTGACCCCCTTGGTGTGTCCTCCTCTCCCACAGGTGCTGTACCCTGTGTGCCATGTGCGGAATTTAATGCTCTGGAGTGCTGTTTACCTGCCATGCTCTTCCCCATCGACACCTGCCGAAGATACCTGTGCCCCATACCCTGTTCCAGGCTCTAGCCCTGAAGATCAGCCTCTGGGCAGGTGAGCCTAGAGCTCAGAAATCCCATCCCGTGAAGTAAGATCAACAGAGAATATTGTGGGATGTAAAGAAGCAAATACTGGTGGGAGGAGGGAAGTTTCTTCTTGGGGTTTGTGGGCTGTTGGACCAATGTACCCAACTGCAGAATATTGCTGCTTCGGTTCTGTTACATTCCATAATGTAACAGAGAAGGAGAGTTGAGCTCTGGGTGTTGTGTATTCTTGTAGGATTCTTTACCTCTTTGTGGGATCTGAGTTTTCCATTGGGAGTCTCCATTTGGGTTTTTTTCCTGTGTCGCATAACCATTTCTTACTCTTTTTCCTCAATTCTGAGCAGATGGCCACAGTGTGCTCCTGGATCACAAAACCCACTAATTAGCAGATTGTTACTGCCCTAAGTGTGGGGGGGAGCTTTTAAAACCCACAGTAGCTAAACACTGAGACTCAAACTAACCCCAGCTATGACCCTCTGTACCTCTGTAGGTTACCAAAAACACGATCGTTCGACAATCTGACAACCGCCTGTGACAGCAGTGTGCCTACAACCAACCGCCGCAGCAGCGACCCCAGCCTCAACGAGAAGTGGCAAGAGCACCGGCGTTCGCTGGAGCTCAGCAGCCTTGGCAACATGGGTGATGATCCCTTTGAGGGTGATGGCTTGAGCAGGCAGGGAAGAGTTCCTGTCGGAGCAGAGCTCTCAGTTGCTGCTGGCGTGGCGGAGGGGCAGATGGAGAACATCCTGCAAGAGGCCACGAAAGATGATGTTGGTATGGAGGAGCACTCAAGGGGTGGCTTAGAGACAGGAGGTAAATGGGAGGAGGAGGTCACCCCAGAGGAGAAGAGAACTGAAAACCCCCGTGGGTACATGAGCGACCTTGGCACAAAGGCTGAGGGGGATAAAGACATCGTACTGAGCAGTCCTACATCCAACCTGCGTTTGGCTTTGCAAGGTGCTTCTGAGCTCAAAGGGCAAGAGGACGAGCAGGCGGAGCTCGGTGCTGCTGTCCAGAAGTTACCTCAGGCTGTTCCTTTGGAGGGCTTTGTAAATAGAGATGCTCAGAACAAGGCAGAGGACAAGGGTGTTGGCAAACTTGAAGAAGTGGAGAACCTGTACAATCCCATGCAGGCTTCCAGCCTTCCTTCCCCTCTGACAATCCCACACGACGCAAGAACATCCAACATCGAGAGCTCCACGGAAACCTTAATGGAGAACGACGCAAAGCAAGAGCTAATCACGAAGGAGCTTTGCCACAGACCCCATGGGCTCCCCAGCAGCACTGACCAACTTCCTCCAGCTTCAGAGAACAGGCTGGAGGGAGAGAGTGTGCTAGAATGGCAAAAACTGGGATCAAAACTTAGGACTGCTGGTAGCAGCAGCACCACCCCCATCCCAATGCCTTCCCCTTGTGCCTTGCCTTTAGCTGAATGTAAAGATGAGTCGGTTTGTAATGGAGAGCTGGAGCCTGAGAACAAGGTGGTGGAGAAGCCGCTGGGGTTTAGTGTCACCCAGAAATACCATGCAGTGAATGGGCACTGTGTGAACGGAGAGGATGGAGGGCTCAAAGCCTCTCTGAGCCGGCAGGTCTCCATGGCCAGCTGTGGCTCAGTGCAGTTTCACTTGAGGAACTTGCACCAAAAGTGGGTGTTCAGTCATCTTGGGAAGCAGCCAGCTGGTGCCAGCAGCCCGGACCAACCGGCCCGGAGTCACCTGGACGACGACGGGATGCCTGTCTACACTGACGTCATCCAGCAGCGCCTGCGCCAGATTGAAACAGGCCACCAGCAGGAAGTGGAGACCTTGAAGAAGCAAGTGCAGGAGCTGAAGAGCCGACTGGAGAGCCAGTTCCTCAACAGCTCCCTGCGCCTCAATGGTGATTATGGGGATGAAGTGGTAAGTGAAAGGAAAGTGGAGCCACTGCTGGAGACAGAGGGCGAGTTTGTTGTATTCTGGATCTTACCACATGGTCAGCTCTCATTCTGTTGGCCAAGGGGGGATTTTTGTGGCCTTTCTGGCTGTTGTAAAACCCTCCAGGTCGTTCTGAAGAGGGCAGAGAGTACGTGGCCAGTGGCAATTCATAGGGACTGGTATTTTTGCTGTATTTCAGTTTGACTGGGCTCGTACCAAAGGTTCATTTCCAGATCGGTGTTGGACATGTACCTGGACATGCTCACACACCTTCAGTGGCCTTAGGAAAATTAAAAAACTCCAAATGATTCGTCATGCTGTTGTTTTCTCCAGATATTTTCTGTTTAGGGATTTTCCTGAGGGCTTGACTGGGGACAGCAGTGTGTAGGACTGAGCACTCAGGGCGGGGAAGGTGCAGGAGTTCATTAGCTCAGATCCATCCAATCCTAACCGGCCCCTTTCCAGATCCTGACCCTGCTGAAGGCTCCTGAACTAAAGTAAATTCAGAGTGTTTATGGTGGCCCTGTGAGGGTTTTTTTCTCAACAAATGAGGAATTTTAAGGGAGCTTTTCAAAACTTCCTTTTGCTGGTCTTAAAAGCAGAGACTGCAGTATCTGTGGAGTTGTGGCTGTGGAAGACATTTTAAAGTCAGGAATGAAAGGTCATTCCAAGTTCAGGATCTCCACAGGCAGCAGCTTCTCCTTATGTCTCTGCATCTTTGATAAATTTTTAAGCTGCTGCTCCCCTACCTGGGTTTTTACCTACTTCTCCTCCTTTTCTGACTTACTAATAATCATAAAAAGTCACAAGAACTACAGTGGCCAGCCTTACCCTGGAACACTGGTTTGGGAGCAGGCTGGAGTCCTGTAGGGGGCTCCAGAACAGGGTTTCTCAAAGGTTTTTCATTAGCTCAGTAAAATAACTGCCACTGGGTGCAAAGAGGCAGATGAAGAGACTTGAAATCCTTACAGGGAGGTACAAACCCTGCTGTGAGTCAGAGTGCAGTTGGTATGAGGCCAGTGTAACACCCATCAGAAATGCTCCTTGTGGTCCCAGTGGGATCAGTTTGCCTGCAGAACTGAAAGAGAAAATTTGATGGGAGGTGTTTGTGGAATTTAATCCTGTTTTGAGGTGGCAGAGGTGCTGGATAGGCCCAGGTACGGTCATTGCGATGAAAAATACACACTGAGAGCTTTTTTGGCTCTTGATGTTGGAGGTAATCAGCCCTACATTCTCCTTTGGAGCCTCCCTTGTGGCTCTGTATCATTCCAGTTGACAAAAGCTGGGATTCCCCAGAGAAACTCCTCGTTTCAAGGGCTTTGATATGCAGCCTGGGACTGGGTGTGAGATTGTGCTGTCCTCTAGAAGATTCTCTCATTTTAAGAACCCATGTCTACTTCCTAACTGTGCCTCAGCTTGGGGAAACAGGTTTTCTTCTGGAGCTCCAGGGACACTTTTTCCTCAGGCACAGAAGGACCTGAATTCAGCATTTGCTACTGTTCTTAACTTATTCTGAGGGCTGCCTGAGCTTTAAGTCAGCTAAAATTCAGTTCTACCTGGACAGACTGTAGTAAGAAACTGCTGTCCACTCCATACCTATGTATGGCTCAGATTCCAAGCTTCCCACTGTGGTTTGGCTCATGTTCCCAGATCTTTTTGCTGACAAAAGGGTTATTTGGATTGATAGAATTAATTGTAAAAGTGAAAGGTTTAATCACTCAAAGCGCTGCCAGAACTTTGTGCTGATACAGCAGAAAATGGATTTGAAACGCAGTTGAACCTCACGTCATCCCATCATCAGATTTCAAAACCCAACCTCTCAGGGTTGGTTTAGGGTGTCTTTTTTTCTGTTCAGTTCCCCAAACTGCTTCAGCCTGGGGCATTTCCAGAGAGTCCCTCCTGCCTTCACTGCTGCTGCTGGCAGAACAAACCACTGTCCTGTAGCAGGAGTTTCCCTTTCTGCTCCACCCCACGGCTGTCCGGTGTAGGTGTGTGTGGCAGTGGGAATCAGGGGAAGGTTCTGTTCAGCTGTGTTTGTTTGCCAACAGACTTCTATACCCGACTCGGAAAGCAATCTGGATCAGAACTGCTTGTCTCGCTGCAGCACAGAGATTTTCTCTGAAGCCAGCTGGGAGCAGGTGGATAAACAGGACACAGAGGTACAGACTAAATCCCTGTAAACTGGCTTGTTCTTCCAGTAGGATGGGAATATTCGTCGTTCAAATTATCCTGCAGCCTTTGGTCATGGGCCACCTCCTGCTGAGCTTCTCCTCGCATTCCGCGTGTGACTCACACTTGAGATCTCGGTACCTGTGCCTATGAGCCCTCTGCTTTTGTGTATGAGCTGTGTGTGGAACTGGGCTGGGATGATGCTGGAAGGGCCTAGAGTGGACACACGCCTGGGAAATAGTGTTGGCCTCAATACTTCTGAAGCACAGGGGTAAACCCCAGGGGTTTGGGACTTTGTGACTGAATTGATGCTTGCCTGAGGGGTTTGAGTTTGGCTGTTCCCAGAGGGAAGGTTGTCTGCCTCTGACTGTTGCAGATGCACTTCAAACAGAATGAGAGCTTCCCTCATGGGGCTTCGCTCACAGTTTGAGTGTGAAGGAATAGTGGTTTGTTCATGCTGGCTGGCCCTCTCCCTGATGACCGTGTCCTGTGTTTCTGCCAGGTGACACGATGGCTCCCCGACCACCTAGCTGCCCACTGCTACGGCTGCGACAGCGCGTTCTGGCTGGCCAGCAGGAAGCACCACTGCAGGTATCGGCGCAGCCTCACACCTTGGGCTCCTTCCTCTTCTTCTCTGCTGCCAGAGTCTTCTTTTGACCTGTAGCTCCTTTCTCGAGGTCTTTCCCAGACCCAGTGGATCAGAGCAGGACCCTGCAGGCTCTTGGAGGAGGAGCAGAACTGCTGTTCCCATCCAATTCCAGTTCTTTCGAAAGGTTACTTTAAAAAGATCTGTTTGGGATCTGCTCCAGCCCAGCCTGAACAAGTCCTGCCTGGTTTTCTTCCTTCCTCAGACCTTCTCTAACTCTTCTTCCCTCTTCAGATTCTCTAGAGAGAGTAACTCAGTGAATATTTTCATTCACAGTTACTGTGTGAAGTCAGTTTTCTGGGTGATTTTTTGCCAAACACGCTGCCCACAGAGGCCTCAGCAGGCAATGCAGGAGCTTGGGGAAGAGCAGGTGGCAGAGAGGCCAGAGAGTCAGAGAATCTCCAGTTCTTTTCCATGTCACTTCCTGCTCTTGATCTCAGGACATGAGAGAACTAGAGCCTGAACCATCATTTCAATAAATGGCAGTGACCACATTCTGACGCCTCTCTGCTTTGTGAAGTGTAGGGAGTCCCTGACACCCTGCCTGGCTTGGGGCCAGTTTATATTTTGCGCCATGTAGTCTCATGAAGAACAAAAGTCCCAGGGAAGGGTGAAAACTAGAATCGCCCATCCAGAGGTTATGGTGGTGGTTTCTTCTCTCCTTATTCTGGTTTCACTGTTCTGGACTCTGGGGGACTCCAGCCCATGGGGGGCACACAGGACACAGTAACACCATGACTGGTTAGACAAGACTCTGGGGTCTGAGTTTTGGTTGCACATTTTCCTCTAGTGTCCTTGTTTCTTCAGCTCTCAGATAGCTACCTGGGGCTGACCAGGCTGACCCTGGGAGCTCTGACTGTTGATGGTGGAAATGAGTAAGAAATGGCCACCAGCCAGAAACATCAGGAGTGCAAACGAGCTGAAACCCAGCCATTCCCCAGCCTGGAGCAGGTCAATCTCAATTCCCAGCTTCCTCCATCACCATTATTTGCTGCTTCAGCTTGTTCCCCTCTGAGCTCTTTCTCCCCTCCTTGCAGGGACATTGACCGTGTTGATCAGATCTGGTGAGCATTTCCAACAGCCTCTGCCTGTTGTCTGTCTGTGTTTCCCTCTTAACCTCTCCAGACTAACTCGCTCTGTTCCCTCCACCTTGTTCTTCACTGGCCAGAAATCAGTAGATGGGACTGCGGGTGCCTGGCACAGTCTGTGGACGCTCCAGGCTGGATAATCTGGCCTCTCCTTCCACAGAAGGTGCTTAGGATTTGGCTGTGGGTAGCTTAAACCAGGACGTGGATGACACTAACGCTCACTGTCAGTAAACCACATGTGTGAGTAGCAGAGAATGGCACACTCCTAACTGAGAAAATCCTGTGGACTCAGCCCTCATGCATTAAAAATCCCCTTCATTGCTTCACTCTGTGAGAAATCCCCAAACCATTTGAATATTGTGGTGCAGTGCATTGGCAAAACAACCTGCTGCTTATTCTAGAGGGATTGAAAATGCTGTGGCAGGAACAGGAATGCAAAGAGGGTTTGGATTGCAAATACCCTGTAAACATAAGAGAGGAGGGGTCAGTACTGTAGTTTCTGGTCTCCCTTCTTCCAAGGAGCCATATCACTATTCCAGGCTGGTCTTGACCATCTCTCTCTTTAATCGCTCCAGCAAAGCAGAGGACAGACCACCATGAGAGAGAGAATGAGCAGTGCAGAGCTCAGGGGAGGGCAGTTACAGGGCACTGTTATTTATCGCAGAGGGACAGAGCAGCCACAGACCCTCCAGCTCGTGTTAGGGAGCTGGGGAGCTACAGCAGACCCTTGGTTTAATCCCTCGGTGTCTCTTTTGTCCTCATCCCTGTGCAGCAGCAGCCATGTGGGGTGTCGGAACAGCTGTTCCCTGGGGTGTTCCTGTGTGATGCCTTATGGGATCAGAAGGGTTTCTTGATGGTAATTTGTGTCAGGGTTCTTACAGGGCCTTGAGGAGCCACTGCAGAAAGGCTGGGCTGGCCGTTGTCAGCCTCTCAATGCCAGGGCTGTGTGGAGCTGAGAGAATGAGCCCAATGAAGTGGACTCATTCTCTGTTCATTCTCTCTGCTGCCGCTTCCCATCCGCAGCCAGCATCTGGAAATGGTGTCTCCTGACCAAGGAAGAATTAATCAGAGCTGCTGGGTGCCAGCAGAATTCCCTGCCAGCATCTGAGCAGCAGCATCTTGCCAGAGAGTTAATGCCCAGGGCACGGAGGTAAATGTACAGAATTCAGGCCCCTGGAGCACTGCTCTCAGCTCCCAGTAAGAACTGGGGGGTGTGGGGGACAGCAGCAAGTTTTGAAGGGGGTCTGTGAGACGAGGGTAATTACTTTGCAGATTTAGTTGCCCTCCTGTGAGGTGCATGTGCCAGCTGCCCTGTGCTGGGAATGTGGCTGAGCCTGCCCAGCATGACCCCCCACCCTGGCTCACGGCTTTGCATGATCCCTGTGGCCTCCGTTTGCGTTCCGCAGCAATGCGGGGCGGCTGGGGACGGACTTACGGGGCAGTGGGAGCATCGCAGCAACCCATCCTGGGCTTCATCTGTCCCATCCTTTCCAGTGGCCCAGTTGAAAGAAACAGAAGAAACTGGCCCAGTGCTGCCTCTTACCAGCACAGGCTGCCAAACAGGAAAGGAGCCAGGCTCCAACCTCATCCTAGGACTGGGAGGCCAGGAGGCTGCCTTCCCTGCATACCCATGGGGACATCCCCTGGCTGCTCTGCAGTGACCCCCTCTCTCAGCCCAGTGCCCTGGGAGCACCCTGGCCAGGCACAGATGTGGCTCACAGAGGTCCAGTTCTCTCCAGTTTGGCAGGAGACACAAGAGCTGTCGTTGTGGAGGTGTTTAATGAGCTCCCACACGGTTTGCTCTGTACTCTTTCCAGTGTTCCCTGGAGCTCTGGTCTGGCTTGGGAAGCACAAGGTACCAGCACAGGGAGCAGCTCCAGGTCTGTCAACATTGTAGGACTTGGGTAACTTTGCCAAGCTGCTCCTAATCTCTTCTTTTCCCTTTCTCCCCTGTTCCTGACACAAGGAATTGCGGAAATGTCTTCTGCTCCAATTGCTGTAACCAGAAGGTGCCAGTTCCCAGCCAGCAGCTCTTTGAACCCAGCCGAGTCTGCAAGTCGTGCTACAGCAGTTTGCACCCCAGCAGCTCCAACCTTGACCTCGAACTGGATAAACCCATCACTGCCACCTCCAATTAAACAGCTCCAACTCTTCCCTGGTGGCCACGCAGATTCCCGGAGTGCCGAGGCTGGGAGGAGGCTGCAGGAAGCTGAGCACTTCCAAGGTCTGGACGTGGAGCTCAGCTGGGTGGGACAGACGTCAAGGACGTGCTGCTGGATCGTGGGATGGGGCTCCTTTCCCAGCTCTTCCCCTCCTTCCCCCGCTGTTCTGTCCGTGTGTCCATGTCTCCGCGTGTGTGTGTGTATATAATAATATATAGGTGTCTGTTGGTTTGTTGGAAGGGCGTGGAGGTGAGGAGGGAGTCGGCGCCAGAGCTGGCTGTCCCATTTGCATTTTGCCCATTCCACCGGTGAACTGGTTGCAGACAGACAATTTCGTGGCGGAAAGGGTGAAGGGGGGAGGCGGAGCAGCCCTGCGTGCAAAGCCGCAGTTCCTGTAGCGTCGGCACTTGCGTTTTTCAATCACTCCTGTTCCTTCCAAACGGGAAACTGCTGTTTGGGAACCTGTTGCTGCTAGAAGAAACGGGAATCTCTTTCCCAAGAGCACATCTCCCTCTCTGTTCTTAGAGCGGGGTCAGTTCTCGCTGTATGAAGGGGGACGTGGGCACTGCTGCCCAGCCCCGGCCCCTAGGTGCTTGCACATTGAGGTAGTTCCGTGGCTTAGAGCTGGGGGCAGCGGGGATGGGGGCTGGGGCCAGTGGCTGAGCCCAGGTGGGTTTCACACTGGCACGGAAGTTCTGCAAGTGTAATGGGTTGTTGAACACTAGGGCACACTGGTGTTTGTGGGGTTTGTTCTGCGCTGGGTCGTTATGCCCATGCCACCTCACCTCACCCGCAGTCCTACTCCAGATAGGAAAAATCTGCCTGAGGATTCCAGACACATCATGGATTCCCCTTTTCTTGAGTCGATCTTAAAATCACCTTGTTAAGAGTGTGGGGTTCAGGTTTTCAGATGAGCATCAGGTACTCACCCCCCATCTTATCCCCGTCTCCTCCTGGGGCAGCCTGTGCAGAGCAGCTGCAGCTCCTGCTCACATGGTGTTGCCTGGACACAGGGTTCCACCTTCTCTGGGGATGTTGTCAAGGCTCCTGCTGCTGGGGTGGTGGCAGCTCTAGATGGAGAGAGTGTCAGCCCCTCTGAAGCCCTGGGAGAAGAGCGGAATGGCAGAGCCGTGGCCCTGAGTGAGCGTTGCACAATGCAGACTACTCCAGAGCAGCACTCGGATCCCATGGGGAGACATGGAGGTATTTGATTCTCCTTTTGACACTGAACTGCCTGCAGCCACAGAGAGTCCAGAGAGAAACCTGAATGTCCAGGGTCTGTCGAGACAGGAGCGGGCTGGGAAGGAACCCCAGGAGGGGTTTAGAAACATCGTTCAAACCATCCACAGGGAAGAGCAGCGGTGAAGGTGGTTCCCCTAGCTGAGGGATCTCTTCAAGTGTTTGTTGCTGAACCAAGCGGGGTCTGCGGGATGGCTGGGAGTGGAGTGATGCCAGCAGCTCCTGCTCAGGGAGGCACTGGGTAAGGCTGTGGATGTGGGGTCGCAGGACAGTTGAGATTGTGGTGTGAAGAGCCGGGAGCGATTCTGTGCTTCCTAATGCCAGGTGCCAAGAGGTCCCGGTGGGGGCGTGTGGGGTCTGGGATGGGCAGTGTGAATAAATGCTTGTGGCTCTCAGTCTTTGTTGGTTTTTTTTGATGGACAAAGCACTTTTTTAATGAATCCGATTTCTCTTTGTTTGTAAATGAGGGCCCGGCCTCTGTCCGTAGCCCTGTACAGACATAACCCTCCTCTACTACCGAGAGTCAAGTGCTCCTCTATTTTTCATTTTTGGTTGATACTTTAGAGTTGTTGGATATCTAAATAAAAGTGAATAAAGTTTAGACTTCTGCATGGGAGCATTTGCTAACAAATTGCTAATTCTTTTTTATCATTTGTTTTCCTTCCCTGTCTCTTGGCTCAGGGCTTGTGGTTGAGGTTCAGCAGAAACACCGAGGCCTTTGCAGGAGGCTGCAGCTGGGGCAGCCTCTCATGTTCTTTTCCACTCTGTGTAAGGAGCAGACTTGCTCCTGAATTGAAAATCTTAAGTTGGAGAGTCCCAGGGAGGAGGCAAAGACCCCAATCACATCCAAGCCCCCCACCCCATGCTGCCACACAGTGGTTCCTGTATGAGAGTCTTCCTCAGGACCTCATTCAATCTCCCCTTGACACCAACCGTCAGATTTTGGGCCAATGTTGGCCCAAACGTTGGAGCAGCCTGGGGTGGCTGAGGCTTCACCCTGCTCCCAGCACTGCTGGGAAACAGGAGGTCAATGTTTCCCATTGCCAACAGCACAGGGGAGATGCAGATTCAATGTTCACCCACTTCCCACTTGACTCTGGATAGTGGAGCTGCAGCTGTGGGAACAAACCAAACTCACTCAGGTTTAACTTCTTTTGATCTTCTCCCCAGAAGGTGGAAACCCCTTGCTGTCTGTTCCGCATGAGGGTCTGATGGTTGGTGTTTTTTTCAGAGCTTTAGCTCCTTCCAGCTGTTCCAGCCAGGAGAGAGGATTCACCCTGAATTCTCAGGGAGGCCAAGGAGCATCTTAAGCAGGTCGTAGTTAACGGTGGGGCAGGCCTGTTCCAGTCGCACTGTGAGCTGCTCAGCCACTGGTACTGCTCTCAATTCAGGGAAAACTGCAGGTTCTGGGCAGCCATGGCAGCTGAGGGGGTGGTTACAGCTCCCTGGACTGCCCAGCAGAGTCTCTGACACCCTGAGCTGCTTAGGGTGTGCTGGGAGCAGCAGGTTGCAGCCCTACTCCAGCATCTGCTGTTATGTAACTCCTTCCCTACTCAAGTAAGTTCCAAGTGCTGCTTTCAGTGAGTGGTTGACCTGTAGTCACTGTCTGTGTGCCAGTACCTCCAGTCCCAGACACTGCACCTCCCTGGTCTTCTCTGCTTCAGAAATAAGACCCCTTGAGTCTCTCCCATGTGCAATGGTGTGAGAGAAATTTTTAACTGCCTCGTAGAGCTGAAGGGCTCCTGTCAGTTGCTCTTGTGGGAGCAGCTGGAGACCTTCATTCCCCAGCAATCAATTCTCTCTAACAAGGCTTTTCCTCCTTGTCATTGCACCAGGGCCTGGCAAGAGCCTTGTGCCACTGTAACTTCCAGGCTCTCGCTCTCCATGTGCAGCTTGTTGGGCATTTGGGAATCGCAGTGGCAACTGAGGAACAGGACAGACTCTGGGGATCAAAGGCCCCTCTTGCCCCTGCTGTAGGACGGCAGCAGGTCCAGCCTGTCCTTGCAAGACATTCAGCTGCAATTGGCTGGGCTGCGCTGGGTTGGATGGATGAGGTGAGGTGGCAGCAGCTTGTGGGATGGAAACACAATGGCACCGAAGGGGAAGGTGCTCGGAACTGCTCCAGTACCCAGCAGGACAGGCTGGAGGTTTAAAGGTGCCAGGAGGCTGCAAAGGGAGTAGCCAGGGGCAAGAAATCTGGGCAGGTTCGTTTCACAGAAGGCTGTTTGTGTGTAATGGTCCTTCTGTGGGATCCTGAACTGTGTGGCTGTGTGGCTCTGAGGCAGCCATGTGTCAGTCAGACACCAGTGTTCCCTGAGCTGTGCTGGCAAGGGATGCTCAGACCTTTGTGCAGGTTTGACAGAGTCCCTAGAGCTGCCCTGGGGTGGAACCAACTGCTGGCATCGCCCAGAACCATAGAGGGGGTAACCACTGGTTGAACAGCAGAGCAGCCACACAGACTCTTCCTTCAGTGGTGAGGAAGGGGCAGGACACAGCCCCTAGCTGGGACCTTCCTGTGCTGACAGTCCCCCTGGGGTTCTGTTGAAGCCCCCCAGACCTCCCATTTCCCCATGTGATGCTGGCAGTGGAGCTCAGGGTGCCGCATTTCGGGATTTAAGGTAATGGAATTCTTCAGGCTTCCAGTGTTTTTTTAAAGGCTTCTAAACTTTTCTCTCCTTGTTTAGTTTCCCCTGTTTTGAATGATTCTCGTGACAGGCAACACGTTTGTTGTTCAGTTATTCGATTTCTCTTTCTTGCGGTGGGGTTTGTATTGAAACGTTTGAAGTCTCAGTCAATTCCCTCAAGAGCATTAAATGTTTTCAAAGTTGTCAGCCCACAAGAGCAGGGCCCTTGAGTCACAGCAGCAGCAGTAGTGAGTGCCAGACCCTGGTGCTTGTCTGTACCAGTGTTGAATCTGCTGTAGTCTCAGAGTGAATACTTGACTCTCAATAAATTGGTCATTTTCATAGAGTCACAGAATCATCCTGGCTAGAAAAGACCTCCAAGATCATGAAGTCCATCCCTCATCCCAGCATCTCCCTAACCCCTAGAGCATGGCCTCAAGTGCTCTAGCTAGTCAGTTTTTCAAGACCTCCACGGACAGTGACTCCACCACCTCCCTGGGAAGCCTGTTCCATTGTTCAACCACTCTCTCGGGAAAGAACTTCTTCCTAAGATCCAATCTAAATGTCCCCTGATGCAACTTGAGGTAATTTCCTCTCATCCTATCATCAGTACTTTGGGAGAAAAGACCAGCACCAGCCTCGCTACAACTTACTTTTAGGTAGCTGTAGAGAGCAACAAGGTCTCCTCTCAGCCTCCTCTTCTCTAGACTAAATAACCCCAGTTCCCTGAGCTGCTCCTCACAGTGCGTCCTACACAGCAACAATTTTACAGCCCCTTGTGTTTTCTGAGGTGCTGTCTCTATAGGGCCCCCGGCTCTGTGGGGCTTTGTTTTAAGTAAATTGTAGCTCATCCCTTACCACAAAATCATCCTGGTGTTCCAACCTCTCCCCCCCCGCCCCCTTCCAGGGACACTTCAATACAAGAAGGACATTAAGGGGCTGCAGCAGGGCCAGAGAAGGGCAGCAGGGGTGGGGAAGGGTCTGGAGAACAAACTTTGTGAGGAGCAGCTGAGGGAGATGGGGCCGGTGAATCTGGAGAAAAGAGGCTGAAGGGAGACCTTGCTGTGTGCAACTGCCTGAAAAGAGGGTGGAGAGAGGTGGGAGTTGGTCTCTTGTCTCAAGGAACAAGGGACAGGATAAAAGGAAATGGCCTCAAGCTGTCCCAGGGGAAGGTTAGGTGAGTCCTGAGGAGAAACTTCTTCCTGGAAAGGGCCCTCAGGCCTTGGAGCAGACTGCCCAGGGCTGTGGGAAGGGAGAGCAGTGAAATGCCAAGTGGGAAGCGCTGCCTGACCCAGCCCCGCAATATGGAGGGGAATTTCTGGTTTTCAGTCTAAAACTGGCATCAGAATTTGTGTCAGTACCCACTGCAGCCTTGTTAGGACACGAGCACAGCAAGGAAGGAGCTTTCTGGAGATCAGAGAGAATGGAAGTTTCCTTAAGTAAAATGAATAATTTCTTTCTGTTCCCTCTGGTACCACGTTGGGCAGTTTTGGTGTCACTGGAGTGATGGAATAGAAATTCATAGAATCTCAGAGCAGTTTGGGTTGAAGGGACCTTCCATGCTCCTCCAGTGCCACCCCCTGCAGTGAGCAGGGCCATCCCTAAACAGAGCAGGTTGCCCTGAGCCTCTGCTCTGGCTTGTTTTGAAGTCAAAGCAAAGCTTTGACTCAAGGCAGAAGGTAAGAGGAGAAATCTAAAGCACAGGCAGGACCAGGCAGAGCCCTGACCAGGAAAACAGAGAGTGCAGGTTCCCAAGCCTTTGTTTTCCTTTGTTTTACTCTGAGTGGCCAAGACCAGCCACCAGACCGGATGTCCTGAGCCCACCACATCCCAACCTCATGGCCATGGTGAGTCCTGGGAGAAAAGCCTATCCCAAGCAGGTGAAAACAAACAGGAGAACAGGAGAAAATAGTGCTTTTCTGTATTTAATGAACTTCAGTAATTTTCAGGTTGATTTTGGGTGGGTTTCTTTATGAAGGCACCAGGGCAGCTGCTGCATCATATCGTTGGCTGGATTTGATCTGCTGGTCTTTGCTTACAGCACAGTGAGGACATCTTGGCATCCCGGACTAACTCGGTGGCCACATCAGTGAATCACACTCAGCAGCAGATTCCCACCAGAGCATAGGGGTTACTCCCGAGGGATTTGGCCTGGCCTGTCCCCACTGTGCCTGGAATTTGCAGATGTCTGAGGGTTCTGGGTGGGTTTTGGATTGCTGGCCACCTTCTGCTCTGTCAGGAGGGCTGGGATAGCTCCTGGTGCTTCAGAGCCTGCTGCTGTGGGCAGGGCTGCCCTCATAGACCAAGGTGCTGTCCAGCAGTGCTGCCTCAGCCTTGTAGCTGCCGCTTGCCAGCCCCATGGCCACAGGACATAAATCCTGGCTACACCACCTGAACACAGAAAGACAGCGGTTTGTCCGAGCCCTTGTTGCACAGGCTCTCCCCAGCATGATTCCCTCTCATCATCACTGATGGCACCAGCCAGCCCTGAACACTTTGTTGATCACTTTGGGTCTCACTAGAGCTGGGACTGGGTTGCTCAGAGAGACAGAGTGAAGCTGCCTCATTGCACAGGGAACCATCTTCAGTTCTCACCTTTGGGCAGCAGCGATGTCAGCAGGGGAAGCATCAGGCCGGGCCGCGTGCTCAATTAAAAGAGCTCCTGTGGAGAAGTAGGAGACGTCAGCATTCCCTGGCTCATGGAAAGCAGTGGTGGGTGGTTACTTGCTTATTTGACAGCCCTGAGGTGCTGCAGTTTGAGGGAAGGTGGGGACTGAGATTTAAACTCCACCGTCAGCCCAGAAGCTGTGACCAGCCTCTTCCAGGACAGACTTCTGGCCCTTCTGTGGTCTGAACGCCATTGTTTCTCTTTCCCACTACCTGCATAGATCCTTGCCAGGGTGTAGGAGAGGTCTCTTGCTGCCAGTTCCATGATTGCTGCTTTCCTTGAACCCTCTGCTTGCATGAACTGCTCCAGGTTGCTCACAGCTTCCTGTGTCTGCTTCACAGTGCCTTCCAGTTTCATGTTCCTTGAAGCCAGCCCCAGTTTGTTCTAAAATGAAAACAACCGCAGGGAAAGTTATCTCCTGTGAGGAAACCATGAAATCCTGAACTCATCAAGGTGGTTATAACCAGTACTGCCATGGCTGGAGCGGCTGGAGCACCGCAGGGCAGCAGGGATGGGAATGCTGCTGAAAGGAAAGTCACAGCCTTTCCCTGAGGAGAGAGAATTCCTGTTGGGGTGTCCCCATGCTGCTCTCCAGCTACACACAAGGACCACGAGGATGATCAGTGGATTGGAGCAGCTCTCCTATGAGGACAGACTGAAGGAGTTGGGGCTGTTGAGTCTGGAGAGGAGAAGGCTCCGAGGTGACCTTCTTGTGACCTTCCAGTATCTGAGAGGGGCCTACAGAAGAGCTGGGGAGGGACTTTTTAGGATATCAGGTAGTGACAGGACTAGGGGGAATGGAGCAAAGCT
>JAOXOE010000776.1:10351894-10390174 GCA_028565055.1 Phoeniculus purpureus | reverse complement strand
GGCCGAGCCGAGCCGGGCATCTGCGGGCGTGGAGGTGCAGGTCGTGTCGTGAAGTGCAGCTGAGCACATGGGGACCCTCCGCATCGCGCTGTCGGGCCCCGGGCCCTGGGGCTTCCGCCTGGTGGGCGGCCGCGACTTCGAGCAGCCCCTCACCATCTCTCGGGTAGGACTCGGGGCTGGGGAGGCCGGGGCTGGCAGGTGGCGCGGGGCCGGGTGGGTGACAGCCGGGACGGGGGGTGCTTCTCTTCTCCTCCCCTGCTTAGTTGTTTGTGTGGTTTTGAGTGCTTATGGGGAAATCTGGTGGCCCACGTAGCCCCTTAACCTGGCGTTGATGGGGGTCTTTGCTGCTTCCTAGCGTCTCTCACTCCTCAGAGTCTCCCCAGAGAACCCCTCACCACACGTAGTAGGATCCCCCCCGGTGCCCAGCAGCCCCTAATTTGGGGTTTGCAGTTTGCAGCTGGTCCTATGAGCTGCGTCTCCCCGAGGTGCTGTTCGATGCTCCCCTCCTTTGCAAACTTTGGCAGCCCTGCAGAGTGAAGGGAAGAGCCTTTGTTGAAAGCAGCCGTGTGAGCTTGGGGTAACTATCCTGCTCTTTCGAAGTCCTCATTGCCGCCGCTTACAGAGAAGTGAGTTAGGAAAGGACAAGTGCAACGTTACATCCAGCAAGTTCTGTGATTCTAGTGCTGTAACTGAAGTTGCCTTCCCCAGCTGCAGTGTTTGCCCGTGGAAGGTCACGTTTGGGTTACGAGCACCCTTCTCACCTTGTTTTCTGTCCACATCCCTGCCTGTGCCCTGCTCTCCTGCCCAAGGTTCACCTGCCCAGGAGCTGGGCTTCACCCCAAGCCACTTGACCCTTAATGGCTTTGCCTTCGTGGGCTGTACTGCCTGGCTAGCCACTGGCCTCCACTGGTTAGGAGGAATTGCTGCTCGTTTAAAGTCGCTGTGGTCCCTGGTAAGGAAGGACCGTGGGAAGCCAGACATGAAGTCCAGTGTAGAGCAATGAGGATGATGAAGGAAGTGGAACACCTCCCTTGTGAGGAGAGGCTGAGGGAGCTGGGTCTCTTTAGCTTGGAGGAGACTTGAGGGGTGACCTCATTAATGTCTATAAGTATTTGAAGGGTGGATGTCAGCAGGATGGAGCCAGGCTCTTCTGGATAGGATGAGGGGCAAAGGATGTAAGCTGGAACATAGTAGGTTTCACATAAACATGAGAAGGACTTTCACAGTGAGGGTGACAGAGCTCTGGAACAGGGTGCCCAGGGGGGTTGTGGAGTCTCCTTCACTGGAGATGTTTAAAACCCACTTGGATGTGTTCCTGTGTGACTTGGTCTAGGTGATCCTGCTGTGGCAGGGGGTTGGACTAGATGATCTTTTGAGGTCCCTTCTGATCCCTAATGATTCTATGAAATAACTTGAACTGCTCTCAAAGAAGAACAGGATAGTGAAATGGGATTTTTCTAAAATCCCCCTGCTGCAGGGTCCGGCTGCCTGAAAGGGAGGCTGCAAGTGCTGTCATATCCAGGGGGTCGGGGGTGTGTTATTAATTTGCTGTGTAATCTCTTTCAATCACAGTATTTTTGCATATGAAAGCTGCTTTAGCATAGGGGAAGTGATATTTGCTTCACTGTTAATTGCTGCCACTTCCTTCCAGTGAAAGGCTCTCTCCAGTGCAAGTATGTCTGGAGTCTTACCTCTCTGCTCCTACCTCTTCTCCTCAGTCGCCTTTGTCAGGGCTTGTGGGCGCATACCAAGGGACATAGATCAGCAAAGCGGCCAAAATAACCACCTCATGAGAAATTGTGACCCTGGAGACTAAGATGTAATAAAATAGCCTCTCTGGTGGCGGTGACGTAAACGCTGACAATTGGCAGCTCTTATCACAGCCTTCTCGTCTGGCCCCTCTGACATTTTCAATTTCCCCTCCCAGACTTCAAGCCATTAATCTTTCCTGTGGGTTGCTCCTAAGGCTCCTGGGTTTGTCCCACGGCTCAGATACAAAGCCCTTTACCAAACAATAGATATCTGGTTCTGACCCAGTTTGGGCCTGTTTTAGTGAGTCTGTCTCTCCTTGTTTGATGCCTTTACAGGGCTATAACTTCATTATTCTTCTTGCTCATTGCATTTGGTACTGGTGCTCTCGCCAGAGGGATTTTTGAGGCATGGAGCCTGCCTTCTGTCACAGGATGGGGCAAGCTTAGGCTGTAGGATGGGTGTCTGCCAAGAGTTCTAGAACCTCCACAGTGTGGGATGGAGGCACTACCTGAGGGCAATGGTAAGGTGAGGAGGCTGTAGCCTGTGACAAGAACATCTTCCTAGGAGCAGGGAAGGATATTGCTGTCCCTCCCCAGTGCTGTTCAATGTTTGCTTTGTGCTGTAGCACCTGTGTTGTAGGTCTACAGCCTGAATATCCTCCTGGGGACAGCTCTTAGTAGTGTCATGCAAGGCTGGGCTGCTGCCCCATGCCAGCTGTGTGTCCTTGATTGCACTGGGGAGCAGTCTTGTCCTGCTGCTGCCAGCTGAGGGTGTGGCACTTGGGGTGCGCTGTGTGGGGGACACATCCGTTCTTGCTCGGCTAGTGGGTCCTGGCTCTATCTCATTTAGGGCTGCCTGTCCCATTGATGTGCTGATGGGGTCATCCTGCTGCTGCACATGTGTGCTGGCACGGTGGTATGCCGGAAAAGAGCAATCCAGCTGCTCATGGTTGTGAACTGGGCATCTTGCAACTTTCTTTGAAGCAAGGTGCCAAAATTCTACCTGTGTCACCTGCCAGGAGCTCAGATTTAGCTGCTGGCAGCACTGTCCTCATGGTAAGCTCTTGAGCTTGTCTTGGTATTTATGGCCCTAATCACCATTGTTCCTCAGCTCCTTAAGAGTGTCTTTTGGCTTCTCAAGTTGCCCTCTGTGACAGAGGGAGGATTCATCCTGGTTGTGCTGATGGGAGGCAGAGCTGTTTGAGTTGCCAAGGCAGCTCATTTCACGGGGGTAGTTGGAAGTTTGGTGCTGCAGTCCTGAATCCAAGAACGATGAGGAGATTTCACAAGTGCTGCATGTGAAGCTCTCTTGTGGCATCTTCCAACTCTTTCAGAATGATGCTTCACAGATGTCTCTGGTTTACATGCCTTTTTAAAAATGTAGGGTGATGGTGGAGGCTTTGTGACAGTCTGATCAGAGCAAACCTTGTGTTGCTGCATGTGGTGAGCCCTAGCTCACAGCCTGCTGGATTGCTTCATGGGAGTAGGAAAGATTCTTGTGTTTATCGCTCTTTGGATGATACCGTACAGTGAGTCATGGGGCAGAATTTGAGAAAAGCTCTTTATGAGCTGTGTTTGAATGTGCTGCAGGGTAATAGAGTCTGTAGAGCTGCCCTGTGTACAGGGTGATTCCCATTTAAACCTGGTGAGACTAGAGGAAAAAGCAAGTAGTGTACTGCATAAGGAGAGATGCGAGTGGAGTGGCGCTGGCTGAAGTGGAGCACAGTTGTTCTACCCCATCCTCCTCCATCCCCCAGGTAACATGAGCTGTTTCCTGTTTAGTTGCATTTGATTTTGGTAAACACTGGGGATTCCTGTTGCCAGTTGACTATGCACATGGAATTGTCCAATAAACCTTGTTCGTGAGATTCTTTTTGTGGTTTGTGGTAGTAATGTGTTGATCTTGAACATCTGACCCAAAATAAGAGCAGAGAGAAGTTCTGATCTATGTTCTGTCATGTCAAAACTCTCCCGGCCCCATTAAGAGAGGGCTGTCTGCCAAAGCCTGTGCAACTGGACGTTTTGTCGTGAAGCTGAGCATTTTCCCAGCGAAAAAGCTGCTTCAAGATAGACCAGTTCTGCACATGCATTAAGGTGAAATCTCAGCATTGTGTTTGTTGCCATAACATGAACCCAGCCCTGTTCAGTCTGGCGTTTTATCTACTCGTGGTATTTTGAAAGCTCAGGTGCAAAATTGGAAGATAATTGGGTATTTCCTGGCTGTTTTGGCTGTTTGGTATTTTTTAAGCCCGACACTCTGAACCAGCTCTAGAAACGTAAAACTTGGTTTAGTGATAAAACTGGGCTTCATGGACTCAATCCCATGCTGTGTAAAACACCAGGTTTGATATTGGTGCTGGCTGGTGTCCTTACCCTTGTTCCTACCTAGTCACCCATTAGGAAGCAGCTGAGCACAGGCTACCGGTTAGAGAAAGCCCCATTAGTATGGGACACCCTGCTAGTGGGCATCTCTTGTGGTGGCTGAGGGGATGTCTGTGTCAGCAGGTGAGTGGAGACCACCCTGCCTCTGGCACGTCCTTAGGAGGACACGTCCACCTTAGGAGGTGGACTACAGCCTTCTGCACGGGCAGAGAGAAAGAATAACCAGTGGCCACGATCTGAGACACAGGGAGAGCCAGGTCTGGACAGAGAGGCGTCCACACCCAGAGGAGAGCTGGAATGTCTTCCCTCTGCCAAAGGCAACATGAGGTGCAGTGGATGTGATAGGATTTAGGGTTGGGCTGGCTTTCCTCCTGGACCTGGGGAGCCTTGGCTGATCCCTGCTGTGCACAACGATGGCTGTGGTTCCTGGCCCAGCTATCATGCCCGTAACTGCAAACACCGGTGTGTCACCTGGCTCTTGTTCCAGGGCTGGCTGGGCAGGGGGAGCCAGCTGGGGAAAGCTGCTGGTGTTTACAGGAAGGTGAACGTGGTTTACATTTCCTGCACTGATGTTTTCTCTTATGCTGACGCTCCTGGCTGCAGGGCTGGGTGGGGGCTGCAGCAGCACCAGCTCTGCCAGGCTGTGCTGCCCAGGGTGCCTGGCAGAGCTGCTCCATACCTAGATCCTTGATCAATGCCTGTGGGATACTGCTCTTCAGGGTCACCTGCCAAGTGCTTTTGGTCCTCCAGAAGTAGCTGGGTTAATGGAGGGAGGCCTGTCTGGTCCGTCTGAGAGTGTGCAGTAAGGAGAGTAGAGTTTCACATCCCTCATGATACCCCTACAGACTTCAAAAGTCAGCATGAACCCAGGCAGCTGCTGGGGCTGGGCAAGCCTGTGCTTCAAAGATACGAATGGCTGTTGAGGGGATGGGAAAGGACTTGGTGAGAAGAAGCTGTCCTTAAACGTACCAAGTGGAAAGTGGCAGAGCTTCTGCACAGTAAAGGTGGAGCGCTGTGGGGCACAGGACAGGGTTGAACTTTTCCAGCCCCATCTCCAGAGTCTGGAGGGCAGTTTTGTAGTTCAAAAAGCATTTAAAAGAATTAGGCTACCAACCAAACACCTCCTAGATGAGTTATGTGCAGTAACAGTCTCTCCTAGGAGCCAGAGTTGTGCTTTGTGCAGTTCACCTTTTCAGACCCGTTGGCAATGAGTTATGCAGCAGCTTGATGTCACCAAACTTTGGAGTATCCTGATCTCCTGGTCTCCTACCTTTGAGTTCAGTATAAATCTTTGTTGCAACATTTGACCCACAGTGACCAAGTTCTCCAGAGAACCTAAAGAGACAGCTCCACATCAAGAGGGAACAAATACAGCAGCCCTAAGCTTAAGTGAGGGCTTTAAGCCCCAGAACTTAAGCTAGTGAAGATAAAGGTTGGACTTCTTGGGGAGAACGAGGATCCTTTTTGTTCCCCGATCTGCTTGTTCCCAGGTGTCATGTTATATGTGGTTGCAAGCCACTTGATACCTTTCACCCTCAAAAATCACTTTGTCCATCAAGGGATGTGTTTGGTTTGTAAAATGCTTTGGGTTTGACGGGTGCAACGTCAAAGTAACAGCAGCAAATGTATTTGTAATGATTTTTTCAGTACAAAGACATTAAAGGACACCTTAACTGCATCAATAATTGATGTTGGGCAGTGACACAGTACCTTAGATGGTTGCTGATTACTGGACATGTTTTATTTCGGGGATGAAATAAACCATCAGGCAGTGGTCAGCCAATGAGCAGCTCTAAGAGATGATTTTGAGGTCTTGTAAGAAATCTTTCTGCTCTAAAAATGTGAGGCATGTTGCAAAACAAGCTGTGGGGCTCAGTAACTCCTTGACCACCACTTCAGCATCTGTCTGGGCAAATAATCCAATCTATGCCTTGTTATACCGCCTTGCTGAGGTCAGCCCTCCATGTGCCTTCCCTTTTCTGTGCCAGTAGTGCTCACCTGGCTGTCACACACAGGCAGGAGGGTGAGGGTCTGCTGGGCTGCCAGAGGGGCTTGTGCAGTGAGAGCACAGCCCCTGCTGGGTTGGGCTGATTCTCAGGGGTTTCACCAGCCAGGAACATGACCTCCTTCCCCTCCATTGCTGGCAGTGGGGTGGCGTGGGCCAGCCCTCAGCACCTGGACAGTTTTGGCTGGAGCAGTGCCAGACTGTAGTGGTGCAGAGAACAGGAGCAGCTCAGGAGGAAAAACTCCCAGAGCCGGTTGTAAGGAACCGGCTCAGCATTGCCCCTTTTCTGCAGAGAAGGGCTGGGGAACGTGCTTGCCTGAATTTTCTCATAGCCTCTGATCTCTGCTGACCCAGCTGCGTGCTTTTGCTGGGAGAAACTGTGGCTGCTTAGCATAGTACTACAGCACTGAGGACATTACTCATGGTCAAGGGGCTGTGTGGGTGGGGAGGATTACACTGAACGTCAGAGATGTCTGCTTGTCACTGATGGCCTCACAAATATGTTGCTGCATGTCTGTCCTGTCCAACAAAGGACAGCTGGGCTTTCCTCTCGAGCTCAGATTGGTGCTGATTATTCAGATCTTTTTCTTAGCTGGTGTTGTCTCATTTCTTACCTCTTCATCACACTTGTGTCTCGGTGTGATGAGGGCACCACTGGGCAAACAGTGTGTCTGAGTGGATGGGGGGAGAGGGCCAGTTCTGCCCTGACTCATAGAGAGCTGTGCTGTGCTTCCCACCTTTCCTCCCTTTCATCTGCTCTGGGCAGAAGCTTCCCTTAAGATACTCACTGCTGCTTCTTGGAGCTTCACGTGCAGGAGGTGCCGTATACGTCTGTCCAGGGACTACAAAGCTTGTTAGGAAAGTGTGTTTAGAGGTAATTGCATCACATCATAGAGTCCTGGAATGGCAGGGGTTGGAAGGAACTTAAGAGACCACTTACTGTCAACCCCCAAGCCATGGGCAGGAACATAGCCCTCTAGACCACCTTGCTCAAAACCCTATCCAGCCTGGCCTGCAACACGTCTAGTGGTGGATCATACACATCTTCCTTGGGCAAACTATCACAAGTGTCTCACCCTCACAGTGACCAACTTCTGCCTAATTTCTAATCTAAATTTCTAATCAATCTTTCAGTTTGAAGCCATTGCCCCTTGTCCTATCACTACAAGCCCCAAGCCCACTCCCAGCTTTCTTGTTCAGATACTGAAAAGCCACAATGGGGTCTCACCAGAGCTTTTTCTTCTCCAGTCTGGACAACAGCTCTCTATCTGTCCTCCAAGAAGATGAATTCGAGCCCCTTGATCATCTTTGTGGCCTCCTCTCCACTCGCTACAAAAGTTCAATGTCCTTCTTATGTTGGGGACTCCAGAACTGGATGCAGTTCTCCGGGTGGGGGGCTCACAGGAGTGGAGAAGAGGGGGAGAATCACCTCCCTTGGCCTGCTGGCCATGCTTCTTTTGACACAGCCCCTGGTGTGGTTGTGTTTGGCTGGCTTTGGGATAGACAGCAGTTTTGGAAAGAGGGCCTGGGAGCTGGGTAAGCAGCCAGATGTGTCTTGTTGCCTCCACTAAACCCATACGGGGGAGATCTTTAAAAGGAGGGGTCAGAGCATGTCACCATCTAACCCTTAATCTACTGCACTGAGCTTTGCCTGAGTAAAGAGTGCAGGACCAAGCCCACAGATTATAGGGATGATTTGATTCTTCCATATGCTGGCAGATGTGTCTGAGCTAGTATTGTGGACCCATTTTGATGTGCACACAGTGGTGAGCTGTGGTGTCCGTTTGGGACGCAGCGTGAAGCAGAGCTGCTCAGCCTGTCTCAGCGTTGCCTGTTCAACAGTGAAATGCCCTAATGGCAGTGTTACTCAATTGCCTGGGAGCGCTCACCACGAGGTAGAGCAGGGCTGCTTTCCACAGGAAGCCCTTGGGCATGGTGCTGCAATTTTCCCAATGATAGTGTCCCTGGAACTGGTGGGTAGTCCTGTGATGCTGCTTGTATCTGCTCTGCCAGAGGCTGCTTGATCCCCCTGGATAAATCCCAAACCAGTCAGGAAGCTATTTTGGAGAGGCTCTGCCTTTGCACAAAACGTAACCTGTGCAGAGCTGTGTGTGCAGGTTTTGTTCCTCTCGTTGTCTGGCATTCCTCCTCACCTTCCCATGCAGAAGTGCAGCTGTGTCTGCTTTGTATTGGGGCACCTGGGCACCCACCTGTACTAGGCTCTGCCTGCTGTGTCCTCTTGGCTCCTGCTGGTGTCTGTTCTACACTCGGTGGAGAGGGGAAGGAAAGGAGAGAGGCTGGTGCAAAGCTTGAAGCCATCTGAAGGGAGAGCAGGAGCAAAGCAGTTTTGGGCAGCGTGACATCGACTGGACGCCTGTGAGCCTGAAAGCTTTTGTTCGTTCTTGGAGTCCAGCTGGGTTGTGTGAGCTGGCTGGTAGCCGCTGATGCTCTGAGTACCTCTGCCCATCACACACCACACACCTGCCCCTCTCCATAGGCCAGGGAGGGATGTGATAGAAATGAAAGCAGGCAAACTTCCTCCCAGTGGCAGCTCTCTGTTCCTCACTGGGTGACAGAAATGCTTTTTTCTTTCCTGGCTTAGCTCATAGGTGAGCAGATCTCAAAAGCAGCATTGACAGTGCTGAGATAAGCCCAGATGGTGCAAGGGGGGAAAAGAATGTTATTAGTAGCTATTAATCATCCTAAAAGGATGGGGGAGGGATTCTCTGTGGTGCTGTGCTCTTGTGCAGACTTGTTCGCTATGAGCAGTCTGGCAGGGAGCGTGAGCTGGGTGTTGCAGAGCAGCAGGTTGTGGGAAGGTTGCCTTTCGAGGCAAGTTATTTCCAGAACTGCAGAAACTGGATCGTAAGCCTGTTTGCTTTTGACAGATTCACTTACCTCTTTCATTACTGTGCGTCCTTGCAGCTTCCCCTTAGGGGAGAAGTTTGTGTGATAGCTGAGTTGTATGTCATCGCCATTGTGCTACCAGTGGCTCTTCTTGCCTGGTGGAGAAGAGCACTCCGATTTCACACTGCTCTGATGAAGGGGAATGCCACACCACACGACCAAGAGGTTGCTGTGAATGCCACTTGCTCACCCTATTCATTCAAGGTTTCTTCGGGAGGATTCACTGTTTCAATGTCACGGGCTGCTCTGGCTCAGCCACAACTTGTGGCACAGGATCATTTCCAGCAGCCTGCCACATGTGTGGTGTAGGTTATCAGTCTCGAAACACAAACTGTGCAGCCAAGCCTTCGGCACAATTCCAGCGGCAGTGCTAATCCTACGTTATTCTTGGCCCCTTGGCAGTCTTGTCTGATCAGAAACGAGCCCTGGTTAGCAGTGCGCTGAGCTCCGTGCTCCTTACAGGGATGAGTAATGTGCTGCTCTCCCTCCTTTGGTAGCAAAGGAAGTGGCCAGGGGAGGACCCATGATGTGTCTCTTGCGGACTCCCTCACTGTAAGGATGTCTTTAGAGAACAGTCTCACGGTTTCTGAAGTGACAGCTCCCAAATCTGGTAGGACTGTTGATGGCTTTTTTGTTTGAGACTTCTTCATGGCTGCTGGCTGGCTGCGTCACGAGCTGTAGCAGGATGCACTCAGTAGTCTTGGTGGGCCACCACTCAGCCGTGGGCTGCAGCTTGGCAAGCAATGATCTCCCCATTTAAAGCAGATTTTCTGTATCCATCTGGTGTCTTGTCTGGTCTTCTCATTAGCACTTCCTGTGTCAGTTTGTGTTCTGCTTGCAGCATTAGAAGCAGTGAGCAGGCAGATGGGCATTATTTGCTTGGTCTATCTGCAGATTTTTGGGTTAATGTTGAGCTCCTTGGACATCTGATGTGCATCTGCTCCCTTGCCTTTTCCATGAAATACTGTACTGATAGAAAGGTGAAACGAATCTCTAGCAACTTGTGATTTTTCCTCTGGTTAGGGAAAATATCCCCCTGCAGCTGTGAGGAGATGCACTGAAGGGAAGGTGGTGATTGCAGTTAATGAGGGACACCTCTAAAAGGTGACTGCTTCCCCAGGAGTATTGATTTGCTGTCCAACCCCACATTGGAAGGACTCTTTAAACTGCTATGAACAGTGTTTATGTCTGGCAGGTCTGCTGGGTTTGCTCAGCTGCTTTCCAGCATGCTGGAACCCAGCATGAATGTGCAGAATGAGCCCTAGTTGCAGCGGACTCATAAATGAGGTATGTCTCGGCCGCGAGGCATGTTCTAATCTGCACTCATGTCTGGGAGCAGTTCACTGTTCTCATTTCCTCTGTCTATTAAATAATTGCTGAAAGCCCACAGCAGTCACTGAGCCCTTTCAACAAAGTCATTAAAACTGTACAAAACCTTACGTAGGCTTTGCAAAGCCATCAACCAGTGGATGGTCTTCACCCTGTGCCCAGGCAATAATTTTGGCCCAAAGAGCTCTCAGCTCTTAAGATGACATCTCTTTAGCAGAAGGAGGGAAAAATGGATGAGCCAGTCTCTTTGCTAGATCAAGCACTGCTTTGAGATTGATCTTGCTGAAGCCAGTGAGCATCTGTTGCAGAAATTCCTGGGGAAAACCAGTTTCTTACGGAATTATTGAGGCTGGAAAAGATGTTTAAGGTCAAGCCCAGCCTATGACCTGACATCACCACAACCTAGACCATGGCACTAAGTGCCACATTCAGTCTTTTCTTCAATGCTTCCAGAGATGGGGACTCCACCACCTCCCTGGGCAGATCATTCCAATGTCTAACCACCCTTTCAGCGAGGTAGTGCTTTCTAACATCCAACCTAAACTTCCCTTGGTGCAGCTTCAGGCCCTGCCCTCTTTTGCTATCACTAGTTGCCTGGGAGAAGAGCCTGACCCCCACCAGATTACAACTTCCCTTCGGGCAGTTATAGATAAGATCCCCCCTGAGTCTCCTCTTCTCCAGGCTAAACAACCCCATCTCCCTCAGCCTCTCCTCATCAGACCATCCTTCCAGTTCCTTCACTGGTCTCGTTGGTCCTCTGGACCTGCTCCAGCACCTCAATATCTTTCTTGAAGTGAGGGACCTATAACTGCACAGAGTACTCGAGGGGCAGCCTCACCAGTGCTGGGTACAGGGGGAGAATTACATCCCTAGCCCTGCTGGCCACACTGTTTCTGATACAGTCCAGGATGCCATTGGCCTTTTGTGCCACCTAAGCCCACTGTTGGCTCATGTCCAGCCAGTTGTCAGCCAGTACTCCCAGGTCCCTCTCTTTCAGGCTACAACTAGAGAAGCAATCCAAAATCTTGGACCTTTCTTGCAAGGAAGGAAGCAAATGAGATCATGGTACAGACAAAGGGGTGACATTGGTGCTGACTGTATTTCAATGGCTCTGGTACTATTTATGTCTCCTGTGTTCTTAAAGGCTTGGAATTCATGTTCATGTCCTTCCAGCTGCCAGTGAGAGAAGCTCTGAGTGCTCCAACTGTTTCTCAGACATTGCTGTGGGAAGCTCCTCCCTGGAAAGTCCATTCATTCTTTTTGTTTTCTCTTAGGTGACTCCAGGTAGCAAAGCTGCAGTAGCCAACTTGTGTATAGGAGACCAGATCATAGCCATTGATGGAGTGAACACAGATAACATGACTCACCTCGAAGCACAGAATAAAATCAAGGGTTGCACAGATGAATTAACTCTGACAGTCAGCAGGTATGTTGGTGTGCGAGACTGGAGATGGGGAGGGGAAAGGATCCAAGGTGGGTAGCAGCTATGCTTTGGGTTGACAGCAGCCCTCTTTGCCTAGCTTGCTTAACTTGACTTCTTAGGGCTTTGTCTGGCCAGGCACTGGACAGCAAAGAGGGAACAGCATTTTAACCTTTCATCCTAGTGCTGCTTGCATTCGCTGCACTTTAACTTCATGAAAACAGTTTTCACAGGGAGAAATTGGCTGATAATTTGTGGCAGAGTCAGTCAGCCTGTTCTGTGGCTCTTAACAGCAATGAAAACTGAACTCACAGCAGAGAAGGTACAACCAGAAAGGACGTTGCTTCCTGTTGCTCTAATTTAACATTTAAAATACATGGCTGGTTGTTGTCCAAGCTATTAATGATTTAGTTTCTGCCATGCCAGACTCATGCACAACACAGGTGGTGTATTTTGGGGCCTCTTGGTCAAACAGCACAGACAGTGGTAAACAGTGGTGACCCCAGGTACATCAAAGTGCCTGTCAGTCTCTGAGTCCTGAGAAACTAAAGGATGGTGACAGCTGAGCCACAATCTCTGTCACCAGTGTAGAGCATCCACTGGGTTCAGCCTTCTCACCGTCTTGAGCTGCGGGGCAATTGACAGCTTTCTCCAGCAGTACTTTGTTCTTAAGCCATCGTAGAAAAGAAATGGAGACTGGGAAAGCAGAGGTCTGCCCTGCATTGACCCATCTTTTCTTAAAAGAACTAGAGCCTGTTTTTTGAAGGCGCTCTGAATTTGTCCTTCCTGCTCAGTAAGTGATGAGTTCTTGGTTTGAATTGCAGCTGTGGGTACCAGCACTTCCTGAAGTCGTACGGTAGGTACATACGGCATTCCTACTCGCTCTGGAGTGAGCTTTCCTTGTCTCCCAGAGAAGAGTCCGCCAGCTCCACGGCAGATGCAGGGAACACAAAAGCATGCTTTAAATGACACGGTAGTTCGGTTGTTCGGGGCTTTTCTTGATAAACAGAAGTATTTTACCGTAGCCTGGAGGAAGCCAGGCGTTCAGCAGGCATTGCCCCTCATGCAGAGAAGCGATGGGTCTTGGCCAAAAGAAGCCTAACGGTTCGTTGAGGGAATGCAGAGAGGGAAGAATGGAGCACACTGTGGGTAGTGGGAAGGAGCGGTGCCCGTTGCAGCAGCCTGTTAGCCCCAGCGTTTCTCATACTAGCAACCTGCAGCCTGCCTGCTAACGAGCGCTCCTTTTCCTCTCCAAATTGTCTGGCTACTTGGCTTTAGCAAACCAGTGCCACGGGGTTCTGGCTGGGAGAGAGGAGGGGAGGCTAAGGCTCTTTTGACCTCACCCTTATGGATCATGAAGTCTGTAAATTGTGTTTGCTAACGTTATTTACAAAGTCATTACTCTCTAGCTACCCGTTCACCTTTCATCAGCTCTGGGTGTAGAAGCTGCCCAGGGAGAGTTTTCTCTCTCTGGATGTGCAGCTGTGTGGAAACATGCCAGTTAGCAGAGCCCAGCTCTTTTTCTAGACCCCTTTTCAATGAGGTAGCATAAGTGCACCTTGGCTGCTTCTGCTGCTGTACCAGTCGATGGTTGCTGCTGACAAAATGGCTGAGGAGAGTGTCAAGACCTCGAGGAGGTGAGAGCAGTGATCACAGAATCCCTCTGGTTGGAAAAGACCCTTGGGAATCATCAAGTCCAACCACCAACCCTACTCTACAAAGTTCACCCTTAAACCATATCCCTTAACACCACATCTAAATGATTTTTAAGCGCACCTGGGGATGGCGACTCAACACCTCCCCGAGCAGCCTTTCTAGTGCCTGACCACTCCTTCTGTGGGGAAAAAACCTCCTAATGTCAAGCCTAAACCTACCCTGTTGTAGTTTGAATCCACTCCCTCTTATTCAACCACTAATTGCTTGTGAGGACAGACCAGCACCAACGTCTCCACAACGTCATTTCAGGTAGTTGTAGAGAGTGATGAGGTCTCCTCTCAGCTGCATCTCCTTCAAACCAAAGAGCCCCAGCTCTTTCAGCCTCTCCTTGTAAGATTTATTCTCCAGACCCTTCACCAGCTTTGTTGCCCTCCTCTGCACCTGCTCCAGCACCTCCACATCTCTCTTGTATTGAGGTGCCCAAAACTAGGCCCAGCACTCAAGATGTGGCCTCACCAGTGCCAAATACAGGGGGATGATAACCTCCCTGCTCCTGCTGGTCACACGATTTCTGATACAAGCCAGGATGCCATTGGCTATCTTGGCCACCTGGGCACACTGCTGGCTCATATTGAGTCACCTGTCTATTAGAACCCCCAGGTCTGCCAGACAGCTCTCCAGCCACATCTCCTCTAGCCTGTAGCCTTGCAGGGGGTTGTTGTGGCCCAAGTGCAGGGCCTGGCCCTTGGCCTTGTTGAAGCTCCTGCCATCAACATTGGCCCATCACTCCAATCTGTCCAAGTCTCTCTGCAGAGCCTCCCCACCCTCTGGCAGATGAACACTCCCCCCTAACTTGGTGTCATCTGCAAACTCACTAATGACACACTCTGTGTCCTTACCAAGGTCGTCAGTAAAGACGTTGAACAGAAACAGTCCCAGCGTTGAGCCCTGAGGAACATCACTGACCCCCACTCTTTGGGCCTGTCCGTTCAGCAGACCGTGTGCTTGTCCAAGCCAGGAGAACAGCCAGTTTTTCCACGAGAACTCCATGAGGAGCAGTGTCAAAAGCTGTTTGAAAGTCCCTGTGGACAGTATCTCCAGCCTTTGCCCTGTCCAGTAGTTTCAGACTACTTACCGCTTCAGGGGTTGACGTTAATACCCCCTGCTCTGTGTAAAATCCACTTTGGAATATTCTAGGGGACCTTAAGACTTTGGTCCTCCTCTTTCCTGCTTGTTAGAGACTCAGGAGCTGCTAGAGAAGTGTTTCCAGTGTGGAGTACGATGCTGCAGAATATTTCATCCCCAGCTCCCAGCTGTCTCCTTGTGGGCCCCCAAGGGCTCTGTTGTCCCAAGTGCAGCTGGACTCGGTGGTCAGAAGTGCTGTGCGTTCTTTGTTCCTGCGGCTGGAGAGCTCCTTTATTTACAGTCAGGCCAAGACCTTAAAGTAGGGAGACCCTGAGAGGACACTGACAAGAGGAGGCATTTTAAAATGGTTGGAGCCTGTGTTTCATCTTCCTCTTTGACATCAGAGGACATAGGTGAGGAAAGCAGGCTGCGGAGGGGAAGAGCATTGCTATGGGGGTGAGGAGGGTGGAAGGCACTTGAGCTGGTATAGTTTAGGCTTCCTGAACCTTGGTGGCCAAACTCTGTTTGGTTTTGCCGTTAAATGAGGAAAGCTGACATTGCAGCCAGGTCAGAGCTGGACAAAACTCTTCTCAGTTGAAGTAGTTGGCTGAGCATGAAGAAGCAAGTATATCATCTGCACTTCAACATGGCCAACTCTTGGCCAACGCTTGCATCTGGTCTTCGTGCTCTGTAGTTGTGGCTCATTAACTGAATCATTTGTACTGGCAAGGGCAGCTGCGATGTGGGCTAGAGTATCGCACGCAGCTGGTGCCAGGGATGTGCCCACCTCTCCCAGGTTTTCGTGAGAGGAAAATCTTCTGGTCCTTTTTTTTTCTACTTATCCTCACAGAGATGTCTTGAGAAAGCAGAATTCCTTAGTGATTTCTAATTTCATGTCTGGTCTATGTTAAATGCTTACCTGTACAGCGCCATCTGACCTGCATTTGGGGTAGCAGTGACCTCATGCTAGGATAGATTTTAGACACGAGTCTGAGCCCTTTCAGTTCTGCCGAGGGCTTCATTTGTGACTGTGCTGTGACAGCTGAAAGTGTACGTGAGTTCAAGAGGAGACCGGGTGAATGAATGGAAGATAAATCTATAGAGGGTATTACATATCATGGCAATGTCTCTGCTTCAGAGAACCCTTAAGCCGCTCTCTGAGCTGGGGGAGCGTTTCTAGGGGAGTATTGCACTATGCTTTGTCATTTCCTTGTGCTCATCTGTGGCCCAAAATAAACTTCATATATGTTGTGTTCTGCAAATATACAACCCTCTTGTCTTTTAATGGTAGTCAAGTGGTTAAGATGTCTTCGTGACGATTATTTAAGAGAAGTGTAAATGCAAGCACTTCTGGTAAAGGAAATGGTGTTTGCGCTGTGTACTCGATTGTGACTATCAACAGCATTCCAATGTTTCCTGTTTCGGTGTTTTCCTTAATGGTGGCAATAGTCCAAAAATATTTCAGATCAGAGGAAATCGAGCCTAGCACATGTCACCGTTAAAAATGGATCAAATTACTATCGGAGGAAAGCATGCCTGGTCTGCTTTTTCACCCAAAGGTGCAAATCTCTTCATTTCCTGGGATTTAAAGCCCAGATGCAAACTGCTTTCTCTGATAATGCTTTTTTCTAAGTAGCACTGCCAGGGGCTTTCCTGTTTGCGGTGTGAACAGAGTTGGAAGAGTCTGTTTTCTGCCTGGAAAGGTGGGTAGTGGTGTAGGTGCAAACACTGAGCTCCTGCTGAACCTGACATGCCTGTCAGCTCCCTGGTCTTTTCTGAGCCTGTGTTTGGTCATTCATTTTGCCTTTCGTTTCAGGCTGTGCTTTTAGAAATGCAGTTCCCAAGAATCCAAAGAAATGTTCCATTGCTGTCTTCAGTCATGTAAAATCAAGCCCTGCACCATGGTTTTCTGCAGTAGGTGCAGACCTACAGCAGCCAGTGTGCTTCAGTCAACTCAAAATCACCTGTCTGCTAAACTGAGAAATTTCACAGGCTGGTTTTTAAGCCTCTCCCATTTGTAGGGAAAGTTAATCACAGAGTGGTAGAGGTTGGCAGGGACTTCTTGGAATCATCTAGTCCAACCCCTACCAAAGCAGGTTCACCTAGATCAGGTTGCACAGGGTTATGTTCAGGCAGGTTTTGAATATCTCCAGAGAAGGAGACTCTACAGTGTCTCTGAGCAGACTGCTCCAGTGCTTTGCTGTATGTTCAGATGGAATTTCCTGTGTTCCAGTTTTTGCCTGTTGCCCCTTGTCCTGTCGCTGGGCCACTGAAAAGAATCTGGCCCCATCCTTCTGACTCCCCCCTTTTTGTAAGCATTGATAAAATCCCCCTCTCAGTCTCATCTTCTCCAAGCTTAAAAGATCCGTGTCTTTCAGCCTTTCCTCACAAGGGAGAAGCTTGAATCCCCTAATTGTCTTTGGAGCCCTCCCCTGGACTCTCTCCAGTAGTTGCTTGTCTCTCTTGAACTGGGGAGAGACAGAGCAGAATTGGACAGGGTATTCCAGTTGTGGCCTCACTAGGGCACGTAGAGGCGGAGACGACTCTCGCTCAATCTGCTGACCGCACTCTCTTCGTAGTGCACCCCAAGATACTGTTGACTTTCTTGGCTGTAATGGCGTATTGTTGGTTCATGGCTAACTTGCTGGCCAGCAGGACTCCCAGGCCCTTCTCTGCAGACCTGTGTTTCCCTAGCCATGCCCCTTTCCTCAAACAGGTAAAATGGAAGAAACAGTAACTTGGGCACCAAAGGTTTTCACTTGTACCCCCCAAGGCTTTATATTTTTCCTTGATTCTGCACAGGTTCTGGCTTGCAGTGCCATTCATGCTTACTGATGGAAGAGTGCCAGTGGATCACAGTAGGTGCTCTCGACAAGTTGTGGTATCCTCTCAGCAATGTCTCAGATCTTCTGGATCTTAATTCCCAGGAGGCAGCACAGCTCTTTGGGTAGAGCTGCTTTCTTCCCCTCTGGCTGCTGCCCTTCCAAGCAGCACACCTCTGATCTTCCTTTAACAGGGGTAAGGAGCAGGATATGTCCAACAGACTGGAGAAAACCCAACAGCTTCCTCTGGAAACTTAGTGTGCTTTGGGAAAGAGCACCCAAAGGGAAAGCTCGAGAGGAGCGAGTGTTCCGTCTACAAAATTCACCTGGTAGCCAAAAGATCCAGGCATCACTCAGGTCAGTGGTGATGCTCGTGATGGATTGGCCATGCACAGCTCTGAGAAGCTGTAGCTGCAGATGTGCAACAGACAAGTGTTTATTGCGGCATAGGTCAAAATCTGTTTCTAAACCAAACAGCTCTTTCCCCGTGGTGAAAATGTGCTCATATACAGCCTTGAGCCACTCAGAGGTGAAATGTGTGTTTATACGGCTGTTTTCAAGAAAAGGAAGTGTTCCTACAGTGAGTCTGCCTTTCATTTGAGGACAGGGATGGAGGCTGGGGGTGGTAGTCAGAGAAAAATACTTGTGAAAAGGGATTGCACACAGGCAATCTCTTGTTCTGCTCCTTTTCTGTAATGTCCTCTGCTTCAAATGTCGAGCTGCTTTTCTGTGCCTGCACCGTGTAATATCTTAATGCAGGGGTTTTGTCTCCAAACCAGTCCGTTAACACTTTTGCATCACTTTTAGCCAAGTTAGGTTCTGTATTTGTTCTTTGAAAAGAAGCATCGGCTCTGCTGTCAGCACCGGTTACATGCGGTCTGAAAGGACCCCGTGTAGATGCTTATGAAGACGATGGCAGCACGTGTGATGCCATCTGCATTTTCCTCGGTAGGTCCCATTGCTCTCTTCACGTGTTCCCAGGTCTCAGCTGAGGGGACCAGTTGTGTAAAGCCACAACAGGCTTGAATTTGTGTTCTAGGAAGTTGGTGGAATCTGTTGGCTCATCTAGGCTGGCTTTTTTGTTACTCTGCCAAGAAGAGTTTTCAAGCTCCGTCATCTTGCTAATAATTCTTTTGGCCTTGGGAAAAGGCTGCTGCTCTGCATGCAGCTATATAAGGGCATGCAGATCGCCTGGCCCTCCACAGCAGCTCCCAAATGCTCCATGGCATTTGGGTGTATGCCAGTAGCTTCTACTAACCGTTGGCAAGTTCAAAGTCATTTTGGCAAGTCAAGGTTGACATTTGTTGCCTTTTTACAGCCTATTGGGTGAGGCAAAACGAGTTACCTCTGTAGGTGCCTGGTGAGAAGAGTGTGAGTCTGAAAATTCAGGTGTGGTTTGTCCTTTACAACTTCTGTTGCTGCTTCTGCGCAGTCAGAGTTGTCCTTTTGCATTTTGTAGTTGTACGAAGAGACGTGTGAATGCCAGGAGCAGAGGGCCACACCGGAAGAAGTTAATTTGGGGTCTCTTGTCTCTAGGAAGCTGTGACCCGCGTTGCTGTTAGAACTGCCAGTAGGCTCCATGCGGGCTGAGTCAGGCTTTGCTGGCCAAACTGACTCTGACTGTTAGTGCAGGGTTGATGAAAGTGACTGCTCATGTTTAAATCCAAAGCCATCTACTTTTGCAGCTGTTGAGGCAGAAGGCTGATTAAAAGGTACTTTCTTGGTAGCGTGAACGCTCTTGTAGTCTCTAAGCACAATGCAAATGCCTGTCTAAAACTCTGAGGAGGGCTGAAAGAGGAATTCTTTAGATCTCTCCTCATTTTTCAGCTAACAAACTGTGTTGCACAAGAACCTTCTCTATCTTTGTGGGTTTAGCTGCTACTTTGGTATCTTAGTTATTTCCACCCATGATTGAAAAGAGAATGTGCCTCTCACCCTTACCCAAGTTGTTTACTTTTCATTGCACACAGGATTGCATCCTCATTTTCCAGCTCTGAATATTCCCTCAAAGCTACGGGCCAGCTCTGTGTGCAAAACACTGAAAGCAAAATCTAGGCTCTTGTAATGATTGTATCATATGTTCAAGCCCAGCTTCTTGAAAAATGCTGTGTTTTGTAAATACTTCTCCAGACTCCTGCCTTGACTTGCATGCGTTTCCCTTCCTTCCCTTCCTACCAGTTCTTCCCCATCCAAACTACATCAGAGAAATCTGGTGTTTTCTGCCTGCGTGAAACAGCAAACGCTTGGCTCAATCCCTGGCCCTTTACTGGTTGCTGTCTCGTCTGCAGTAAAGAACCAGCATGGTGGAGCCCTAGGCTTGAAATGTGACAAAGTGTGTATGTACCTGTGCCTGCAACTCCTTTGCCTGGCTCCGGTTCCCAGGCTTGTTTGAGTGTCATGGTTGCGTCTTCCCCTTCTGCGCCGTTTGGGCGTTGCTTTCTGCTGGAGGCTTGTTTGAAGGAGCATGTATTAGAAACCATATTTAAAATAACTGCTCTTCAGCTGAAGCAGCAAGTCTGAGATCCCGTGGGGATGGGGAAACCTGCTGCTTTTCACTGAAGACAGAGTGTCTTTCTTCTGTCAGACTGTTGGGCATCCAGCCCCAGCAGGCACTGGCAGCCCTGCTGGCGTGGCCATGCTCTGTGACAGGGGCACTGCCTCACCAAGGGGAACATGGAGGCAGTTTTGTGGCTGGAGGTTCTCTTCTCCAGATCTGAAGAAAACTCTCCAGAAAGCCAGTACACTCCTACCACTAGCAGCCTCATCTATCATCTGTACCTTGTGCTCACACTTCTAGCCCTTTCAGAAACTAAGTCCTGGGCCAGCAGTGGGGCATTTAGGGTGAACTTTTAAGTGCTGTTTTACTTTGTCCTGCCACACTTCAGTACAAGTGCAGGCAAGTGACATTAGAAGCAGAGTCAGGAAACCCTTCCTGAGAGCTGGGACCATCAGAGTCTCGCTGACAGCTTGTTGGCTCCATGGGCTAGGGCATGCTCCTTGAAAGCACACCAGGCAAAGCCAGCGATGGGAAAGCTGTCTCCTCTTTGTGGCTTTGCTGGCCCCATAAATGGTCTGTTGAGAGTGACTGGAAGGGCTCTGCTGCAGCTGTTGTGAAGACAAAGGGAAGTTTTATCCTCCCAGCCTTAGAGGAACAACTGCACAGGCTATTTAACCTTTCCGTTTGCGTAACGTTTTTGAAGTAAAGCCTGGAGTGACCTTGCTGCTTCCATTTATATAGAGTGACAGCTCAGAAAGGCAGCAGGCTGGGAAACAAACTTGTGCTTTCTGCCTTGCTAGCAAATAAGGGAGAAAAATATCATCAAAACTCCCTGTTGGCTGCAGTATTTGCCCGTAGCTGCTTCCCCTGAGCAGAAGACTAAGGTGCTGTCAGGTGAATTGAGTGAGGGGCAACAGAACAGAAGTAAGTGCCTGGGGGTTCCAGGGAGGAGGTTTCTGTTCTGTATTTGTATACTGGCCTGCTCTAAGCTTATCTTTTCAGTCTGAATATGGCCTTTTGGTGCTTCTGAGGTCTGATACTACTAAGCTCATGCAATAGAAAATACTGCCTCAGATGTACTAGTACACTGCTAGTGAGAACTGGCCCGGGATGCCTCAGCTAGGAATCAGCTGAAGTGTTGAATGCTCTCCAGACAGTGTCCACTTGCTCACAGCCTGGCTGGCAGCGTATTTGGTACTCATAGACTTTGCTGTGTCCACTGTTGTTCCAGAGCTGAAACTTGGTCACACGTGATCTCTAAACACTTTTAAGGAGTAAGGCTTTGCACTGGTCAGTGGGCTGCTCCCCTCTGCAAACATAGACTTTGAGTGCAAAATCAGCTATCCCAGAGATGGCTTTGACTTTGTCAGTCTTGACACCCATAACCTGGGTAGAATTGCTGGTCTCTCAGGCACCTTAAGGCACAGGTTGCCAGAAGCAAGTATAGAATAACTTTCATATTCACCTGTGATGTGTTTTGCATCCAGTAATGGCAGCTATTGAGACAAGATGCTAATCAGTTTGGCACGGATCTGATTCCATGCGGCTGTTACATTCGTGTTTGTCAGTCTGTGCCTGCCCTAGCTCACCAGACACTAGGGTCTGGGTGACGTAATTTGTTGGGTATCAGCTGAGCCCACTGGGGCAATAACCTGGAGCCAAAGGTTTGCTACACCTGAATGGCTGTATCTGATATGACCTGTAATTGTCACACTTTCCTGAGAAAGAAGGTACAATGCAGCAGGCTGACTTCAGATATTTTTTGTGCGAAGTCCAGACTGCAACAGATGCAATAGCACACCAGTGAAATCTCCCCTTCTCCCTGAGTGAGGATGCTGCCTCTCATCTCCTCCCCTGGAGCTACCTTCTGGACATATTAAAATACTATTTACATAGCAAATGTCTGGAATATATATATATATATTAAAATATATGTATGTGCACCACAGCTAAGGTTGGGCTCTTTAAAAAATGTCCTGATGCTGGAAAGCTTTAAGGAGGATGTTGTAGACTCGATTGAATTTACTGTGGGTAGCTCTACATTCTGTTTCTCCACCCTTGTTGGTTTTATAAACTTTTCTGTTTAAAGCCTCTTTCCAAGTGACGCAGTTAATTCTCAGTTTTGTTCAGTACTTAAACTGGAGCTGGCCCTGGACCCACAAATGTCTGGGAAGTAGATCTATCTGCAGTTGCAGATTCCACAAAGGGCTCCTGTCAAAACAGGACATCGTTTTCAAAACTACTCCTGAGAGTTTATCAGCCATCTGTTTGCCACACAATAGTGTTCAGCATCGAACAACCGTTTTTGTTCAGCAGACTACAGCCACTTGTTCCCCGATACTGAAACGTTGGGGGGAAAGTGGCACTGTTTGTCCACCTGAGGTGCTAACTACTGATGACCCTTCTGAGACATGTAGGTAGTACACATATACTGCTTCCCACAAAGTATCTCTACTCTATTTCTTCCTTGTCATTTGTTTGTCTGTTGTTCTTTGGGACGCAGCAAAACTCCAGAATGATGGTAATAAAATTGGTTGGGTTTGGTTGCTGATCTGGACTTGTATTTCAGACTGCTGCGAGCAATGAGGTCAGACCACCGGCCAGTAAAAGTGACGTAGACTTTCTCTGACACCTTATGTGGATCAGAAGGCAGGTGGTCAGCAGATCAAGAGAGGTTCTTGTCTCCCTCTACTCTGCACTGCTGAGACCAGTTCTGGGCCCCTCAGTTCAAGAAGGACATAGAACTGCTGGAGAGAATCCAGCACAGAGCCACAAAGATGATGAAGGAAGTAGAGCACCTCCCTTATGAGGAAAGGCTGAGGGAGCTGGGTCTCTTTAGCTTGGAGGAGCCTGAGGGGTGACCTCATCTATGTCTGTAAATATGTGAGGGGTGGGTGTCAGGAGGATGGAGCCAGGCTCTTCTCAATGTCATCTGGTGATAGGACACGGGGCAATTGGTGCACGCTGGAACATAAGAGGTTCCATATAAATATCAGAAAGAACTTCTTCACAGTGATGGTAACGGAGCATTGGAACAGGCTGCCCAGGGGAGTTGTTGAGTCTCCTTCTCTGGAGACATTTAAAACCCGTCTGGATAAGTTCCTGTGCAACTTGGTCTATGTGATCCTGCTGTGGCAGGGGGATTGTACTAGATAATCTTTCAAGGTCCTTTCCATCCTTAATGATTCTATGAAATGCCGTATAGGCACTGAAACGTTAGTGTTGAAGACTTACCCCTGAGATAAAATCCAAAGACCTCTCCAAGCCCACAAAATGCTGATAAGAGGTATTAAAAGTAGCTCAGAGCTTGTTGCTAACAAGGATCAACAACCCCAAAGGCACAAATACGTTCAAAGACTCACACGTTGTCTTCAAGATCATCACGTCCAACCTTGGACCGACACTGCCAGGTCACCACCAACCCCTGGCCCTGAACACCAGGACATGTTAACTGTCTCCAGGGGAGTTGATCTCTTCTCCCCAGGAACAAGTGACAGGAGGAGAGGAACCCACCTCAAGTTGCCCCAGGGGAGGGTGAGGTTGGCCCTGAGGAACAATTTCTGTCCCACAAGGGTTGCCCAGGCTACCCAGGGCAGGGGAGAAGTCCCTGTCTGTGGAAGGGTCTCAAAGCCAGGGAGCTATGGGGTGAGGGACAGGGGTTAGCATGGCCCTGGCAGTGCTGGGGAGCTTAAAGGGTTTTCCAAACCAAACAACTCTGTGAGCCTCTGTCAGCACCTGGTATCAGACTGTGAATAACAACCAGCGAGGTGGCTCAAACCATTGCAAGCAAAGAAAAGAGAATTTCTGAGCAGGGTAACCAGGGAGGCTGCACCTGGTGGGAGTGATCAGCACTCTGCAGTGGGCAGCTCTGGCAATCCATCTGCAAACCACTGCTGCAGCACTGAGAACACAGGATGCTACCACCTTGCTCAAGGACTGGCCGGCCAGGGCTTTGCCTGGAATCCTGAGAACAAAGTCCCCCAGACTGTTGGGAGAGGAGGAAAGAAAAACAGCCCTGGCAGCAGGGATAAAAGGAGGGATTTGAGCAGAGCAGGGGGACCATCAGCGCTCCCCAGCCTGCAGCTAGGATGAGAGACTGATGCAAAGGCTGCTGGAGGCACCCAACATCTGTGAAGCTGAGGGAGTGAAGAGGGACTGAGCACCTATCACTACCACCACATTCCCTGGTGTCCATGAAGCCAAAACTGACTGAGAAGATGGCCAAAGAAATTGTGGAGTTTCTCCAGAGATCAGCAGGGGCTGAGGAGAGATGCAGTGGGGAGGGGAGCCAGAGCCTGCAGTCCTGAGTGGTGATCTGACCCCTTAACTCTCTTCTCTCCCTTTCCCCTTCTCCTCCCTTCTACTCTCTGAGTTGAGCATCCAGTTACTTTAGAGATTTCTGTGCCTTCTGAGTTCAGAATCTGATAATTTCAGTAAACTTTTACTTTCCTGTGGCCCTATGGAGTCAACCCTTAAGTGAATGCATGAACCTGAGTCGCTCCCTTCTCTTACTGACCAGGATGTGACACCTGGGTAAGAGCAGCTTCATCCATTGCTGCCTCTCTGCTTAAGGTTCCAAGACCTGGGCGTTGCAGACCAGGAGTATAAACTGACTTTAACTTCGGGAGGAAAGCACTGTATTCCCTCTGCTCTCTGAGAATTGGTCCCTAATTTACTCTTTTCCTAAACAAAAGCACTGAATCTTGTGACAGATCAAGCTGAGGGGTTCCACACCCTCCCCTGCACTGGAGGGTGAAAGGCTAGAGAGCAGCTTTCATGGCAACAGCAGCTCTGCATGTGGCTGTGCCCCTATTCCTGCGGAGACCACACACACAGCACCACCATCCCTCTTACCCTTCTTTTCTGGCCGAGATCAGAGAGCAGCAGGGCTGCAGAGCTCTGGTTCATCACTCCTTCAGTTTCCATTGTGGAGTTTTCAGATGCTGCCTGGTTGTTTGCTCTCACCAAGCAGCGCTGTCACACTGGGTTCTACTTAAAGAACAATTGTGAGGGTTTGGAAATAGAATAGCACGGAGAACATCCAGAAGCACTGGTGTTGTCTAAGTGCATCAAGCAAACCTGTGGGCTGGCTTTGCTCATCTCAGTTGGTTTCCTGCTGCCTTAAACTTGTGGTTGTGGGCTGCAGAGAGCCTGAAAACACCACCACGAGTCTTCAGTGGAGTTTTTACAGCTCTACTTTCAGCCCTACATGGTCACTCCTTCAGTTGATTCCAAGCTCTGCACTGGCCTCCAGAAGAAAATTTAACCTGGAGTGATTAAAATGCGATACTCAATCCATTCCTCAGTGCTATTGTAGAGTTCTTTTCGTCTGTAATTGAAGTCTGAAGCTCAGCCAATGCTCTGGCCCAAAATTCCAGTTTTTTAGTGCAATATTCAGTGACCATCCCTGTGTAGTCCCCACCTGATGCTCCCCCCATGGCCCAGCTGGAGCCCAGGACTGTTTCTCACACTTGCTCCTCTCGCCATGTTCTCCTGAGGCTCTGTAGACTAATTACTTCAAAATCCAGCTTCTCATTGTCATGTAGTGCTTGGATGAGGAACTGCTCTCTATTTCTCTTTTCCCGGGAATCATGGTGACATCAGCTTCCTGCTTCTGGATCTGATCAGCGCTTCAAATCCACCATCAACAGAGACAGCTGGCACAGGGTGAAGGAAGGATTGGTGGCGATGGAGTCAGGGTGGGGGATGTTACCCCAGGACATGACCTTTGGAGAACAAAGCTCTCTGCAGGGCTCAGTACTGCCACTGCTTCCTCCAGAGCAGCCAGTCACTGGGCACCAATCCCACCAGCCACGGACCTTGATGGATGAACATAAAATGGATTGCCCTGGTTTTATGTGCGCCAGTGAAAAGGAAATGGATTGGAGCAGTAAAAAAGCCCTTTATGAAGAGCTAAATGATTTCCTCCCTAGACAGGGATGAGGAGGCTGTTTCAAAATGAGCCATGACTTTCAGAGACTGAAAGAATTTGGACCCCTGAAGCTCAAAAAGAGATTGTGAGGGCATGAAACCCTGCTTCTGCTGTAGAAACCTGGCACCTGATGCAGCAGTGCCTCCCAGGCTGCATTTTGCAGTGCCTGGTTGCAAGAGAAAGGCTTTCTGACACAGCTGGGTTAAACCTGCACAGTGAGATCCATTATCTCCAGAACTAGAATATGGGCTGTGTTCTCCCAGCTCAGCCCCTTCCACCCGGTCTCTGTGGAAGAAGCAGTGCCAGCCTTGGTCTGACAGGACCAGCAACTACAACTGGAACTTGGAGACCTTTCAAGTCAAGGTTTGCTCCTTCTCCTTCCATTGGCATCATAAGAGTGATGGTAGCACTGCGAGAGCCACAATGAGCTTGTGAATGAATGCATCTCCATGGCTGACAGTACCAGCAAGGCCTTTCCTTCCTTGCTCTATCACCTTCGGGGTCAGATTGAGCTGCTTTCTACCTGCAGCCAGAGCAGCTGGCTTTTACAACGGCAGATGTAGCCTCCCTGTTTGGTAGTGGATTAATTTGAGCTGTGTGTCCTTGATCAAAAGTGGTCTGAGAGGAAAAGCAACTGACTCATCTCTGGAGGTCAGAGAGCTGCCCTGTACAGAGCTGAGCTGCATCAGGAGGATTGAAATCATAGAGTCACAAACTGGGTTGGGTTGAAGGGACCTTCGAATCTCCTCCAGTGCCACCCCCTGCCCTGAACAAGGCCATCCACAACCAGAGCAGGTTGCTCAGAGCCCCAAGGGTCAACCTGACCTGGGATGGTTTCAGGGATGGGGCTTCTCCCACCTCTCTGGGCAACCTGGACCAGGCTATCCACCCTCACTGTAAAAATTCCTTAGATCCAGTAGAAATCTACTACCTTTTAGGTTTAAAAACCATTTTTCCTTGTCCTGTCACAACAGGCCCTACTAAAAAGTTGTCCCCATCTTTCTTATAGGCTGCAGTGAGGTCTCCCTGGCACCTTCTACAGCTGAACCCTCCCACCTCTCTCAGCCTGGCCTCACCTCTGGGGGGCTCCAGTCCTGGATCATTCCTCGGACCTCCTCTGGCCCTGCTCCAGCAGCTCCGGGTCTCTGCTGGGCTGAGGAGCCCAGAGCTGGACCCAGTTGTGGGTCTCCCTAGAGAGGCAACAGAAGTTGCCAACCGCAGCCACTGCTGAGAACTTCTCAGGCTCTTGCTCAAGTGTTTTTGAAAGACTCATCCTGTCGTTGGTGCAGTGACCCAGACTAGCACCTCCCTTGTGAAGGCTGCACACAGCCAGATCCAGATGTGCAGGGTTGCTTCCCTGTGTCTGGGTCCATGCGCCTTGGATTATTCTATCTGAATTAATGCTGTCACCTCTGACGGGCTGAGGAGGCCCTGCAGGCTGGTTCCTGCCTCCCTCAATGGGACAGATATCAGGCCAGTTGATGCCCATTTATCTTAATGACATTCTGAGCCATGTTGATCAGCCCTGTCACCGGAGCACCTTTACAAGAGCAGCCAGGGAGTGGCAAATCGAAAGAGGCAGCAGTGGAATTCCTTTGGCTTTTTCCATCTTTTCAGTGGGAATAAAAACAGAACTGTCACGGTAGTGCTGGCTGAGGTTGAATATTCAGCAGCCTTGTGGTGTTTTTCCAGTTAGAAAACAAACCCCACAGAATCCTTTTGCACTCAAGAATGTGACTCATCGTAAAAATACCCTTGGGTTGGTACCTGCCCTGAGGAATCGTGACAGCACAAAGTTCTTTGCTGCTCAGGGCATCGTGTCTGCAAGTTTTTGCAACAGGTGAAGGTGCCAAATCAAGCTCTGCTTGTGCTCTGCTCTGCAACTTCTGCTGGGAGAGCAGCTCTGGGACACACCTTCAGAATTGCTGTCAGAGCTTGGCTAAGAGCACAAGCACCAAGCCAGGCTGCCCACGGGTGCCGATATGGGCTCACCTTCACTGTGGAGAAGAACACAGTCATCGCCTTTCCTTGGCTCTTGGTGATGGCCCGCAGGACATCAAGGGACAGGATGTTTGTGGTTCCCTCCCATATGGACAGAACCTGTGAGGTAGAAGAGACTGTGGAAGAGTGTGAAATAGCCTTCTGGAGAGGCTGCAATGGAGAAAGGGGAACATGAGGAAATGAAGACATGGGGCAGAGCTAAGAGGTGTCAAGAGTCAGATTTTGATTAACACCAAATGAGATGGCTCCAAAAATTGTCAACAAACAGGAGATAACCTGTGAGCAGGGTGGCAGGAGGAGTCCTACACCTGTAGTGCTCTGTATGGAAATGGAATCTGCAGAGCCTGAGAACATGAGCGGCTTCCCTCCCTCAAGGACTGGCTTAAGGAAAACACTGGCCTGTAGCCAGTATAAAAGGGAGAGATTAGAATGGTGCAGTGCTGCTTCACCATCAGCCCTCCTCAGCCTGCAGCTAGGATGAGAGACTGATGCAAAGGCTGCTGGAGACACCCAACATCTGTGAAGCTGAGGGAGTGAAGAGGGACTGAGCACCTATCACTACCACCACATTCCCTGGCGTCCATGAAGCCAAAACTGACTGAGAAGACGGCCAAAGAAATTGTGGAGTTTCTCCAGAGATCAGCAGGGGCTGAGGAGAGATGCAGTGGGGAGGGGAGCCAGAGCCTGCAGTCCTGAGTGGTGATCTGACCCCTTAACTCTCTTCTCTCCCTTTCCCCTTCTCCTCCCTTCTACTCTCTGAGTTGAGCATCCAGTTACTTTAGAGATTTCTGTGCCTTCTGAGTTCAGAATCTGATAATTTCAGTAAACTTTTACTTTCCTGTGGCCCTATAGAGCTGGTCTCCTTAATTCAACCCCAAGTGAATCACAAACCTGAGTCACTCCTTCTTATAAGATCAGGACGTGACATCAGGGAAGTCTCCAGAGATGTCTGGCCTCAAACTCAGTGGAAAGGTGGTGACAGCTGAGAGACCAGCATTAGAATAGAGCTAGGAGTGGCACCAGGAGCAGACCAACCCCGTCCCTGGTGATGACTGGGCTCATCTGGGAGACAACTGGGAGTGAATCTGTGTAGGATGGCATTTTTCCTTGAGCAGGTGACTGTAGAGCTCTGTGTAGCAGACTGGATGATACAGAGGAACTGCTGCTGCTCTCTTACCAGAGTGTCACGCAGTATGACTGGCAAGCCCGTGTCCTCCATGTAACCTTGTCCTCCAAAACTCTCCATTGCCTCAATCACGACTGCAGAAACCTGTGAAACACAGAGAGCTGAGACAATCCACGTTGCAGAAGGGCAAAAAGTGGCTGGAGACCTCTGACATCACACAGTGGCTCCTGCTGGGATGGGACTGACTGTATTCCACCCATTTGCTGGGGCAGGTTGCTCACGATAGGCTGAAGGAGAAGCCTCAGCCAACTGAGCAACTCTGTAAGAGGACCTGCAGGAGCAGTCAGACCTTGGGAAAAGATCCAGGGAAAGTCTGTCTCAATACAGTCTTCTCTGTTTAAGGAGAAACCTGGGATTCATGTGTCTCCAGTTCAGCAAAGTCTTTACCTTCTAATTGCCTGTGGTGCAAGTGGCCTTCGGAGCAGAGGGACAACCACCCACCAAGAGCAGCCTTGGTGCAGAGCACCAACTGCTGCAGGCCCTGCACGATCCCCCACTGTTGTGTCCCACGTTCCCAGCCTGGGCTCATCAAACTGGTTGTTCCATACTTGTTTCCCAGTGTACAGTTTGGTGACTGGAGTGAGAAGTCTCAAGAGCAGCTCCTCTTGCTCACTCGCCATGTTGGTTTCTGTAAGTCCAAGCAGCCGAGTGATCTCCATGAAGAGAAGAAATGCCCCTCGCATCTGCACCTGCAGGCAGAAAAGTAGGGAGAGTCTCTGGCAAGGCTTGGGCTGAGTCCAACCTGGTCTGGAATGAGATGCCATGGGACTACCTCAAAGGGATGTGCATCACTTGGACCTGGACAAAAGACCACCCCCACAGCCTCAAAGACCACCAGCACAGAGCAGGAAATACTGAAGGCAGCCTGGAGTGGCAGCTCTTAGACATAAGTGGCAACTTAATTCCCTGGCAAGCTATGATTTGGGGAGCCCTGGGATATGGAGGTCTGCACCTCCTGTGTGTAATGATGAGCAGTGGGACTATCTAGAGCTGGCCTTTCTTTCAGAGGTGGAGCTCTGGCCACAAGGCTCCCTGGTACCAGAGCTTTCAGTGACATTTGACTTTGCCTCTCCCCCACTTGGCAAGAGGATTCTGAAATAGTTGTAACAAGTGTGAACCTCCTGTAGCCCAAGGGCAAGCATGGGTGTCACCCCACAGCAGGATGTGTGAGAGAGAACCCCATGCCTTCTTTTTAAAGATTTAGTAGAGTCAGGGAGCCATTTACAACCTGAGGATTCAGCAAGCTGCTACAGCTTGGTGTTGTGGCAAAGCTGTGGGACATTGTGCAGCAAGCAAAGACCCACATGGGAGTTTCTCAGAAGCTGAAGTGTGTGGTGACTACTTGGGAATTCTTCAAGCATGCTGGGGATATCTTGTGGGGCATGAGCCACCAGGGAAGTTGTAGGAGTCTGTATCAATCTTGGACAGGAGTCTGTTAACTGCAGTTGAGGAGGCTGTGGCGTCATGCTTGGACTCTGGTGCTAATGACCAACTTCAGGGGTTGAGCTTTGGCTCTCCTTCGGGAGAGCTCCCACATAACTGTCATTTAGGATAACCTGAAGTCCACCAGAGAAGCTGGATCTTTTGTCAGGTCACATCTCACCAGCAGGGTCAGCTCATCTCCCAGACCCTCACCTCCAGCCGGGCGATCGTTTGCACATGCAGGGGATGGTCCTTGAGGAACTTCCCAAAGGCAACCCGCCTGCGGGCATACTCCCTGCTCAGACTGATCACCCTAGAGAGGAGACAGATGGGGAAACCACTTAGACCAGTAACCTTCCACTCCTGAGTGTTCCTTCCAGTCCCTCCCATTGGAAAATCCTTCAGAACAGCAGCCTGGGTCATCCACCCACAGGGCAACCTTCTCCAGCACTGCTGCCTCCCAGCCCAATGCCTGCAATGGCACTGTACTGGTGAACAGCGCAATGCCCCCTCGCCTGGATAAGCTGCTCTGGGGGGACCCTTCACCTTCTCATGGCAGACACTGCACCGATGATATTGTGGATCCGAGTTATGTTCAGCATGCTGGAGATGGTGGCCACCCCACGACCCTCTGCAGAGATCTGACAGCATCAAGGAAAAAAAAGGTGATGGAAGCACAGAGGCAGACAGTTGTGTCAACAGAGAGAGGCCATTCACTCCTACTTGTGGACAAGATCTCCTTGCTTTACAGTAGGGCTGTCTCATTTTAGCCAGGCCAGGGGTGTGACCAGAGGTGGCCCTGGAGAGCATATCAGTGTCACCAATGTGGTGACCAGTCCCCCTGAGTAGTCTGCCCTTTGCCAAGAGGAAGGTGAAACCCACCATCTGTGCTTCAACTCCATCTAGCCACAGCTCAGCTGTTGCCATCTGCCGGGTGCCCAGCTTGTTTTTCAGCCTTCGCACTTGGATGTTGTTCAGACTGCCCTTCTCATCTCGGGCCTTCACGAAGAATAGGGACAGATTGCTGGAACCCTTGGGCCATCAAAGGCATGGAAAGAGGATTTCATTACAATGAATCAAGCAAGGAAAAGAAACGCCCTGCTCCTCCAGCTGGTTCTGCTACCAAACTGACCTGTTTTCCTTGTCCTTCAGCATCTTCTACCCTGGCCAGGGTCAATGCCATATCAGAGTCAGCAGCTGATGTGAACCACTTCAAACCATAGAGACGATAGGAACCATCTGGCTGCTTTCTGGCCACTGTCTCCGTGCCGCTAGCTGTGTGAGAGGAGAAAAGCATCTTTAGAGCTTTATGGGAATGTCCATATCAACCAGTGCTGAGTCCAGGTTTAAGCAGCAGTTCTTTGCAGTCACCTCTTCCTATCAGGATGGAGGATGGATTAGCTGCTAATATCTTCCATTGACCTTGGCTAAGCAACACAACCTGAGCTAAGTACTAAATGGGAAATTCACTCTCTTTAACTGGGCACTCTGCAGTTCTGGACTCTGGACTAAGAGCTGGCAGTGGTGCAGCTTTGTGAGCAGGATGCAGTACCACATGTAATTCAACACCTCCATTTCTTTAGGAGCTACCACAGCCAAGAACCACAAAGGGTGCTGTGGAGTTGTGAGCCCTGCAGTGATGGATGTCTGCTCCACAGCTGACTCTTTGTCTTCTTCCACCAGGAACCCAACTGCAGCTACAGCAGACACAGGTGACTCCCCTTCCACATTTTTGTCTCCACAGTGGAGTTCTGCAGTTCCCTGGACCATCCTTCTGTGACTAACCTTAGCCAAGGAATAGAAGTTGAAGGCCAAGAATGCTCTCAGTCTCAGCTAGAGATGGGCTCGAGTATTTTGCTCAAGATCTTAATGGTGGAGCTGGAGATCAGTGGTTGCTCTGCAGGGAACACATTGGTAGCTGCCTGAAAGCCCTGCACGTATCGGTGAACACTAGTTGGCCCTTTCGTTAGTTAACAAGCAGAGCTGTGTGGAGGACTTGGATGTCTTCTGCTGAAGTTTCCTAAACCAGCTGTCTGGCTTTGTGATGCCCTTCCTTGTTTTCTCAGCTCTTGCTCAAACATGCCTCCCCCCTCAGAACACCCACCAACATCAGAGCCTCCCCTGCGCTCCGTCATCCACTGGCCAGAGGTCCAGATCTTCTTGGGGTCACGGGTTGTCAGGTGGTCAAAGGCATTTTTCAGCGATCCAGGAATGCCCAGTGACTGGTCAGGAGGAAAGAAAAGAAATTGAGAAATCCATAGCACGGTAGTTGAAATTAGAGAGTTGCCTTTACTAACTCTAGTGTGTCCTGGGCTCAGAGCAGACAGTCTGCAGGCAGAGGTCGTGCTTGGGAACCTGCCTGGCTCCTCTGCGGCTGCTGCATACAGAAGGTACAGACCGGCATTGGATTTCTGCGCCACCAGGCATCTGGACATAGTGTTCAAAACATGACTTGTGCCAGGGCATCGGCATGTGCTCATGTATATGGGATGGCACCAGCTCCCAGAGTGCTGTGGGGAGCAGGTATCTGCCTTCTGCTTTGAATTATTTTTCTCTTCATTGATTTAAAAAGATCTTACTTACAGGCTGGCTTTTCTCCGCATCCTCCACAGCCCCTGACAGCACAAATGGGATTGGGGCTATGCAGAGCCAAGCCCTCCAAGTGGGGAAGTCCTGCTAGTTTGGTTAATTTACATCAGGTATTGATCTGGCCCTGCAAATGCAGGTAAAGAGTAGAAAAGCAAACTGCTTCATAGTAAAACCACGTAGGATGTCTTTGCAGCTTCCAGCAGGTTTCACGGGGCAATGGCCTGATTGTACACAGTGTTGTATATAAAGGTCACAGCCAGCCCCAGCACAAGACTTCATAAATGAAGGAGAAAGACAGGGGCAGATGGAACAAGGAAGAGCTGACAGTGGAGCAACTCTCCTCCAGCCTTGGCTGGTGCTGCCAGGATGTGGGTTGTACCCTCAGACACCAGCTGAACTCTCACCTCAATGACTTTGGCTGCTCCATCAGTCATGGCCAGTGGACAGGAGAAGCCTCCTGAAGCGCTGGCAAATAAATACACTTTGGCAGCCTGATACACCCGGCTGGGGAAGAAAAAAGAGTGGGAAGAGACAGGTTACACAGCAGTTCAGCTCCAGGAGGGTATACCATCTTAACTAGGAGCAGATGGTCTAAATACAACCCTAACACGAGAAGAGACTCAGGCAAATACTGTTTCAGCTGGTGTGAGGGAAGAGGGGAGCAGTGGTTCTTCTGTCCCTAGAGACTGGATGGAAAGCATTTCCTGATGGCCAGTGCACACCAACAGCAGCTTTTAAATATTGAGAAACCTGGCTCTGTCTCCAGAGGCTGGAGGAATACAGTGAAACAGCGAGTGAGAACAGCCCTTTAGCTGCGTTACAGCTAGTGCCTGTGAAGCTGGAGCAGAGCAGAGCAGGATGCTGCCAGGCCCCAGCATCAATAAGATGACATCAAATAATATTATGATCCACCGTGGGCCATTAGTTATGGCTTATCACTGCTGAGGTGGAACATTGCAGCAGACAGACATGGCTATTTGGCACGCAGTAGGTGTGTGCTTGCCTAGGCATCATCTGTTACCCATTACACAACCAGTTCAGTCCTATAAGATGCTCAGCATTCCCTGCTGAGAATAACCAGCAAGGCACCAAGTCACTCCCAGCTGTCCCTCAGTTACCTCCAGTTGGAGTATCTTCTCTCATAAGCCTCAGCAACCAGCCCCTCCTCTGCCACGATCTCCTTTATCCTTTTCCAGGCAGAGCAGGTGATGATGTGATCCACCTGCCACCCCCAGGCATTGTAGGGCTGGAACCTGGGTGGGTTCAGCTCGCAGTCCCACCCTAGAGCCGAGATCTGGGTCAGCACACGGTTTCCAAATTTCTCCAGGTCCCGATTCACCTCCTCCAGTACCTTTGAAGCAACAAGAAGAAGCCTTCAGCAGGTCCCTGGAAGGCAAGAAGCCTCTGTCCTCTCTGGGAAAGCAGAGGACTGAGTGTATTGTCCTGGTGGTCCCAGGCCACTTGTCCCTTCCATGGTCACCACTGGTCTTGTCCCTCTGCCCCTGCTCAGCTGGCAGTTCATTTTTTTTTTCCCCTTAATTGTTTCACTTTTTTTTGGCAGCATTTCTGGATTTTGTAAGACAGAGGAGCTTTAGTAGCGGGGTTGAGGATGACACAGATGTTCGTGAGCAGCAAGGCTGGATGAGATGATCTCCAGAGGCCTTTCCAACCTCATCCACTCTGTGATTTACTGCTGAGGCAGAGTGCCAGGGGAAGAGCTGCCAGAAAGGGAAGCACTTCTACCAGGCTCTGCACTTACCTGCCCCTCAGATTAGAAAAAGAGAGATGAAGACATAATTTTAGCTTCAGCCTAGCAACCATAGTGGGGGGTCTAAGCTCAGATTTCCACCCTGATACCTGGAACAGCCCCTGATCAGGACCCCTGTGCTCACGTCTCAGCCAGGCTTGGCTGACTGGGACAGAGCAGTCTGTCCATTGTTAATAGAGGGAAGCCAGCACCCGCAGAGGAGTGATTCATTCCAGCCCTCTCAGACACCATTTCAAGGTGACAGGAATTGCTCTTCAGTGGCTGTGGCCAAAGCCCAGTGAAGCTGCACAGACTTAAATAACCTGACTGGTGGATGACTAACACTGGGCCAGGTGGACCTAACCTCTCATACTGTTGGTCCCGTGTTCCCATGAAAACACATCCAAAACTGGATTTGGGTCAGAGAAGCACTTGATCTAGACTGATCTAGCCCAAAAAACAATTTGAATCATAGAACCACAGAATGGCCAGGGACTTTATCTAGTTACATGCCCCCTGCACAGGCACAGGTACCTTCACTAGATCAGAGTACACAGGGCCCCATCCATTTGACAGTTGTTTTAGAGGTGTGACCTAAGGGTCCAAGGTTCTGAGGTTTGGCAGACTCCCAGAAGCACAGGAATCTTTGAACCCTTAACCTGGTGGTTGTTTTTGTGACCAGAATGTTTAGAGTCCACCAGATAGGTGTCTTGGCCAGCACGCTACAGTGAACTCAAACAACAACAGTCCCTTCACCTCAGCCCCATTTTCTAAACTGGGAGCTCATGCCCAGACCACACACAGCCTGCTCTCTGTCCAAAGAGACACAGTCCAAAAAATATCAGGTGAGTGTTTATTTCTGAGGTAAAAGAATGCTCTCTGAGCTCTGACAGTTATGATGCTGCATGTCACATACAGTAGCCAGGAAAACCCACACCAGGTCACAGAGGGGGCATCTGTAACACATCAGGGCTGAAGCTGCTACCAAGCACCTAAACTCATCCCCAGGGATGAGTATTTTGGAAAGGCACAAACTATTGCACGTTCAGGGTGCAAACAAATGATCCTTTGTATTAAAGGATGTTTCTTCAGGGGGATGGAGGACAAGATACCTCTCTGCACACCAGTGCCTGGAAAAAGCAGGCAGCGTGTTCTCCAGAAACTGCCTTCAAAGAAAAAAAGAAAGAGATCTTGTACCCTGTTCCAAAAGGATTTCTATGTTCCCTACGGAAACCAGGGGAGTAACAGTGCCTGCTCCTACCGGACACAAAAAGCTTTACCAGTGACTGCTGTCCTGGAGGCGGAAGTGCTCAGAGCTTTCCTGCTGCTCTCAGCCTGAGCTCTCTCTGCCTCTCTGCCGTGAGGCAACACTGCCCCACCGGGACCGAGTGCAGAAATGTGAGGGAGATGCTGCTGTTTCTCTGAGAGCTGTTTTGGCTCTCTGGAAAGTTGCTCCCAGCCTTAGCAGAAGACATCACTCAGCCGTTTAGTCTTCAGGACATCAGGATCGTGCTATTTCCAAAGGTGCACATTAAGAGCAAGATCTTCACATTCTCCGTCCTCTTCCTACATCTTCTCTTCTGGTGCAGCTTATGGAGGCCTCATTCCCATCCTCTAGGATGGCTGTGACCAAAGAAAGCTCCCAAGGATGCCACCACATCTTACTGTCCCATGTCTGTGAGGCCTCACAGTCCTGAAGAGCCAGTGATAGAAGGAAGAGTGTAACTGAGAGCCACCATCTGCCTCTCTACTCACCCCACAGTCCTTGGGGTGAGAGCACAGGACAGCCAGGGAGATGATCCTAGGGGTTCCTGAAGGACTGTCCTCCCCAGAACAGCAGCCAGGATCTTACCCCACCTCTCTGTAGCCCTGTACAGACCCTTCCCTGATTGCAAATAAACCCAGAAAAGCCAATGACCTGTGCTGAAAGCAAGCAAACCTCTTTGAGTGCCTTTGAGCACTCAGCTTTTGTCCTTTGGAATCTGATTTCTTTAAAAGCCCCTCTTCTCCAGGGGAGAGGTGTGAAAAAGCACAGTGGGGTCTGGAATCACCTTAGTTTTTTCCCTTTCTCTGGTTCTTTCCCTGGATGAGCAGAAAACATTCGGTCTGCACTGACAATCCCAACACAACACTCCTGTGGCAACACCCAGATCAATTACTTACTTACAATCAAGGCCACTTACTGCTTCTACTGATTCCCTGGCAGTACTTTTCACCCCTACACTCTCTGATTGAACCATAAGAAGCTCTAAAGAGCACTGCTCACCACAACCACAAACACCAGACCTGGGGAGGAAGATGTGTCTTCAGGTAACTCTGAAGCAAAGTGTCTTCCAAATAGGGGTTCCCAGTCTCGGGCTGCTCTTGCAGAAGGGTCTCCATATAAGTCTTGGTGTGCAGCATTTCCGTATTGTCTAATACCTGTCTCTCCCGCATGCTGACCTGATTTGTTTTAACTGTTGAGAAGTTAAAGAATCACTAATGTCCTTTCCGCCGCTTCTGGGAGGAGCTTTGAGGAGCTTTCCATCAGCTGTTCTCATTGGAACTAGGCAAAAGGGCTTTGGACAGAGATCAGAAAACTCTGTGTTCTCTCCTAAGGGCCAGGAAAACCTCCCTAACTGGATTCCAGAGTTGCGTTGCCCTAAACTGCTTGAGATGATAACAAGGTAGATAGAGATGACAGGGGAAAAATACATTTCCTCACTGGAAGGATAACAAAGTACCTGGAAATGGGTTGAAATGGTTTAGGCCTCCTGTAAAGACAGGTTACATAAACAGGTTATACAGAGAGAGGTTAAATACTGGTTAATCAGGATCCATCCTCCTTGCCTGGGTTTGGACACAAGTTCCAAAACAATCTGTTTCTCATGAAGCCCCTAATTCCTTCAATTTGAGCTAGGACAATATTCAAAGTGTCTTTTCCAGGGGAAGCACCAGACTATTCTAAGAACTTGTTTTCTGGCTTTGAGTTGCTTAAAACCTGCTTCTAATTTGGGGTGAGAGGCTGCTAATACAAACAGGTTTTGACTTGACAGCGGTTTTGAGCAGCTGGTACAGGCAGAACTGCTGGAGCCTGCAATCGAGGGAGGAGTCCCAGCTGGAGAGACTCACATCAGCGAAAGGGTAAGCAGAGCAAATCCAACCCTTTCAGCTTAGCCCAGTCTCACCAGCGCACACTAGTTTCTCACTGGAATGTTCAGATATTGGCACGTGGTGCTGGTAGCCATATGGGCACTGGCACGGCCACCTGCCATGGCCCTGGGGCTCCAACCAACCACCACTGGGCAGCCCTGAAACAGTCCCTCAGGCTAGGGAACAGTTTCTGCCCCACAAGGGTTCCCCAGGCCTGGCCCAGGACAGAGAGGGGGTCCCCGTGTCTGGAGGGGTCTCAAAGCCGGAGAGTTGTAGGTTGAGGGACAGGGGTTGCTGGGGCCCTGCCAGCCCTGCCGGAGCGGCTGTGCCTGGCTGTGTGAGTTTCCCAACAAATATCAGGGTGATTGAAGTCACCC
>JAOXOE010000776.1:10305335-10346408 GCA_028565055.1 Phoeniculus purpureus | reverse complement strand
AAGTCCAGGGTCGTAAGCTTAGAATACTTCCTCCTGGTTGCCCTGAGGATCTGAAATTCAACTGCTTCATGGTCACTACAGCCAAGGCTGTCCCTGAGCCTCACATTTGCCTCCTCTAATGTCTGGATGGAGACACTGCTGGTTAGGACCAAGGGCTGCTTGAGAGAGGCTCTGCCAAGCTTCTACTTCCCTTCATCACCTTTTCCCTGGTCTTTCCCCTTCTCATCTTCTGTACCCCTAATGATCCCTTTCTTTGGAAAGTAATTCATCACATAAGATGTGGAACTGGTTCCAGGATGGAATCCTCTAGTGACTAGTTGTGCTCCCTGCTGATTTTCATGTGGAAACTTCTCAGTGTAGGAGCAAGTGCCAGCTGTTGTCACCTGTCAGCGTTGTTCATCAAGCCAGATCAGATCTAGATCAGATGACACCCTCATTGTTTCAGCACCAATGATCTGATGGGCTGTCGTACCTCGGTGCAGCTGTAGTGTGTGTACAGTACCCCAGAGTGCAGTGACTCTGTTCACTGACAGCTGCAGGAGGAGTGTAGTCCTCAGCTCTTGATGAGAGACATAAATTCTTTGGATTAAGGAAAAGCTGAGATGTTTAATGCACATTCTGGGAATGATTTTGAGATTAATCTCATGTCCGTTTCCTTGCTGTAGGATGAATTGTGTGTCTTTGGGGAGTTTCACTGCAGAAGTTAGTCTCTCTTCTTGAGTAGGGATAGGTGTAGGGATGAACGTTCTGGTCAAAAGCTTTGAAGGAGAGAAGTCTGAGCAAGTGTTTGTCAGGCCAAAGAGACCGACCACTAGGTGCTGCTGATGCTGTGCAGAACCTGCCAAAAGCGTCTGAGCTCTCAGCTCCCTCCCTGTCTGAGACAGCTCCATGGTGATGGGTCTGTCTTTCCCTTGCTCTTGGAGGTTAGGTGTTGATTTCGTGTTGTGTTTCTTCTCTCCTTAGTTACATATTGCCGTCCTGGCTGTAAGTACCTGGCTATGAGGTGTTGGTCTTCCCCCACCCTGCTTGAAGGAGATGGGCAGCCAAGGTGGTATCAAACTGTTGGTGCCCTTTGGAAGGGGAAGTTGCACTGTGGGTAATTTTTACCCTTCCTCAGTACAGCACATGTGAACTTCCCAGGCTGTGTGGAAATATTTGCCTCAGTGTAAGAATTCTGACTGAGGCCTTGCATGCAGCCTTAAGCTCCCTGAAGCGCTTCATGTTGTTGGTTCCTTTAAACTCTCACCTCCACTCTGGGAAGCTCCTATGTCTTCTCCATTTCCCTCAGCAGAAGAATCCTCTCTGTTAGTCTGATCCTGAGGAAACCTCACGCTAGTGGTTCCATAGCAAATCATTTGGTCCTGTCCATCCATCATAAAGCACCAAGAGCTTTATGTGCATCTACTGTGGGACTTAATCCCAGCAGTTAAACCTCAGGCTTCAAGAGTTGCCTGGGAGGGTTGGAATGGGAATTATCCTCATTCCTCCACAACGACACCCATGAGTGTCCTCTACCTGGCTTTGAAGTGGTAAGTGATGACCACTGATAGTGAAGGGCTGGTTCTGGGCCGTTCCTTCCTCCGATCCCACGCTAGAGATAGGGCAATCTCTGCTGTAAAATGAAAAATGTCCTCATTTAGTCACTTGTCACTGGTTCAAGTTATCCAGGAGAGAAAGGCCTCACTGTCCTTTCTTACAACAGATTTACACCAATACCAAGGAACTGGAGGTAAGAAAAACTTTGAGGCAGCTGAAGGAACAGGTGAGTAGATCCGTATTCAGAGGAGGCTTGTGGGCTCCAATTCTACCTTGACATAGCTGCTTGGTGACCCCATTTATCTTTTTCTGCCTTCATTCAGGAGAGGTAGTTCAGTGAGCTGGGCTGTGAACATTTAAGTTCCCACCAGGCAGTAGGCTGAGGGCCTGTCCAGGGCCTTCAGCAGGGACACTAACAGGCAATTAATGGGCATGTTGGCAATTCTGGTTCTCTTGCTCCAAAGAGAAAGTTCAAAATGTGCTTTTACAAACCAGCAGCAGTTGTTTTGACCAGGTGGTTTGGCACAGGAGCTGGGGTGTCTGTGTTGCCTCAAATCCGTTGAGGTTCTGTTTTCCCCCACCCAGCCTAGGTAGTGTGATGTATGAGTGAGGATGTGGTTCTGCTACCATCACATGAGTTTAGTCTCTGCCCAGACTGGTGGGATCTGGAAGGAAGTCTCAGAGTTAAGGGTTCAGCTGAGCCTTCTCCTCATTGTCCATGGAAAAACTGAATTATAGGCATGGAATTGGACTACAATAGATCCTTTCCCCTGTGGCAACGTTGCCTGTTCTTCCTCATTATTTTATTCTCTAAATTCATAACAAATCCTTCCCGTTTAAATGGAAAATCATCTTGATTCTTTTTATTTCCTTCATAGATCTTTGTGTCCAGCAATACCCAGAAACCCTGGGCCAAGGCTTACTTGTGACCTGCGTTGCCCATGAGGCCTCCTGTTTTGCCTTGTAGTAAGGGAGTGTGTACAGACCTTTGTGATGGCTGGCTGGAGCCTCGTTAGAGGGTTAGGCCAGGGAGTTGGTCCCACAGAGGAAGAGGAAGGAGGAAGCAGGAAGTTTGTGCTTTTTTTTGTGATTCTCTCAGGGCTAGGTAAGCCATGGTGGAGGGGAAAACATGCCCAAGCCCATGGAAGCAGTAACAGAGTAAAGATTAGCATCGTGTCATTGAATTAATGCTGCATAAAGGACACCACTAGTTTCAGGTCTTTACATTCATTACTGAGAGACCTTTTTCTTCTTTTCCCTTCTTTCCTTAAACCTCAAGACAGTGACCGAGCTGTACCAGTTCAAATTCAAATACAAAAAGGAGGTGCCCCAGATGGACATTGTCAGGTAAAGGTTTGAGTTTATTTCTCAGAAGAACACTGTGAAAACTCTGTTCTTGAAGCATTAAGAAGAAAATTTATGATGAGAGCAAGTCTTTCACTCCCACAGGACAGCCTTGTGCTTTCAGAGGAGGCGTTTTCGGGGTTGATCCCTTTCACCGTGGCCAGGATTGATTTTAACTTGGGCATTTCCCTCCTGTTCCCCTACTCTGCCTGAGCAGTCTCACCTGGCTAACCCAGAGAGCTTTCTCTTATAGAGCCTGAGGTGATGCTGCAAGGTGCATGGCAGGAAACTGCAGCTTTTTGCATCTTTGCTCTCTCTGTCAGTTAGATATTTTATAACTGTGCTTAGCATGCCCTAATTCTGTGTCATTTAAAGTAAAATAACTATCAAAGGCCATAATCAAGGCCAAGAAAAAGAATAAAACCCAGTTTCAGTTTGCTTCTGCAGTGGCTGTTGGTGAATGATGGATCTTGGGGCTTTGCAGGTGAGCTCTGCTGTGTGCTGTGCTCCTCAGGAAGCTCTCTGCTGCACTCTTCTCATGAGCTTTTTGCTGCTCTTTCTCTAACCCCATCCAAAAAATTCCTTGGATGTGGCAAAATGGTTTTCTATTGGGAAAAATCTCAACTGTGTCTGAGTCTAGAGTGTACCCTCTGGTTCTGCTTTGGAGCTGCTTCCATTGAGGGGAAGGGGAGATCTTTGAGATCTGAAAGATAATAGATAGCTCTGGAGTGCACTGGGTTTTTTTTAATCAGCTTCATTAATTAGTTCCTAGGACTAACAATGGTCCCTCGATGGAACTCAGCATCTCCTGATGTCCATTGTACTGGCCATGTCATCACTGCTCAGAGGCTTCAGAGCTTATGGCATCAGGTTTTTGGGCTCCAGCTTCTCAGTGACTGACACATCTCTCACAGGATTGTGTGCAAATGCCTGCGGTTCTTGGAAAACTAAAGCTCTAGGGTTGACTGGGGAGTTGCGTCATTGCTGCTGTTGGCTTCTGGAGCTGGTAACTCTGCTTTCATTCACCTGAAAGGTTTGTTGGGTTGTGCACACATTGAGTTAATCGTTCTGCACATGATGATTTGTGGGTTTGCACCATTGTATCTGAGGGGTAAAGGGAAACTTTATCCTAAGTGGTCTCTGCCCTGTTGTAGATGAATTTTGGAGGAATTCCTTGACAGGGATCCCAGTCCTTCAGAGGGGTTCTGTTCCTCACCTTCTACCTTCCAACACATTCCTGCATGAAACCCTCAGTGTAATTTCCATACTGAACCAGTACTTGACCTGTTAATTCTTCTGGATGTCTCACCTCTGTTTTGCTTATTCCCTTCCCTCCTATCATTTCTGTTCTACTAACCCCAAGACTTGTGACACTGCCAGCATTTGTCCTCTCACTTGATGTCCAGGACTTAATCTAACAGCACAGTGTGCTCAGCACGGAGTCTTGCTCTTGGCAGCTTGGAGCCCCCAAGACAGGCTGTTCCACAGCAGCTCTGTTTTCATGATGAGCCAAGAAACTCCAGTTGGAAAGAGAAACCAGACCTAAGGAAGTTGTTCGTCCAGTTGTTTGGTGAGAGTTGTATCCAGCTCTCTGCTCACTTGGGTTACTGAGGGCTTTGGAGCAGTTTGAGTTATAATGATAGAATCAATCATAGAATGATTTAGGTTGGAAAAACCTTTCAACTCATCAAGTCCAACTGTTCTCCAGCACTGCTAGGTCACCACTAATCCAGCACCACATCTCTATGGCTTTTGAACCACTCCAGGGTTGTTACTTCACTGCCTTCTTGAGCAGCCTGTTCCTAATATGCAACCTGAATGTCTCCTGGTGCAGCCTGCAGCTTTCCTCTAGTTCTGTCGCTTGTTCGTGGGGGGGAGACTGACTCCCACCTTGCTGCAACCTCCTGAATTTCAGGAAGTTGTGGAGAGCAAGAAGGTCTCTCCTGAGCCTCCTTTTTCTCCAGTTAACCCTTGCCCCCCCGTTCTCTCAGCTGCTCCTCAGAGTACTGGTGTTCCAGACCCTTCCCCACAAATGTGTTACTGTGTGAGGGATAATCCAGCCTGTGCAAAGTGTTACTCACCTGCCAGTGGCCCTCAGAGACCTAGAGAAGGAGCTAACTGGGGGGTTTTCTATGACTCCTTCCCATTGAAAGAAAAGGAAGTTTATCTTCCTTAGTCACATAGTGATTCATCAAGTCCATCTTCAGCCATCTAAATAAAGTTTAACTGGGTGAGCTCAGTCACTCATCTCATCTACCTCACAGGTCAGGAGGAATAGACTCCTCCAGAGGGCAATTCATCCCTCTCCCTTGTGTCGGTCTAGACTGGTTGCTTATCCTAGCTGGCTGACGTTGAGTGGGTGAAGGAGGTGAGGGAATGCCCCTTAGTCACGTCTGAAAAATGTACCTCTGAGCTACTTTTTCTGAGATGGGATTGAAGTGAGAACGTGCTATTCAATTCGCTTCTCTTCAGGCTGCAAAATGGACTGGAAATAGCCCCCTGTGACCAATCGGCTTTGTATGGGACCTCAGCTCATTCCTCTCATTCCTGAAATTGCTTAGGTGAAAGGCGCTTGGTTTACAGTCCTTTGATCCAGTTTAATCATGTTCAAACAAGTGAGTCATGACATTTGTATAATGAGGTCACTTGCCCTGGCTCCAGAACCGTTCAGATGGAAATGCCTCTTAGTTCAGAGCTGTTGTTCCAGGGCCTGTTTCACTTCCCCATTTCTCTGGAAATGACATAAAGCCATTGTGGCTGCTGGTGCTTTCAGGACAGTCAGTGGGCGCTCTGTATGTGTAATTAGATTGTGAATATTCATGACTGAGGAAGACACATCTCTTCTTCTTCCCGCTGTAGCAACCTAGGGAACTCGGTGAACGGGCTATGCAGTGAGGACATTAAAGAGGCCAGCAGGCTCCTTATCCGCAAGCTCTACCTGCTACTGCAAAAACTGGGCCCGCTACCTGATGATGTCACTCTCACCATGAAACTCCTCTACTACAATGATGGTAGGTGGAGAAAGGGGGGGAAAATCCCCTTTTCAGCAGTTTCTGTAATAATTGAGAGCCCCTGCAAGGTAAATAAATCATAGAAACATGAGGTGGTAGAAGCTGTTGGCTGAGAACAATGAGAAAGGGTGTAAAACCTGTTAATGCCTCTGACCTATGGGGATGGAAGAAGCTTTCTACAGAGAGTTTGAAGTACAGCAGTGCAGAGTGGAAAGGAGTCACCTTTCTCCATCACTGCTGGCTTTTCAGGGTGGTTTTTTAAGGAACAGACAATGCCAGGTTCCGCTGCAGAAAGCTGAGCACGTTCATTGTAACTCAGCATCACAAAGACATCTTTTCTTTGAGCTGCCTGATAACATTTGCACAGCTCTTAGTTCTCCTTTGCATTCTCTCCATTCTTCCTGATGAAAAAAACCCAACAATATTTTCAGTTGTTGATCACAGAGTCATTTATTTTGGAAAAGCCCTTTAAACTCATTTGAGTCCACCTATTCTCTCAGCACTGACAGATCTCCACTAACCCCTGTCCCTGACCCCACAGCTCCATGGCTCCAGACATGAGGACACCCCCTCCCTGCCCTGGGCAGCCTGGGCCAGGCCTGGGGAACCCTTGTGGGGTAGACATTGTTCCTCAAGGCCAAGCTCAACCTCTCCTGAGGCAACTTGAGTCCGTTTTCTCTTGTCCTGCTGCTCGTTCCTTGGGAAAATAGATCAACCTCCACCTCACTCCAACCTCCTGAGCTTCAGGGAGCTGTTGAGAGCAAGAAGCTCTTCCCTGAGCGTCCTTTTTTGCAGTTACCCCCATCCCAGTTCCCTCAGTTCAGAGCACTGGTGCTCCAGCCCCTTCTCCAGCTCCATTACCCTTCTCTGGACCTACTGTAGTTGTCACTCGAGGCTGGTAAGCCTTGTTCTTTATAAGTCAGCTTAAGGAGAGGTGGTAGTTGTCTCCTCAGACACTGGTGGGTTCTTTCTGCTTGTACAGTGACTCCCGAAGATTACCAGCCTCCTGGCTTTAAGGAAGACAGCAGCTCTGGTGACCTGTTATTTGATGGTGATCCCATCAACCTGAGAGTAGGGTCAGTCTCCACTGGCTTCCACTTCATGAAGATGAGAGTGACAACTGAAAAGAAGAGAATGGCAACAGTTGAGAACAACCTGATCCAGACTAACAGTCCCACTGAGATTTCCCATGAAGGCTTAGACTGTGAGGAAGAGGAAGGGAGCACAAAGGTATAGAAATAACTCTATGTGGTTCTCACTGGAGGAATGGAGCAAAAAAGAGACATTTTCTCTAAATCCCAGGCCGAGAAGTGTTTTGCCTTGTGTTGGGCAGCAACATTGCAGTGGGTCAGAGTCATAGATGTGAATTTCTTTCTGGCTTATCTAGTGACTTAGTGAGTCTGGTGTGATCTCCCAGAAGAGGGCAGTGATTGTACAGAGAGCCCCGCTGCTCCCCCCACACTATTACACTCTTCTGCCCAGACATACACCTGAGGGAGAAAAGTGCACACAGTTGGGTGTTTCCACCTGGTGCTTCCCAGGACTGAGCCCTGTCCACAGGGTGGTCAGGTGGGATTCCTTGTGCTTCACTCTGGCCACCTGGGTCATGTGTTGTGTCTTATTTCTCTAGCAGGGGAGCAGGAAGCATCTTCAGCAGGTGATTTCCTTAGACACCAAGGTAGGCTGCAGAGGATAGTCCTCTGATGGTGCCTCTCACCAAAAGGACAGAAAGAGCAACCTAAACTGGTAGCTCAGACTTAGTGATTTAACTTTAGGCTGTCAGTGCCAGGGGATCAACCGTAACAAAACCAACTCCTGAAAAGAAGGCAGAATTCTGTCTTAGACAGTTTCTCTCTTGAAGGACCTGTAGGCTTGGGAGAAGGAAGGCCCAGACTCTGAGGAGCTGCAAAAGTCCATCCCTTTTAGAGCTGGGTTTATGGATTTGCCACCAGGGCCTGTTTCTTAGGTGATGCTGTTAAGACAAAACATGGTTTGCTTTACAGACTCACCCCCTCCCCATCAGAGTAGATTCAAGTGATCATGGAGAGGTCAGAAGTGACTTGCATTCAGGCAAGAAAATGGAAGAATCTTCTTTTCATCTTCAAGATGCAGGTAAACACCTAGTCACAAACCTGGTGCTTGTGGTCATGGCTGTGTCCTGCTGTAATGCTGAGGTTTTCTCACATGGGTCAGAATGGATGAACACAGTAGCTCAGACTGTTTGAACCACTTGTTGGATCACTAGTCTGCTAAACAGAAACATTAAATTCTTTCTCAATGTTTTTCCACCTCTTTATCTCAGCAGGTTCTTTTTCAGGTGTGGAGGGAATGCACAGTTTGTCAATACCGAGTTGTATCACTTGCTGCTTCCCCAAAGCTCTTTCACTGTCACCATTTGATTTCACTTGTGACTTTCCTGTCCAAAAACACACCTGAAAAAGTCACCTTTTTTCCTTCTCAACCCACCCTGCATTGGGTACCCCGATCTTTGCGCTTCTCAGCTATAGTTGGTGGAACAATACCATCTAGTGACAAACTGGTAAATAGCATTGCTGGAATCCCCAGGCAAGGGAAGAAAGGAGCTCCTCTGCCTTCGAAAGCACCTTCTCAGGTCCTTCTCTGGTGACTAATAAGGGCTGAGCTCACACTGGCACTTTTTCAGCTCTAGGGACAGTACCAGGATCTTCCTCCTGTAATCAGTTGCCCATCTGTATGAAACTGAGGTACTTTGGGACAACCCATCACATTTTATCGATACTGTCTGATACAGACACTAGTAATGAGTCAGGGAGCAGCTCCCCTCTTCCCCTCCCCACTTTCAATAGAGCCTTTGCAGGCAGGAGCTTGGTGTTCTTCAGCTCCATTTTAACCTGGTTTCTAAGTGTAATTTATAGGACCTGCTTCAGGTAGGTGTGTGGCAAGTTCAGGTGACACTTAATTCTGAAATACCAGTTCCCACGGATAAGCTGCTGGTGCTGGCAGTGCCTGAGAGCAAAATCTACACAATTCCAGCTCAGCCATGGGGTTTTCAGGCTTATGGATGTTTTGGGTTGGTTTTTTTTTTAAAAAATTAAGCAGAGGGTTTTAACATGAGCTCTAATTTTCATGTGCTGTTTGGGTTGTAGGTGGAAAGAAGATGACGGGAATAAAGGAGATGGGCAGGACAAGGCCTTGCACAAGGGCATCTCAGCAGGTGAGGCAATTTCAGTGGCTCTAAGACAGACCAGACAAGGTGGAATCCAGAAAGTTATGTCCTCTGGGGCAGCACAAGATTTGACTAATGTTAGTGGGTTTGTTGTACAGCATCAAAGCACACAGAGGCCAGAGTCTTAGAGTGTAGGGTCTATAAGCAAAAACTAGAAGCCTTTAGGAAGAAACTTTGCATGGTCCAGCCTGTTTCCTACATCCTGTACAAGAATTTAGTGCTGTTGTGTGGTGCTGTCACTTCTGAATTGCTCATACAGATTAAACTGCTGCCTCAGCTGGGCTGGTTTACCTGTGGGTGTGTTTGGATGAGGGTCTGAAATCATCATCCCAATTTATGTTTGCAGGGAGTGTTTGTCTCTTGCCTACCAGAGTCTTCACCTCTACTCTCACTTCCAGACTCTCTTTCCCTGTGAGTCACAGGTACTTGGGAGATCCTGTCACTTTTAGGCTACTTCTCTAGGTTAGGAGGAATTATCCCCTGGAGGGGCTGATCTCTTGTTTCGGCAGTTGTTGGGGCAACCCAAAGAACTGGGGCAGACCAGACATGTGATTTCAGTTAAACAACGTTCTGTGATTCTGATCCCCTCCTGAAGGACTGACCCAGGCCAAACCCTGAGTCAGAGTCAGCTCAAATTCGTGGGCTTGTGCAGAGGCTTTTTCAGTGACAGGGCAAATCTCTGAATACCATCAGACTTGTCACTTGATTCTCTCTCCTCCCATTCAAATTAGGTGAAAACTGTGTGAGCTTGAGTGTTCAGAATCTGCATCTTTACAGGGAAAGTTAATGAGAGGAGGAAATTGCTACTAAAATTTTCCCCGCCTCTGTTGAAAAGAATCCTGGGGTGTCTAACCCAGACAGCAACTGTAGACTCTGACTTAATGTGTCATTCAAAAGGCATCTCTGAAATATTTGCCTTGCCTGTGGATCTCAAAATTGAACTTGTGTGCCTAGGCTGGTATTTTTCAAATTTTAACCACTTTTTAAATGTTTTTGATGTTACATCCTCCAGTTTCCTTCTGATCATTGTTTATTCTGTCGTCTGTTTGAAAACAGGAGCCTTTTTTGTTTGCAGCGCATGGTCATCCCTCTGATTCATACCCTGGGCTTTCTTTGGGGTCTGTCCCAATGAGAAGCAGAGCACCAGACACCTCTCTTGGGCAGCATGTGGCTTTCATTAGAGTACAGTAGCAGGAGTGAGAGTGTCTGAAGGTGGTGGAAACAGCATCAGCTGCTGAAAAATGGAAGAGTCACTTTATCCATCCTGTGCTTCCAACAACTTAGAAAACCCCAAATCCCAAGCCCTGTGCTGGGTGGGTTCTGCCTGGTGGAGAGGTTTATTGCTGTGCTCTTTGATACTATTTTTTAAACTGTAGTATTTCAGTGGGTAATATTCCAGTCAGTTTAGGGAAAAATAAAGTCAGGTCAGGAGTTAAAATGTGCAGATCATTGCTGCAGAGCCAGCGTTCATAAAAATCTGACACCATTTTCCATATGAGAAGGACTTTCCCTTCCCTTCTGAGGAAAGTGGTTGTAACAAATGACCATTGTGTCTCCTACTTGAATCAGGAAGCCAAACTGGTGAGTGGTTTGTCTGAAAGAATGAGGACAAGCTCGGATGGGTGGGTGGGAAGTCTGACCTAGGTGTTATCTAACCAGGTCAAGTGCAGGTAAAATGGGCAGATGTAGCATTGTTGGAGTGTGAAAGCAAACACCTTGTTGCTATCCAGACTGCAGCCCACTCACGTTTTCACACTCTTAGCTGAGTTCAGAGTTGCTTCTCTGCTTTGAAGAGCCACAAGATCTCCAAAGTGACTTGCTGACTCCTGGATTTTTGAGATTAATTAGTGTGGTGCCTTTGGGAACAGCAGAGCCTGGGCCATGGACATCTCCCGTTACTGGGGCAAACACAAGCCATCAGACTCAAAGTGCTAGACCATGGCTTTGAGTGTTGGATTTCCACCAGAAGAAGGTCCCTTTGAATGGGTTTACTTGTTCAGAATTAACAAAACCAATTTTTTAACATCAACCAGAAGTTGATGTCTCTACAAGGATTTGATACTGAAGACCTACTGAGTACATAAATGGGCCCACCATCTCCAGTTGCATTTGGAAATGTGGATGAGCCCATTTCTGCTCCTCATCTGAAGTCAACTGCTCCATTCCTGCTGTTTTCCTGCTTCCAGCCACGCTGGTGGAACTGAGTTTACTGGTCATTATCTTTCTGACCTGTAGCTCTTCAGGAAAACCAGGAATGAAAGTCTTAAGGGCTTATTTTTATCTAATCAATGTGAGAGAGGAGAAGGATGCAGATCTGCCAGGAGAGAAGAAGCTCTTGCTCTGCAGTAAGAGCTTTCCTTCAGTGACGGTCACTGTGGGCCTCTGACAGGGCTTTTCAGAGCAGAGGAAAAGAATTTGCATGTACTCAAAGGGCTCGTTATCTGCAATCTCATGATTGATGGTACTTAGGATCAAATGAGAGATTGCCCTTCTGCAGCAAAGCATCTCTGTACTTCATCATCCGGAGTTAGACACCAGCATGTCAATGAGCCCACCTCTGCTAGCTTTGCTGGTTGCATCAGCCAAGGAACCGGCCCACTGCTCTATCTTTGTGCATCTTGCTCCTTCCCACTGGCATCCTAGGAGTTGTGAGTGGTTTAATAAATCAGGGAGATGCTGCCCAGTACTGCAGCTCATAGAAATCTGCTGGGGAGAATGGGCTCCTGCATTGAACTTCTTGAATTCTTCGGCATGACTCCTTCTGCCTCCTGTGGATGTTCTGGTCCTCCAAACTGATTTTTCACTTTGTGTAAGCAAACATGTTGCAGTGGAATGAGTTTGGAATGAAACTGAACTAGAAGATGAGTAAAATCTGACTGTGTGGACGCCTCTGCAGGCTTTTATCTCCCATCAGGAAGCTGTGGGCTGGAGTTCTGGGGTGGTCCTTAGAGCACAGTCTCACCGCAGCCGTTGCAGAGAGCCCTGAATCGCCCCTGTCCGAGCCTGTGCCAGAGCTTGGAAATGGTGTGGCCCTATCAGCTCTGCCTCCCAAATTTCTGGCTCTGTTAGCCAGACACTGCTTGTGCCTCCAGACTGCTGAGGGATACGGGGAAGTGTGTCAACACGATATTGTGTGGACATACTGGGATCGGGGAATGCTTGGGGATCTCTGCAATTCGCTGCCTGCTGTCAGCACCCTCCTGCCAGGCGGATTCGCTCTCCTAACAGGGGCTGTGTGAAAGCTGGGTGTCTGGGGAGACATTCATACCTAAGCACTGGAAACCAGAGCTGGGTCAAGCCTCCAAGGTCGGCCTGTCTGGCCTCCAGCTGCTGCTCCTCATGCAGCAGACTTGGCTACCTGGCCACATCCTCCTCTGAGGGACCATGGCAGCAGCAGAAGCTGGTGTGAACAGTCCTTCATGGGTCACACCCTGTGGGGAGCACCAATGGCCTTTCAGTGCCCAGGGCCATGGTTACCTCCACAGTCGCACACAGCTTCTGTCTGGAGGTGAAGGTCAGTGCAGGCGGATCTGGCTGCAGAGGAACAGCTTGGGGATCAAGACCTTTGTTGTCTGATTTTTCCCAGGCTCTTCAACTTCTGCCACTTTCCAAGCGGCTGCGACAGCGAGCGGCTGCAGGGTGAGGCCTGCCATGTGCCGAGCGGTAGGAAAGCATTTTTCTGTGGCAATGTCATTATCTTGAACTTTTGCAGAAAAGAGGAAAAAAAAAAAAAAGACAAGTTTTTATCTCTAACTGTCTATCAAGAGAGCTCTATCTGATGAGAAGTTCCCAGAACATTTTCTTCTCCAAACTAGCTGAGGCTACGCAGACCCAAGCAACCAAGAGAGCAAAGATTCAGAGATGAGCTTGTGCTTGCCCCTCGCCTTCCTGTGAGCTCAGGCCATGCTGCAAGTAGGGAGACAGGGAGGTCAGGAAATTCCTGGCTTCTCTCTGCTCACGTCAGATCCTTAGCTGTATCTTGGGGCCATTCATCCCTTGCATGAGTTATCCCTGTCTGCTTTGCAGGAAGCAGTTTCATGGTGATCTCTTTGCCCATCACCCTGCAGATCCAGGGAGATTTAACCCTTGTGCCCTCAGATTCCGACAGCTATCCAAGGGACATGTGTGGCAAGATGTGGAGCTTCCGCGCTGGATGCCTTTGCTTGCGTCCACTATGAATCAGCAGCCAGACCCTCCAGAGAAATCTGCATCAATTAGTGTTGGACAGATCTAATGTCCCACGAGGGATTAATCTGGGCAGCAGCCTCGTAGGCAGGAGGAGCGTCTGTTGCTTTTCACCTCCTCAGTTCCAACACTGTGATCTTAGCGGGGAAGGGTTCTGATTGAGGGCCCTGGACGAGATTAGAAGGAGAGAGATTGACAAATATTTTGTTTCAGCAGGTATTTTGGAAGAATTTTGGGTGGTTTTACACTCTGGAAAACTCTTGTTGATTAGTGCTTTAAATGCTACAGGAGACATGAGGTACCAAGTGAGGCCTGGGAGGCTTCCAGATCATGAAACAGAAACAGCCTTGAATGTCAGAGGTTTTCATAGTGAGCTGTGGAAAAGGAAGAGGGCTGGTGGTAGTCACTGATGTGCTGGCATGGCTTCCTGGGGACAGAAACATAGCAGCTTTTCACAGCAGCACCACAGTGAGTGTCTTTTGTTCTTCCACCTGCGTATGCTGGCTTTCATGTGGACCAGCACGAGACTCCTCCACTTGTACAGGTGGAAATGGGGATCAAATTGATCCTGAGTCAGGGCAATTGATCTAGTGAGAACTGATAGGAGACCAGTGTTGATCCCTTGCTGCGACGCCTTCGCAGAGTCAGAGCAGACAGCTGGAGAGCCACGTGACTTACCTACCTGTGTAAAGCAGGGTGAAGTGAACAGGTTTCTCAGGACCTTGGCCAGTTGACTGTCTCCAAGGATGGAGATTCATGCTAGAATTTGATTGCCCTACGGTAAAAACCCACAAAACCCTTGTTCTTACACTTCTGTGGAGTTTCTTGTATTTCAGCTTGTGCTTATTTCCTCTTGGCCTTTCACTGGACCATGATCCGTGTTAGTGAGACCACGGAGCATCCCCTGAGTGGATGGAAACTGTTGCCTTCAACCCCAAAGAAGTGTTGGTTCAGCGGGGATGCCTCCAGCTCTTGGGGGATCAGTTTAAAGAGTCAGCGGTTTGAGTTTTGAAAGGGGTAGATGTTTGCTTGGCTGTTGAGTCAGCTGAAATCCCAGTGTGCGCCAGGCCCTGGCTCTCTGATTGAAGTTTCCTGCTTACTTCCCTGACCCTCAAGGGGCATTTTGCCCTACTTCAGCAGTGAAGATATGCGTCTCAGTCCTTATTCTTCCAGCTTGCTTGATGGAACTGGACTTCTTTTGACATTCATGCGCTTCTGAACTCGTCAATGTAGTTAGTAGGTACCAAATGAAACCCTCCATGTCTCTCACAAAGGGAACCCTTCAGAAGGCATAAAATGTGCCCAGTGGCAGAGCTCAGCGTGGGGCAGGCCAGAGACAAAGAGGGACACAGTCGAATGCTCTTGTGCAATGTCAGCTCTGCCGCAGAAGATGCGTCGGGAAGCAGAACACGTGTCAGAAGAGCTGTAAATTTGCTGCGATTTATGCCGGGAGGTTTTTTGGCCGGCAAACATGGGGACGCTGGGGATTGAAAAGTGCAGAGCCCAAAACTAGGTCCTGATTTTGTCTATCTAAGAATAGCAGCGTAGCTGTGGTCTGCTCCTTCAGTTTCCTCCACCAGTCTGCCTTGGGAAGGCTTTAATCTAAGCCTAATCTATTTTTAGCCTGATATCTTCTCCAGACAATGTGCAGCTGTCCTGGTAGTTTTATGCCAGAAATTAGTAACACTTGTATGATTCACCAGTTTGCTCGTTTTTTTACAGAAGAAATTCAGCAGCAACATGTTCGGGTTTTTTAACACGTAGTGCAGTCTTGTAAACCAGGAGATTCAAACTTCTGGTGTGACCCAGGCCTCAGGCTGCACTTTGGGCAGTTCTTCCTTCAGGGTCTTGTAGAGAGAGTCTCCTCTTCTCCAGGCTAAATCCCCTCAGCTCCCTCAGCCTCTCTTCATTAGACTTTCCCTCCAGTCCCTTCCCCATCCTTGTTGCTCCACTGGACCTGCTCCAGCCCCTCAATCTCTTTCTTGAAATGAGGGGCCCAGCGCTGCCCCCCGTATTTGAGGAGAGGTCTCCCCAGTGCCCAGTACAGGGGGAGAATTATGTCCCTAGTCCTGCTGGCCACACTATTGCTGATCCAAGTCAGGATGCCACTGGCCTTCTGGGCCACCTGGGCACAACTGCTGGCTCCTTTTCAGCCTGTTGTTACCCAGTACTGCCAGGTCTCTCTTTGCCATGCTGTTCTTCAGCCACTCATTCTGCAGTCTGTAGCTGCAGGGAGTTGTTATGGCTGAAGTGTAGGACCCTGCCCTTGGCCCTATTAAACCTCATCCTGTTGGCCTCTGCCCATTGACCCAACCTCTCCAGATCTCTCTGCAGCTTCTTCCCTCCAGCAGATTGACAGTCCCCTCCAGCTTGGTGTCATCTATGAATTTACTAAGGACAGACTCAATCCCCTCATCCAGGTCATCAGTAAAGATGTTGAATAGAGCTGGGCGCAGCACTGATCCCTGGGGGACACCACTGGTCACTGGATGCCAACTGGATGGGGCACCATTCACAACTAGTATCTGTGCCTAGTCACCCAGCCAGTTTTTAACCTGGCGGAGGGTGTACCCTTCCAAGCCATGGGCTGCCAGCTTTTCTGGGAGGATGCTGTGGGAGACTGTGTCAAAAGCTTTGCTGAAGTCTAGGTAGACCACATCCACAGACTTCCCCTCATCCACCTGGTGGGTCATCTGGTTGTAGAATGAGATCAGACGGGTTAGGCGGACCTTCCTTTCCTAAACCCAGATTGGTTAGGCGAACGTTTCTTTCCTAAACCTGCTGGCTGTGTCTGATCCCCAAGTCCTACCTGACCTGGATGGTTCCAGGGATGGAGCTTCTTCCAGCTCTCTGGGCAACCTGTGCCAAGCTCTCACCACCCTCAGCATCTAAATTTCCTTCCTTTAATCGTGTGGATCTGGGCTTGTCCCATCTGTTCTGTGTCAGCATAAGGGCACCTGGCTCACAGCAAGACAAGAGCCTGCCGTGGGTGTGTAGCACAAACCACTTGCCCAGCACAAGCTCTCTCTTGGGTTGTTCAAAGTCCAGCATCCCTGCCACACAGGAACAATTAGAATTAATCAACTTTTGGAGGCTTTGATTGTGTGTTTAGTCAAGGGGAGAGATTTCCTGCTTCTCACCACACCGTTCTAAGAGGTTTACTTTCTGGTTAAAGTCAAATAAACATATGTGGGTTCGGACTTAATCCCATATACAGAAACGTTTCTGGGATAGAAGCTTGAGTGTTTGGTTAAGGATGGGACCTGGAAGTTGGACTTGGGATCTGTTGGTGGCTTTGAGCTCTTACGTGAACTTGTAGCTGGGCAGGGGCAGGACAGAACTTGTTGGCTTTGGCGGAACACCTCACGCTGTTGACATCTTATTAGTTCAAGAGGTGAATAGTGCATGTCTAGAGCACTTGATGGCTTCCATAGATGTTTTTGCTCTCAGGTTCCTGTTAGGTGGCCTGTGGTAAAGGGAGAGCTGCAGTGGATGGTGCGTGAGCAGCTGCTCGTTGCAGCTATTTCTCCCACCTCAGAGCTATCCTGGCCATGCAGAAAATTTAAGAGGAAGAGCAAACAGGAAAACACTTCAGGAGCTGTATGTGCTGCAGACAATCCACAGAGGAGATAAAAGCACCAGCTCTAGCTGATGCCCACTTGATGCAGTCGAGGCTACACTCAGAGCAATTCAGGTCCAAACCATACAGCTGCGTTAGCACGGGAGAGAGTTTTGGATCCAGTGTTTCCCCGCTCTGGGCCCATTACTTCAAAACAAAAAAGGCAGCAGGCAGGTAAAACGATGCCAGGGAGAAGAAAGTAAATAACTGCCACCAGTGCCAGTTTGAGCAGCTGGATGTCAAGGTGGGAGGTGAAACATAGAGGTTCACTCAGCACTCCTTCCGCAAGCCAAGATGTCCTGGGGCAGCTCCGGGAGGTTTGTCAGTGTGAGGGAGTGGGACAGAGGAGAACCTGCCCGCCCCGCTTCGCAGAGTCTTCTTTGCTCTGCTTTTAGGGAAAGGAAGTTGTGCTCTCTGCATTATGCAATGTTGTGTTGCTCATCACAAAGAGGAGGGACAAGGGGAAAGGAAAAACAACTCGAAAGATGATAGAGAGGCAAAGCAGGGTTGTTTCAAACTGTTTTGCTCTGAATTTGTAACGAGAGCTGTTTCACACGTTAGAAAGACCATTGCTATGTAGAGATTAGTGATGCCTCAGACCAAGGTCAGATAGAGAGAAAGCCATGATGACGTGAGCAGGGAATTCTGTAATGACCACATCTTGTAATCTGGAGACCTTGTGCTTGTCTCCAGGATGCCTTCTGGAACAGCTCTCTATTAACTCCTTGTGTCTATCCTGCTTTTGTGAGATCTTCATGTTTTACTGTGTTTCATGGCTCCTGTTTCAGGGCAGCAACTTGGTTAGCGCTCTCTTCTAGTTCACTTTCCTTACTTTCACCCAAATGCACTTTGTTTGGAGGCCAAATGGAAGCAGTGTGCTGTGGTGTGTCGCTGCAGCTCAGCCCCGGTGAGAGCAGAAGATGTTACATGGCCAGACTCTGTGCTTTGGCCCTTCTGGGTGGGCAGCAACATGCGTTACTTGCTGCAGCTCCAGCGTATTGCTGTAAAAACCTCATGTGGTAACAAGAACAAGCGAGTTTTTCGCTTGGCAAAGCCAACACTTCAACTGTTGTTCTGACTGTGGTTCCATCTCCCTGTGGTCTGTCTGAGTTGCCTCTGCCACTGACCCATTTCTGTTCTAACGCATGTTTGTCTCTGCTGTTTAACCTTTGGGTTTGGAGGCCCCTGAATATTTTTGCATCTTTCTAGAGGGGAGTTGAGCCTCTTGGAGGAAAGCTCCCTCTGCTTAGTTATTTTTCACAGACTCACAGGTAGTCTTGGAAGCCTGGGACTGACCGGCTCATGTTGGGATTCCCTGATGCACAAATGGAGGTGCTGTGTGTTCTTCTTTAGGGACTGGAGGGAAAGTCTGATGAGGAGAGGCTGTGGGAGGTGGGGGGGTTTAGCCTGGAGGAGACTCAGGGTGGACCTTCTCCCTCTGTACAACTCCCTGAAGGGAGATTGTGGTCAGATGAGAGTTGGGCTCTTCTCCCAGGCAGCCAGCACTAGGACGAGAGAGCAGGGCCTGAAGCTGCCATGAGAGGGTTAGGTTGGATGTGAGGAAGCCCTTCCTCACGGAAAGGGTGATCAGACCCTGGAATGGACCACCCAGGACAGTGGTGGAGTCTACATCCCTGGAGGTGTTGAAGGACAGACTGGCTGCATCACTTAGGGCCCTGATCTGGGCAATGGGGTGATGTTAGGTCCTGGGCTGGGCTGGATGAGCTCAGAGGGCTTTTCCAGCCTCACTGGTTCTGTGATTCTCCTCTGTAGGGCCATCTCCAGTGACCACAGATTTTACCTAAGTGCCTCCTTTTATGGTTATCCGAGGTTGGTGAGACAGGCAGTGCCCTGTTATCCATTATGTTTCTCAGAGGTCTCCTTGCCCCTGGAGATGGGTTTCACAAGTTTGACAGTCCCAGTTCCTCCCAGTATTCCAGCTCTGATTCTTTGCTCAACTGTTTTTCTGGAGAACAATATTACAATGGACAAATCCAGGAGGATCTGGGAAAACACATGGTAGTTGTGGAAGCTGGATTTCTTGACTCATGTAGCAGGAGCCTATATGGTGAGAATGATGCCTGTGTCTGATGGTTCTTACAGATAAGCTGCCTAAACCTTGCCTGTAGCCAGGAAGATGTAATAGGACCCAAGAAGAAAAGGAAGGTCAATGAACCAGAGGGGCTGCTTCTGGAAGGCAGGAAATGATGTTCATTCTGAGACACAATACAGTTTGGAAGGTGTGAGTTTGCATCATCATCTGACTAGTAAAGACTTTTCTTCTCTACCATTTAACTCTTGCACCTACCACCTGTGCTTCTGCATGTTCCTTTGTCCTCGGGATTCCAGAGAGGCAGAAGTGCGGTCATTGTCACAACGTGTCAACTAACAGCACTTGTTCGATGTTGTAAAGTTGAGGGTTGATGTTTCCACATCGATGGTGTCTGTGTGCTTCTTTCTCTCCCTGAACGCCCACCCTCCCAGTGGCTGAATTTCCTCATCTCTGGCTGGACTGCCCTTTGCTGATATGTCACCGGTATGTAATGGCTCCATTTCAAGATGAACTCTGAGGTATCAGTTCAAACAACCAACAAGTCTCGTGATTCACTAGACTGGGTTTAACTTCATCCTGTCTACTCTTTCCGGAGCATAGATTTGATGTTATTTTTTTCAGAGAAGGAGTTTTATCTCTGTTGAATGCAGAGATAAAGTCATCTATACACAGCTTCTGCTGGTGCTGACTGTTCTTCTTCTAACTCTGCAAGTGCTGTTGCTGTGGCTGTATTATCAGCTTGTTTCTAAAACAGCAACCCACCATGTGCCGAGGGGCTTAGGCGGTCATGCGACAGGAGTTGTGTTGCAATACCCTACATTCAAAACCCAACCTTAGTAGAGGTGCATTGTGGTTGCAGATGGAGGGGAGGAGAACAACAGCAGCAAAAGAAAAAGCTGCTGTTCCCTATGGAGCAAAGGTGCTGCTTGGAGCAGGTCAGTTGCCTGGCAGGAGCTTTGTCAACACCTGATGGTTGTTCCTGGAGTGGAAGAACCAAAAGGGTCTCAATTTGTCTTGGGCAAGGTTTAAAAGAAGATGTTCAAGCAACAGCCTAGGTGTCACTTCATGCACACCTGACTGAAGGACCAGAGCAGTACCATCATTCCGCACACTAGGTTCCCTGTAGCCATCGATATGGCAATGTCTTCTGCTGCAGCAATGAGTGAGCTTGGCTCCAGGAACCAGGGGTCTTCCTTGCTGCTGAAACAGTGACTAGCTACAAGCCATGTGCTGAAAGCTTTGTGAAAGAGCTAAAAGCCAGACTGGAACTGGCCAGTCGGGTTGAGGAAACACTGGAGCTGAGCACCCCTAGACGTTCAGCCAACCTTCTCCAGGTGCCTGTGTTGCAGTCCCATTGCTATTCTTACTCAGCCTAGGACAGACAGACCACGGCCTGGCCCTGAGCCTGCAGCAGTTTCTGGCAGTTTTGTCGCTCGACGCCTGTCTCGTGAAACCTGTAGAACACAAGGGGTCCCTGTTTTATCCCCACTTTCAGCCCTGTGGTCTCATTTTTGCACCGGTGGCCCCATAAGCCAGTTTGTTCACATGCCAGAACAAACCTGAAATCTTCCTGCTGCCCAGGGTTTGTACCGACACGTGATCTGACTCTTGTGCATCCACGGGAGCCCAGTGTTCCTCACAGGACACCTGCAGCGCACCTTCTGCCTTCACCTGAAAGCACTGCTTTGGCACTGCTGGGACGGGTGGCTTCCAGATTATAGAGTCACAAACTGGGTTGGGTTGAAGGGACCTTCAGATCTCCTCCAGTGCCACCCCCTGTCCTGAACAGGGCCATCCCCAGCCAGAGCAGGTTGCTCAGAGCCCCAAGGGCCAACCTGACCTGGGATGGTTCCAGGGATGGGGCTTCTCCCACCTCTCTGGGCAACCTATCCCAGGCTCTCCCCACCCTCAGCACCAAGAGTTTCTTCCTCCTGCTCAGTCTGACCCTCTTTCAGTTTAACCATCACCCCTTGCCCTGTCACAGCAGCACCTGCTCAGAAATCCATCCCATCTTTCTTATCTGTCCCTTTAAGCCCTGAAAGGCGGCACTAAGGTCTCCTGGAGCTTCTCTTCTCCAGCTGAACCCCCCAACTCTCCCAGCGTGTCCCACAGCAGAGGGATTCTTGTCCTGGATCGTTTCCAGGGACTCGTCTGGCTCTGCTTCACCAGCTCCAGGTCTCTGCTGGGCTGTGGAGCCCAGAGCTGGACCCATCCCTGCTGGAAGGTCTCCCCAGAGTGGAGCAGAGGGGCACAGTCTCCTCCCTGCTCTGCTGCCCACACAGCCCAGCACACAGTTAGCTTCTGGGCCTTGAGTACATACTACTTCGTCAGCCCGCTGCCTCCTGCCTGCCCCAAAAGCCTCGCTGGACCGTTGCATTGTGCGTTCAGGAGAAAGTCAAACGCCTGTGTGTTGACTCCAGCAGGCTGACCTTTCTCCTACCCATGCAGTACCACAAGTGCTCAGGGCATGGAAGGTGCAAAGCGTCTTGTGCCACAATGACAGTGCAGTAAACTCTCCTTTATGACCCCATGGTCAGAGTGTGCGCACAGACACGCCCAGTACATCCACAGCTTAGTTGACTGCTGAAGCCCTTGGTCTCACCGTCATGGCCAGAGCTTCCCGGTCTCCCTTGCTGCTGGCTTCTCAGCAGCCCTTTTATCTTAATGCCTTGTAGTCATTTTTCAATTTGGGCTGAGTTAGACCTGAAATACCTTGTGATGAGCTGCCACAGTTGAGCGTCTGGTTTCTCCTTTCCACAAACTTGTGGTTACCATCAGATTCTAAGAAAAGTCTTTCCACTGCAGATTGGGATCATCAAAGCCACTTACACATATCCTTTCATTTATTAGTGATTCTGCTGGGCTGGCTAAAGGTGAAAAGCAGCAAACCTGCCCCCCCTTCTAGTTTTTTGCTTGTGTTTCAGTCGCTTTTCTAGTTCTAACATTCATTAACTGACTTAATGCAGTTACACATCACTGGCCTGATTCAGCACTGACAGAAAACAGAAGCGAGTCGTTAGTAACGGTCCCCTGCCAATTAGTGAACTGAATTACGTTTGAACAATTTTCTTCAAAGATTCTCTTCTCCCCCCCTGTCCCAGCCCCGCTCATCACTTGGCGAGTCCCCTGCCTGCTTACAGGAATTCAGTGCTTGAGAGTGAAAGGAGCCTGCTACCTCCCCAGCCCAGAGCGCTGAGTCCGTGAGCTTTGTGCCCGCGTAGCGGTGAGTAACACAAAGGCTTGCAAAGACCCTCCCTTTGATCTCCCAAAGATATGAACAGCAATTAGGATTACGAGCTGCTCTAGTAAAGCACAAAACAATGCAGTAGTGGGAAGGTTCCATAAGAAGAAAGTGAAGGTTTTGTGGAGTTTTTCAGAAAATCAGTGGAGAAGGGGAACCCTTTCTCGTTGGCTGCCACCACCACAGGGTTTTATGATGGGTGTAACATGGGTTTCCTCTACCTGCTGGGCCGCTAACGGGTTGGCAGTGCTTCTGAAAATCCCTGCGTGGTTCTGGGATAGGGTTTAACAAGAAAAGCTGGGTCTCTGTTTCAAACTGAAAGTCAAGCAGAAGTCAAACGGAAAGTGCACAGTCTCAACCACATCCTTAAATACATCATCCACACCAAGAAAATAACCTCAGCAGCCCCTGATTCCGCTGGACAGGTGTCAACACAAAGCTCTTCACCTGAAAACGGAGGAATCTTTCGGGGTTTCCACTGCTACCGCAATCTGGGAAACCATCCGATCGGACAGAAGCTGCTTTCGGTTTTGGGAGGAGACCAGAGAGAAGAAATGAAACACAGCTCAGGGACAGGGGAAACGAAGTTTCTTTCTCAAACTTCAATCAGGAGAGTTAGAGGGTTTGCCATTGATTTTGGTGGTGGGGCCTCTGTCTCTGGTGGGTTTACAGAAATCACAGTGTGACTCTGTTCTCATCAGCTAATGGTCATTTGTTTTTGCCCCTCCGGTAGATTTCTGGAGCAATACCAGTGCAACACCTCTCTAGCAGTGATAGGAACCAGCCAGATGTTTCCCAAATGTAAGTTCTAATAATAAATGGTGACCTGAAGGTCTGTTCTGTGAGATTAGCACCTCGGGATTTGGGCTGGAACTTGGAATTCTGTCGGTTCTGCATTCCTCCCCTTGAGTCAGCAGGTGAAGAATGAGCCTGTGGCCTGCAACAGCGCAGTGCCTGCGTCTCTCATGCCACAGCGCTGCCATCCTCAGGGGCCAAGATCCTCGTGCCAAAAGCATCATGTCATCCTGCTGGAATCCCACCCACGCATGTTGCTGGGCGAAGTCTTTTCTGTTAATGGATGAGTAAAAATTTCATCAGGCCTTTGTTGTCATCACGAGGTAGGTGAGAGGAGTTTACATCTGAGCTGGCACATGTTCCACAAGCAGTTTCCAAGGCTAATTTCAGTCGGGCTGGCAAATCTCACTTTCCTTTAAGCAGAGGCTGAGCTTTCAAAGCCTCTCGGGAGTTTTCCATAGGAAACACCACCCTGACTATCCGTGCGCCAGATGTGCCTGTACAGCATTTCCCGGAGCATCAATGGCCCACTGTTCTAAGAATGAACCCATCGGCCACCTGGTGACGTCTGCTGAAAACCTGGCTGTGGTGTCGCAGGATTGTTTGGGTTGGAGAAGACCTTTAAGATCATCCAACCATTGTCCTGGTGCTGCCAGGGCCCCACTAGCCCCTGTCCCTCACCCCACATCTCCCCAGCTTTGATACCCCTCCAGACATGGGGACTCCCCCCCTGCCCTGGGCAGCCTGGGCCAGGCCTGGGGAACTCTTGTGGGGCAGAAATTGTTCCTCAAGCCACCTTCACCCTCCCCTGAGGTAACCTTTCATTTGTTCCTTGGGAGAAGTGATCAACTCCCACCTCACTCCAGCCTACTTTCAGACAGTTGCAGGCAGCAACAAGGTCTCCTCTCAGCCTACTTTTCCCCAGTTAAACCACACCAGTTGCCTTAGTGGTTCCTCAGAACACTGGTGCCCCAGTCCCTTCCCCAGCTCCCTTGCCCTCCTGGACCCACTCAAGCTCTTCAAGTCATAGAATCACAGAAGATCATCTAATTCCAAGCCCCCTCCCATGGGCAAGGCCATCTCCCACCAGACCAGGTTGCTCAAAGTCCTGTCCAACCTGGCCTGGAACACATCCAGTGCTCAAACGCATCCAGCGCTTGAATGCATCCAGCGCTCAAACACATCCAGAACTTTCTTGGGCAAACTGCTTCAGTTGGGTTTTTATGCTATAACAATAAAAATTGAGCTGTAAAACACCCAACACAGTGATCCTGTGTCCCGGCTGTAACAATCATACAGCTGTCCCCATTTTGTTGTGGAAGAGTTAATGGTTCCCAGTGTAAGTGTCTTGATGTTTTCTTCCCTGAAAGTAGAGGCTTTACTCTGCCTCTACTACCTGTTGATGGCCATGGAAAAGACATACCTGAAAGTGTAGAACCAGGAAGCACAAAGCTAGTGCTTCATTTACAAGAAAGAACCTGGGACCTGCCCCGGAGGACTCTGAGAAAGCCCTAACCACTGGGAGCTGTGGTGGGCAGATAGAAGGTCCCAGATTTTTTCACAAGCAGGGCCCAGTGTATTCTGTTCACATTACTGGTGTTTCTGGTGTTTCTTTGCAGGACGTGCAGCGAGGGGATGTTTATTCTGATGAAAGTCTAAGCTTGATAACAGGAAACCAAGTCCTTTATGCAGTAAATTGACCTTGAATCACACACAGACCTTTTTTTTTTTTGAGTAACAGAGGGTGAGACTGTCTAAAACACAAGAAAATGGTGTTTCTAGAAAACAAAGTGGCATTTGGAGTTGGCAAGGAGCTGTCTAAGCCTTTGCCAACCTCAGAACCATGAATGTCAGCCCGAGCAGGTGGTGGAGACGCTGCCACCAGTCAGGGACTCGTCAGGAGAGCCAGGGAGGAGGGACAGTTGCTTTTTGTCCATAAGGAATTTTTCTTAAAGATTCAGCAGAGTGAAGCTGCCTGTCCCTGGACACTGAGATGAGGGAGACAGAGTCACGGCATCACAGAGGTGTTGAGGCTAGAAAAGGCCTCTGAGCTCATCCAGTCCAGCCCAGAACCTAACATCACCACATTAGCCAGACCAGGGCACTAAGGGCCACATCCAGGCTGTCCTTAAACACCTCCAGGGATGGACACTCCACTGCTGCCCTGGGCAGAACATTCCAGAATCTGATCACTCTTTCTGTGAGGAAGGGCTGCCTTACATCCAACCTAACCTTCCCTGGTGCTGGTTGCCTGGGAGAAGAGCCCCCACCTGACTACAACCTCCCTTCAGGGAGTTGTAGAGAGGGACAAGCTCCCCCCTGAGTCTACTCTTCTTCAGGCTAAACACCCCCAGCTCCCAGACCTTTCTGCATGCCAGGATCTGCCAAAGGACTCCCCGTCTCCCTTGCACTCTTCCCTGCTCAGTAGAGTGCACAGGTCTGGGGGCAGGAGCCACATCCGAGCCCTTGCAGTAGCTCTTGTTTCAGGGCTTTGATCTCCTCAGGTGTTTCTTGATGCTTCTAGCACATTAATAAAACAGCACCATGAGATGCAGTTCTGTTAAGGATTAGTATTTCCACCATGCTTTTGCAAAAAAGGGTGTTTTTTCTCTCTGCTGTTGCACCCTTTGTCTGAGACCTCTGCTGAGCTCTGTTCACGCATCTTGCACTGTCCTCTGCTACAGCTCTCCAGTCCCAGCATCTTCTTCCCCATTTATTGACCACTGGATCTTGTTCACTGGAGGCAGTTACCACCAATCATCCCTCCTAGGCCATCAGATCAGGGCTTTAGTGGTTATTTGTGTTTCCCCTAAGCAGAATGCTGGGAAGGGACAGCACAGGTAGCTTAGGACCACCCTATTCCTTGTCTACCCCTAAAAGCTTAGGGTAGCTACCTGTTGGTTGGGTTAGTTCTTAGGCAGAAGCTCTTGCTATGCCTTTCACCCTGTGGCCAAAGGGATGATGATGGTGCATGGGAAGGGATGGAAATTAGCTCAGGGTCTGTGGGTTTTGGCCCCAACCTCTGTGTAAGCCCAGCCTGAAGAGGAGCAGGAGACTGCAGCACAGTGCATGGCAACCTCCCCAGGACAGTCTGGCTGTTATTCCATGGTAAAGGGTCACAGAATCAGGGGATCATAGCACTGTCTGGGTTGGAGAAGCCCTTTCAGCTCTTGAAGTCTCCAGCTGCTCCCCCAGCACTGCCAGGGCCCCACTAACCCCCCTTCTTCACCTCACATCTCCCTAGTTTTTAGACCCCTCCAGACATGGGGACCCACCCCCTGCCCTGGGCAGCCTGAACCAGGCCTGGGGAACCCTTGTGGGGCAGAAACTTCCATAAGAGGTTCTGGATCAGTGCAGGATCCCAGCAGAGGGAAGATTCTGGTGAGCACAGCACCTGGCCAGAGCGTGGCTGTTAGTGCACAACCAAAGGTTGCTTTGGCCGGTGGTTGTTTGCCTGTTACCTGGTGGTCTTCCTGCCAGTGCAGTGGGGTTATGCCAAAAGTAGAGGGGCGTCTGGGGCAGGAGTATCCCCAGAAAACACCAAATACTCTCAGCATCTCTAGGTTTTAGATAAACCCCAACAGGCTCATCCAGAGCTGCTCGCCTCTTGCCTAGCGTTTGGGAAGCATTGCGTGCTGTAGAGCTTTGGGTGACTTGGGAACTGGACCCAGTCAACCACAAGTGTTTCTGCGGAGGAGGTGCAGGGGCTGGACACGGATGTCTGGATATTCTGCTTTGAAGGAGACGTCGGCTTGCGAGTGACTTTGCCCTGCCAGTGGCGTTTGGGAGGGCCGTTACCTACTTATTTTCAGAAATCATTTAGCCGGTTGGCTGGCCAGCGTTCCTTTTCCCAGGCTCTTGGAGAGCGCGTAAGAGCTGAGCTACTTGGCTACAAGAGATTTTCTTCTCTGAAATTGGCAGCTGCTCATTCCGGAAGAGAATTCAACATATTTGGCCACCAATTGCAAAGGAAAAGGGAAAACCATTATTTTTCCATTTTGCTTTATTTAACTCTCCAGTGGGAGACATTGACTGTATTTGGGTGACCCCCATGACTAAGGCGTTGCTAAGGCTTCCCTCCTCTGCCCTTCGCTTAGAAGCAGAGAGTGAAAAATACTCAGTTCTCAAAAATGCCTATATTCTCCTTGGCCAGACGAGGAGTCCGTCGGTGCCAATAGTGTCAGGCCTTACACATCAGGACATTCAACGTCACGGCTTCATGAGTCAGGGTTTTCTGTCTGAAAAGGATCACGTCAAGAAACCCCGGGACAAAAATTCCCTGTAGCCCCACAACAGTGCCGGCTGTGTAAGAAGCTCTGTTAGGAAAGAGCGTTCGATGCAAAACCCAGATAGTTCTGCCTGGGCATCCTTCCACGTTGCACAAAGGAAGCACTCAGGAAAGGCCAGGGAGGCTTCTCATGACTCAAGTGCTTTGATAATCGCTCCTGGAGCCCAGTGTGTGAAACTGCGCAGGCTTGCCACGCAGCCGGCCGCGCAGCAGTGCGGCGGAAGCACTGCAAAGGGTGGCTCTGCTGATGTCAGGGAGGCCTTTGAAGTCCCTCTGCCAGCACCTCACCACTTGGGTTTCTCCAGCTGAGGAAGCGGGGTTGGACCCAAGCATCGTGGCTGTTGCTCAGGCTCTCTCACGGTAGCTTGCCGAGAGCTCCTGGCCGTTACGTCACGAGAGCTTTGCTTGTGTCGCAGTCAGCCCCGCGTGCATCACTGTGGCAGGAAATGCTGCCCGTGGGCAGGCCTGGACATCTCAGTGTCTTGCAATTGGCATTTCCTCTGCTTTCCAGCAGTAATTCCATTAATCCACCGGGGTTTATTTCATCCACAGGTCACAAGGTTCTTTGTGAAGGGGGTTGAGCATCTTTATTCCTGCTATGAAGAGGACGAAGCTGAAATTCAAGCTGGAAGTGACTCTCCTGAGGTTATGCAATCCTCTCAGGAGTGATGTGGCAGAGATCTCAGTTCTTCAAGCTGCTGGCATCACATGCCTGTCTGGAGTGTTGGACATGTCAAAGGCTTCTAGTGAGAATTGCCCTGGTTAATCTGAGATGTCTCTGGAGACCCTCCTGAAGCAGGGCTTTGGGAAATGGACGGTTGGCTCATTTCAGCTCTCTGCTGGGTGCTGTCTCACTTTTGGCTGTGGTCTGCACCTTCACTTGTGGCTTCTGGTGCCATTTCATATTTGAGGCAGGCATCTGAGAGAGTTCCTTGTGGAGGGATGTTTCACTGAAACTGAAACCCTTTCTGGTGGTGCCTTCCCTCTCGTTTGGAATGTTTGAGGGGTCCTGCTGTAGTCCCCAAACTCGGTATTTGGTCAATGAAGAGGGATCAGGATGATTCAGAACAGAGGTGGACTCTCCTGAATCACTGCAAAGGAAGTCTTTCATTTATCTTTGTTATCTGTAGAGGAAAGTTTCTCCCCTAACATTGCTCTCTGAATGAGCTGCTGTGAATTCTCGTCACAGAACCTCTTTGACTGGAAAAGACCTTTCAGAATGTCCTGGTCTCCTCATCTCCCTGTGACAGAGATCACCAAGTCTAACCAATCCCCAGCACTGCCAGGTCACCACTCACCCCTGTCCCTCAGCACCATGTCTCATGCCACTCTTGACCAGCAAAGCCCGAGTGCCCCTGTATGTGATGACGAGGAGTCACACACAGGCAGATTGGCATCTCTGCACCTTCCTCTGGAGCGTCTGGCCTGAGTTACTGCCAGAGGCAGGGGCTGGCTGGCTGGACTTGAGTTCTGCTCCAACCATCCTTGTCTTCCTTTGAGCTGAACTGAGGTTTGGCCATCCCTTACTGGGACAGGAAGGGTGAGAACGCGGCTGACTTCAGTATTTCTGCAGCCTTTCTTGAGAAACAAGGAGTCACTTTCTCTGGATTGGGTGATCCCATGGATGAGAGTTGATCCCTCTAACTATTGCATCCTCCTGTATCCTCATGTAACTCCCATGGGAAGGCATACAGAGGGGGGACAGGTCATAGTGGGCATGCAGGGCCCTGGGGAAAGTGGACAGGGAGATGGTTTGGAATATGGCAGCAGAGCAAAGATGGGATAAAAACGTATGGGAATCATTCAGGGGGCTGAGCTTTGGGTCATCTTCAGGTGGTTTTGATGACTATTTTCAGATTTGGGAGCTTTATCTACCAGCATTTTGTGAAGATGGTAGGTGATGGAGGGTGATGAGCTGCCCCAGGTCCAACCTTCTGCTTCCAGAACACAACAAAGTCTATGCTGAGGAAGGAAGGACAAACATTCTTCGTTCTTCCATTCTGGGGGCCTACCTGATCCCGTTGGTGCCGCCAAGGAACATACCTTCTCTAGGGAAATGCATGAACAGGCAGCTCTTAGTGAAGAACTAGACCCATCTGCGTGGGCTGGGAGGAATATGGAGGCCAGCCATGACATCTGCCACTCTGGAAGGCAGCAGGTTACAAAGGAGCCTTGAAGCCTTCTGAGGAACAGCGAATTCTTAGGCAAAGCGAGGGTGCAGATTCCCCTTTGCTGGGAGCAGGGCAAGTCTGTTCTTGGTGGAAAGTTCCTTCTCAGAGACTCACCTCGATGAGAAGAAGGAGAATATGGAAATCACGGGAATGTGTGGGACCATGGGACCACAGAGCAGGTCCAGCCCTGCGGCTTCCCTGGCAGAGCGGCTTCCCTGGAAAGTGGGAAGCAAGGTGGCTCTGTGCCCTTGGGCTTTTCACACTAGACGTCTTCCTGGGGGTGTAAACACACAAAGACCTCTGCAAAATGGGAGGAGAACCTTGGGTTTCCCCTCTACTGCGTTTCCCAGTGCTCTCCCATCTGGAGTCAAAGACAAGCAGCTGCCTTGCTCTTCCCATCCTCCTCCTGCTGCAACACGCTGCCAGCCTCATGCACCTGGGCACTCTGTGCCTCTATCTCACTCAGGGATGGATTGTGTCTGTCCTCCACTCCTATCCTCAAAAGCAACCTCAGTTCAGGGCTGAGAGATGCCCGAGCTCCAGGGAGTGGTAGGGTTTCACATGATCCCTCCAGCCCTGCTTCTCAGGGTTGCCCTGTTTGATGTGGCTGTGCTTTGGGCTTAGACCAAAATGCTGGACTCTAGACCAAACTCAGGGTCTGGAAGTTGACTGGGTCAGCTCCAGCTCTGGCACAGGTCTGGATGCTTTCCAGCACTTCGCACCAAGGAAAGCAGCCTGAGACCACAGGGCTGAACTTTAATTCGGCTTCCACTCGTCCCAGCATGGACCACAGATCACCATGGCCAGTGCTTCAGGCTGGGATGGAGCATCCACACCCTGTCCCTCCCCAACAGCTGCCTGTGGCACCCTGAGGAAGCAGCTTCGCAATTTGGGACAGCGGAAGTGGCTGCCAGCACCTCCTGGCAGCGGTGCAGGCCACCACGAGCCCTGGGTGGCCACATTTCCTTCCTCTCCGGCTCCTGAGAAGAGAAGCTGCAGAGCTTTTGCCCTTCAACACTGCCCATCAGCAAAAAGCCTTCAGCACTGTGCAGGCACCCCGGCTGCCTTTTGCACCAGCCCCAAAGGGACCTCTGCAGGAACTGCCCCCAAATGGGCAAATAGCCGGGTCAGGAGAGCGAGAGGGGATGAATCTGGCCGACTGCCCTAGGGCTGGGGAGGGTTGGGTGGGGACAGCTGTTACCTCTGGTTATTTTGTCGGAGGAGTGTGGGTATTTCTAGGGAGCTGCCCTGCCTGTGTCTTTTGCCCGGCTGGCTCCTTCCCCCTCTGTGGTTGTGAAAAGAGATTTTGTCCAGCCAAAACAGCCTCGGCTCTACAACCGCGCTCTGTGACACTGCCTGTTGTCGAGGCAAAGCCCTGCTCGGTGCTTTCCCACTGTGGGCTGTACACTGCTGTAAGGAAGCCAAGAAGCCTTCCGACTCCTGAAGGAATTTAGACAAGCAAACCCATTCTGCTGCCCCTCACCCTGGATGGCTCTGAGAGGGTCTCCCCTCTCTCTGCTTCAAACCAAACCAGTAGCACATCCCGGATGGGTGGTGGAGGTTGGGAGAATGTCTGTGGAACCAGGTACCAATGCTTGGAGGTGCTGGAGGCAGCAAACCCAGCACAACCCCAGCCAGGATGTAGGGAAAACTACCCTGAAGCTCTGAGTCCCTTGACCACCCTCCACATCACTCTGCCCTGCTCCACCACAGCCCCTCAACTCCCACCCCACCTTCCCTAGACAAAGTGACCACCGGGCTTTTCAAGCCCTTCTGGCAGGTTGTGTTGCTCCTGTCAGCCAGGTCAGGGCTTTCTAAGAGGGTTCAAATAATCCTGCAGGCTAGTAGCCAGGAAAAGGGGTCCCCATGCCAGCTGCCACCACAGTCACTGCCAGCTCACACTCATCCCTGCTCTGAATCCTGCTGTGTGAGCCTTTAGCACCCCTGTGGTAGTCCTCATCCAGCTCAGCCCCTAAACCTGTGCTGACACCTTGCCAGTGCCCGGCAGTTTCCCTGGGCTGGGTGCCACCGGCCTCATGGCAGCAGCCTACCCCCAGCTCTCTCGGGGCACTGGCCGCACAGCGCTCGCGTGCAGGCAGCTGGAGGAGATCAGAGGAGCCGGTCAGAGAAAATCTGGGCAAAAGCAAAGGGAAAAAAGAAACAAAGTCCTGGGAGCTGGCAAGATCCTGCAGGAGTTTCCATGAGAAATCCAGCATGGCCATCGCCAGCCCACGTTGGACTGGAGCCCTCCAAGGCCTCTCCTGGGCTCAGCGGCACTGCCAGTGCCCACCCAGTGCTTGGCAAAGCCCCGGCCAAGGCTGGTCCAGTGCCCCTGGCTCAGGCGAATCCACAAGCCCCTTCTCCCACTGCCCAGACGCCGGGGGACCAGCCTGCCTCTTGCTGCTCCCGTGACAGATTTATTGCTATCACTGGAGTCTTTAATTTCCTTTGTTCCAGAATATCTGACGGCGCAATGAAGACGGCCCAGAGGGAGGCGAGTGAGCTCGCTCCTCAGCCCTGCGGTTGCCGTCTGTCTGGAAGCGGTGCTGGAGCCCGGCTCGGGGAGCAGCTGCCAGGCTTCCAGGCTTGTTTTCCTTTTCAGAGAGGTTAGCTGAGAGCCCGATGAGAGGAGACACCCGCAGCCGCCCCGAGCCGCCGCCACACACCCGGAGCCACACGCACACATGCGGAAGCACCCACATAAACACAGATGTGGGACGACACGGGGACACATAAACAGACCCTCGTGTGGAACCGGCCACGGACATGGGATGAGACCTGCGCTCGCCCTGCTCTTAGCAGGTCATGATGTGGCGGGACGATGCCATCGACTCGGCCTGAGGAACGAGGGGCCTTGTGGCTCTTGGCACTTCTGAGCCATGAGGAGCAGCTTGTTCTGCCCCAGCTCCAGGGTGATGGGGCCCTCCCACCGCCCAGCTAAGACCTTCTGGGGGAAGGGTCTGGTCATGGTAGCTGTGAAGAGGAGCAGCTGGGGCTTGTTTCCTCCTGGGCTATGAGGAGAGGATGCACCCGAGGTCCGAACTGTGCAGCAGTCCCCACCAGCAGCCAGTCTGGTCCCCTCTGCATAGTGGGGAGGGGTAATAAGGCTTTAACTGATTTGATTTAATTTAATTGTGATTAACAGCAGCGTCAGGAAAGGGGTGGGAAAGCCTGCTCCTCAAGGGGCTGCAGCTCCTGGTGCCTGGGGATGATGGAGACCATTGTTGCCATGCGAAAGCCACCACCACCTCACACGATTCTGATGTCTGGCAGCACCCAACTGGGGGGTTTGGCAGCACCAAGGTGGGGCAACTGCTGCTTCCATGTGGAAAGCCCCATCCCAGAGCCCTGCAGGCACCCTGTGATGGATGCCAGGAGAAGATGGACTTTGCCAACCCGCTGCAGCCCTCCAGCCATACGTGGAGCCCATGTGTGGGGAATGCCCAGGCCGGGGAAAGACTGAGCAGAGCTCTCTCTAGGAGCAGAGGAGTGAGTCAGGCACATTGTCGTTCCAGGCAAGTTCGTGCCTCGCGGCACTCCGGCTGCGGAGGAGGAAAGTCTCCGGTGGCTGGTAAAGTCTGGGTTCATGCTGCAGCTTCCCTGCTGCCGTGGGGGCTCATTCAGGGCTTGCTCCTCTCTGGCTCTTGTCTTCACAAGATGCACAGGAACCTCCTATCTCTGGAGCCTCAGGCCCTTAGTCAAATCAAGTTGGCAGCCAGTGGCACACGCCTGCCCAGAGGGATCGCACCCACACCTTGTTTTCTTAGGAAACAAGGCTCTGAGAGCCAGTCGATGGGGAGACGAGAGCGTGACCTGCGCCAAATAGCCCTGTCCGTGCACTTCATTTTATCCCAATAAATTCATGTGTCAGCTCTTGCGGTCCTATAGCCTACCGTAGGTATCTCCAAAGGTGGGGAAATGCTTGGCATCCTCACAGCCAGGGAGACAGGGCCTCCATAAGGGCTCAATCGCAGACGCAGGCTGCGGGTCATGCAGTGGGGGCAGTGAGCAGGGTGCTAGAGCATTGGGCATCCCCCAGTTTTATGTGGGAGCCTCTCCTGCTGTCCCTGTGGTGCTGCAGGGCTGGAGATGCTGCTTCTCGCTGGGATCAGAGAGTCTGGGGAGAACCAAGAGCATTGGGACCCTTTAGAGATGGGCAGATTCAGTCACAGCTCATCCCTTCTGCCTCCTCCCTTCACCATCAGAAGAAAACTCTCCATGTTCTCTCTCTTGCCAGGAGTATCCACTGCTTTTGCTAATTCCCTGAGTTTGCCTCGGCGAGAAAAACGATAGGAGCCAAAGGGGCCACCATGGCCTCTGCTTTCTGGGGCTGCAGTCTGTGGTGGCACAGGGCAGGGGCTGCAGCACCATGACCCCACTCAGCTAAACCCCTCTGGCTCTGGGCATCCCAGGATGCTGCTGCAGCTCCCGCTCAGGCCTGGAGCTGGTCCTTTCCCACCATGCCCATTATGCTGGTGGGCATCTCCCAGTGATGTCCACACCTCTCTGGTTCTGCTCAGGGCTTCGTTCCCAACTCTTCACCCTCACCAGCAGTCTACCTTTTCCCCAGAGCCCACTCTTTCTTTGGGTGGGATCTTCCCCCTGAGTCCTGATTTTGACCCTCCCAGCCAGGGATCATGTAGGTTCAGGGGCCTGCAATGCCCTAATGAAGCAGATGCACCTCATATAGTTTCAGTCCCACAGGTCTGGCTTCATTTGGGGCTTTGGGGGTCACGGTGTGCAAGGGAGATTGAACATCGGAGCAGAGCTGGGATGCAGGACCTGAGGAGTTTACTTCCTTCCAGACCCCACAGGCTAAGTGCTCTGCCTGCTGCTCATCTCATCAGGGTCTTGTCAGGGTGCTGGGTACTTTATTGAGACTCCTTCATCAGGGCTGAGAGCCACCGGCGCTGCAGAATTCTCCCCATCTTCTGTTTGATTGTGATAGCGGTGCTGAGATACCCTCTGCCATCACATCCTCGGATCTGGCCCCTGCGCATTGCAGAGCAGTGATGGAGAGGGGCTCCCAAAGCCCTGTGTAAGACCAGGGTCTCCCAGCCAGACCCAAAGTGGGGTGGGATGTGGCATGGAGAGGCCTTCCAGCAGCTCTGCTGGGGCTGGATTTGACCCCACTCCAAGCTCCCTCTCCGTGAGAGTGAACACTTGCTCAGCAAAGCTGCCGCCGCAGGTCTCGTGGGACCACTGGGGATGTGTCATCAGCTCCCGAGCCAGCCCCAAGCTCCAGCAGTGTCACACTGTGAGCGGCTCCACTGGGGGATCTGAATCCAGCCCCTGCTCCCCCCTGGCTCTTGCCGGCTGGTGCCAAGGCCCCCACCAGGCACAGAGAGGGCTCTCGGGGCCGGGTCCTGCAACAGAGGTTGCGTCGGTCTCGCCTGCAGCCCATTGTCTCGGTTATTTGTTACGGTTGGTCTCCAATTAGGAGTTTGAGCTGGTTCGGGACAAGAGCTGCTCCTTCCCATGTGAATGTGTGGTTCCTGCTCCACGGGGCTGTGATGTGGCTGGGGACCCGCAGGAGCATCTGCTATTGCAGCAACAGTGCCCGGGGATGAATGCGTTTCAGATGGGCTCGGCTCTGCTTCCCGTGGCTCTTCTCTCTGCACTTGGGCCACAGGCCAGCCCAAGACAGCAAGGAAGAGCCGCTGGCCAGCCCTTTGGACACAGCGTTCCCTTTCTCGGGGATCCACTGGGGCTCCGCTTGGGGCCAGGGGCCCAACAAGGAGATTGTTACTGGCCAAAGGCATCTCCCCAGCACTGAGCCTCGGCAGGGACCTCCTGGCTGGGGAAGGCACTAAGCCATGGGTGCCAGCCATGGGTGCCAGGCAGACACAGGGGCAGGTGGGATGCTCCAGTCGGGATTGACTCCACCGCCATCCTGGACCTGCCCTGGGTGGGATGCTCTTGCCGGCTGGAGGCATGGGGGTGTAGCACAGGGGGATGCGATGATGCTGGTGCCCCAGCCCCGCACCTGCAGCCTGCGGACAGCAGGTCTGGTCTGGCCGGTGGCTTTCAGAGCAGCGGCACGGACTTGTCCGGCCGGGTTGACGCAGCGTCAGTCAGCACATGATTCGCGCCGCGGGGCCAAGGTCTGAGGTCAGTTAGTCACACCCAGGCAGCGGCACTGACTTCACCGCGGGCAGGAGCGGCTCCTCACGTACCGTGCTCCCCGAAGGCAGCGCTGACCTGCAGCTCGCCCATGGTCAGGCCATTCCGTTATCGGAGCACAGGCATCTCTCGCATAGCCATGAGCGGCTCCCCGGAGCACCCCCTGCCTTTCACCACAGACAACATCGCTTCTCCGGTCCTGGGGCTGAAGAGGAAGTGCTAATGGGGTCCTGCGATCCCACGGGGGAAGCTGCGGTGCTGGTTGGCCTTCAGTGTTCACGGTCCTGCTCGCGGGGCTGGCCCTCTGCCCCCAAGCGCCGGCTGGGTGGGATCAGCTGCTGGCTGAGGTCATTTGAAGCCTTTTCTCTCTCCCCCGAGTGCGGGACGTCCGCCGAGCGCCAAGCAATGCGTCCTGACTCCCCGGAGCTTGGGTGACAGCACCAGTGACAGCCGGGGGATGCCTCCAGCCCCAAAACCCCGAGGGGAGGGCGAAGGATGGAGGTCTGGGGAGCTGGAGTGTCCCGTCCACCCGCTGGCAGAAGCTGTGTTTCCAGAGAAGGAAGAGTTAATCCCCTACCCGGTCCTAATGAGCCTTAACTGGGAATGACCCGACACAGGGGAGAAGTGAACCCATTGTCCTCTGCTGTGTTTGACCGCCTTCCAGGGAGACTCATGAAACGCAGAGCCCGGGCGTGAGTTCCCAATTTGTGTCAGGACGCAGTGATTTATTCTATTTATTTATTTTTGCCATCTGGTCGAGGAGGGATGCTGAACGCAAGCGTGAGAAATCCAGATGTGCTCAGCTCCTCGCTCTGCGCCCGGCCCCAGCCCAGCTCCCGACCCCGTTCAGCCCGACCCGAACTCCCCCGAGCTGCTAGCTCTCCTCAAGCCCCCAGGGACCGGTTGGTGGTCCCCACGGGCACCAGCTTCGTCGGTGGTGGGGACGAGCTGTGGGTGTTTCCACAGGGATGGGCTCAGCCTGGCTGCTCATACCTGGACCTGCCGCACACGAGATGCTGGCCATATGCATGATGCTGACCGGTAGCCATGAATACTCCAGCTGCAGGAACACAGTGACCCTGGCGGCTGCAGGACCTGGCCCTGCTGCATGGTGCCTGTTCCAATGGAACGACACCATCCCCTTCAGGGCTGCCCCTGTGCCCTGCCCCATCTCTGCCCTTTGAGGGGTTCCTGTAGGTTTGGGGACACCTTCTGCCACGATGCCAGCTGGAAATGGGCCCTACAAACAGGCTGTGACCCTGGGCCCCCTCGAGGGTGGTGGCCCAGGGAACTCCCAGGGTACCTCCCCCAGAGGCAGAAGGGGTTCAGGTTAGGGTTAGGGTTGGCAGAGAAGCTGTCACACTGTCCCCACTGTCCAGGGATGTTCCACGGTGCTGCGAGAGGTTGTGCATGACGAGGTCATTGTGGGGGCAAAATGACACCATGAGCCCTCCCACAGTAGCCACAGGACACACTGGGGCAGCAAAACCCGGGGGGCAGAGAAAACGGGGATTTTGTGGGGGGATTGTGACAGTTGGTGATGGTTTTTTCACTCAGGGCTCCTCCGAGACACGAGAGATGATCACACAGGATCTTAGCTCATCCGCTTGCTGTCTCATGCCTGGGAGGTTTGGCCACTGGCCCGAGGGCTCCGGAGGAGGAGGAAAATTTCATCATCCTGCTCCAACAACTCCTGTATAATCGGCCTCTTGTTAACCAGTACAGCCCCATCCGAGACTCTTGCAGAGGACTGGGGCGCTGGAGGAGCCTTAGGTGGTCTTGGCCTCAACAAAGCTTTGCAGAGCCTCTCCCAGGGCTGCCTGGGAAGCTGCTGCGACTCTGTCAGCCCCTCCCGACACACTCATTCTCCCTCTGCCCTTTCCCAGCTGGGTCCAGCCTTTCTCCTACCCACACCAGCACCACCAGAGTGCAGATCCCTGCCCTGGGATGGTTCCAACACCATGATGCTCTCCTTATCATGGTGATCCCCACACCGTGATGTCACCTGCACCAGAAAGGTCTCCACAAAGTGGTGGTCCCCATATCATGAAGGTTCTCACACCCACACCGTGATGGTACCAATATCCCCAAACCATGATTATCCCAATACCATAGTGATTCCCACACCGTGATGGTCCCCACACTATGACAGTCCCCATATCCCTGCACTGTGATGGTCCCGATACCATGGTGATCCCCACACCAGGGTAGTCCTCATGCCATGATGGTCCCTGCACCCTTTCAGTGCTTTTGAGCAGCCAGAAACTGTAAATTTAACCAATTAGCTATCCCATAGGAGATGGGAAGGGAAGGAGGACTCAAGGGACAAGCGACAGCGACCCCCACCCCACAGTGATGCTTGAGGGCTTTTTGGGGCATCCTTGAGTGTGTTTTGGGGCAGAGGGTGAATGTGAAGGGGTCCCAGCAAGAAGCCGAGCACAGACTGTTTCTGTTGGTTTATTTAAAAAAAAAAAGGGAAGGGGAAAGCCATATAAAAAAATAAATATTTAAATAGAATTCTGTGCATATATTACCACAAATCTCCTTAATTATTAATATTATTATTACTTATTATTAATATTATTATTAATATTATTAAAAGTCAGGTCACTCAGTGCACTCTGGGCTTTCTGCCGAGGCCATAAATAAACCTCACAGCCCGCTCTGGTGCCGGGAGCCAGCCAGCACCTACTGCTGCCATCATGGAGCCCGTCCCTGCAGCCCCACATCCCATGGCCCTGTGCCACCATGTCCCCATGCTGGGGCTGTCCTGGGCCACATGAAACCCAGCCTGTGGCCACTACTACATTCAGAGCCCTTCCCATAGGAGGGATGGGTGGTCCATGTCCCACTGTACCCCACTGCCCCCTGCTGTCCCCCACTGTCCCCCATGGTGCCCATGCTGCCCCCTCTCTGTGTCTGCTCCAGGGGACGATACTCTTGAGTGGAGCAGCCACCAGCTCCATCCCCAGCAACGGTAGGACCCAGCCCCAGTTGCTGTAGCCATCCCAGTACCCTTAGTTTGGCTCCTTGTGGGGGGAGCCCAGCCCCATCATGTGCAGGAGGGAGTGTGTCCCCACGTCCTTGTGTCCCCACTGGTTGCAGCATCCCAGCATCCTTCGTCCCAGTCCTTTTTTCCCGTGGAAGTGGAGTCCTTTGGACAATGCTTGAGGATGTTCTCCATGATGGAGAAGACCAACCATGGGCACAAAGTCCAGCCCCACCACCAGACCCTCGTGGGAGTTTGGGGATGGCCAAGGTGCATCCTGGGACCAGCCAGTGCCCTGCCACTGCCTCAGGGATGTGCCCTGGGCACCGGCCCCAGCTCCTCTCTGCCTGGGACACAGCAGGCTGCGACATTCACCCCCAAGGAGCAAATAAATTACCGGAAGGGGAATGGGGCCAGCTTAGAGTCCAGGGTAATAAATAGGAAAGAGTTCAGGAGGCAGTGGTAGCTGGGAGGTGGAGGAGCAGGGGCAGGCTCTCACGGTGGGCTGAGATGAGGTAGGAGGACACGGGCCACCTGGGCGATGACCTGCACGTACTTCCTGAGCACCTGGCAGCCCTGCTGCTTCTTCTTGAAGGCACTCTTACCCTTGGAGCTGTCCCCGTAGCTGACATCCACCTGGAAGATGTTGTAGTTCTTGCAGAGCAGGCAAGTGAGGTTGGAGATGAGGCCCCGTGTGGTCTTAGTGGTGTTGTGGAGCCGGTCGAGGAGCTCCTTGGCCGTGGGGTTGAGCTCCTCTTGGTCATGCGTGATGTTCCCCAGCGAGGCGTTGAGGAAGGCGAAGAGCTTGTACATGGCCACCATGACCTCCTTCTTCTCACTTGTCCGGTTGACGCGGAACGTGGGGAAGAAGATGCCGCTGGGGTTGCAGAGCCTGTCGGCTTCACTGCTGAACGGCTCTCCCTGGCACTTCAGCTGCAAGGAGAGACCAGTGTCACCCCTGTGTCTCCCATGTGTCACCCCATGTCCTCCATGTGTCCTCCCAAGTCCTCCATGTGTGTCCCTGGTGTCACCCTGAGTCCCTTGCAAGTCACCCTGAGCCCCTTGTGAGTCACCCTGTATGTTACCCTGAGTCCACTGCATGTCCCCCTGGAGTCCCCCCTGTGTCCTCTATGTGTCGCCCCATATGTCACCCCCAGAGTCCACTGCACGTCCCCCAGCCACCTGCTTTCACCATCCCTGCAGCATCCTCAGCCCTCCTGGAGCAGCCACCCTGTACAGGGTTCCCAGCCACCTCCTGTCACCACCCCTGAGCATCCACTTACATAGAGGCTGAAGAGGTCCTGGGCGGTGGCGTTGAGCAGCGCGACCTGCCTGCGGGTCTGCTCCTGCACGTTGGACCGGCACAGGCCATGGCCCGGGCAGCCCGAGCCTGTGACCAGCAGAGCCCGACCGGCCACCGGCCGCCGCTGCAGCAGGAGCAGGGCCACGAAGGGCACCACACCTGGGTGGAGAGAGAGTCGGGGGTCACCGCGGGCTCCCCAGGGCTCCCGTCGGTACCCTCACGGCGCAGAGTGACCCCCCAGGGTGCCCTCGAAGCCGGACGAGCAGTGGATCAGCATCCCGCCCGGCCCGGCCAGGGCTCTGGCAGCTCCCGGACCCCCCACTTTGCCGGGGGGGCTGTGCCCCGCGGGGGTCCCGTCCCGCCGCCGCGACCCCCTCACCTGCCCCGCGATGGGAGCTCCCCCGCCTCCCGCCCGGTCGGGGCGTCCCGTGCCCTTCCCACATTGCGCAACCGGCCGGTGACGACCTGTAGGGTTTGAGGGGCCCTGCAGAACCCTTTTCCCCGCCGTTAGCTCCGGCCCCAGGAGCGAGGCCCCACCCTGGCCCCCGGCTGACGCAGCGGGGCAACCGCCGGGGAAGCTGCCCCGGGCCCCCCGCCCGGACGCCTCCGGCCCCAGCGCCCGCCTCAGTTTCCCAGCGCCTGGCAGCCCCGCGGAGCCACAGCAGCTGCTGGAGGCGTCGTCCAGGACCTCCGCGGAACACGGGGACCCCTGAGTCACCGGCAGCTGGGCCACCTCGGCGACCCACCTCCAGGTCCCCCATCCCTGGGGACCCCCGAAGCAGCATCCCTGGCTGGGGGAGGCCGGGTCTTCTGGAGCACCCTCAGGGCAGAGGACACCGGACGGGGAGGCCTCTGGGGGAACCCTGGCACGGGGTGACCCTGCGGCCGCCGCCCCGATGCCGCAGGAAGGCCAGGCAATGCCCCCCGAGCCTCGACGAGCGCCGGAGCTGCGCGCACAGGCCCGCGGGGCCGGGTAACCCCAGCTTTGCTCTATTTCCCCTGCTCAGGTGGGAAAGGACTGACCCAGCTGTGTTCCGCACCTCCAACCCGCCGCTGCCCACCTGCGCCCGACGGGGAGGGGGAACACCCCAATGAGACCCATCTGCCCTGGCCCCTGCGCTGCGTCCTATTCCCCAAGCCCCAAGCGCTGCCCTCTGGCCGCTTCACAGCGCCCACCTGTGCCAGGGGATGAGGAAGGGGTGGGGTCGGG
>JAOXOE010000776.1:10280564-10305235 GCA_028565055.1 Phoeniculus purpureus | reverse complement strand
TGGAACAGGCTGCCCAGGGGAGTTGTGGAGTCTCCTTCAGTGGAGACGTTTAAAACCCGCCTGGATGTGTTCCTGTGAGACTTGGTCTAGGTGATCCCGCAGTGGCAGGGGGATTGGACTAGATGATCTTTCGAGGTCCCTTCCAATCCATAATGATTCTATGATCACCAGTTATAGATTTATATAGTTTATAGGGGGGGTTAATGGTCTATAGATTGCAGATAATCAATTATTTTTTAAAAATATTAATCATACATCCAACTCACGAAGAAAATGTTCTCTCAACACTCCTTTGGGGATATTGTTCTGCTGCCTAGCAGATCCCCACTCCCCCTCTCTGTCTCACAAGAGCTTGTTGTCTTGGGCTCCCACACACCCTGGAGCCTCCTTGAGCAGCTGCCAGGAGAGTAAGCAGAGGCAGCAGCAGTGTCAGGGTGATTCTGTCACCATGTTGGACAGGGTGACCACCATGGAGCATCTTCCATCGCCCCTTCACACCCAACAGCCATAGCCGGGCCACGGTGTCTGTACGACCACAGCCCACAGAGACCCCAGAGGAGAATCCCAAACTGATGTGGGGGGAAGGGACCTCTTGGAGCCACTCAATCCAATTCCCTTGCCAGAGCAAGGTCACCCAAAACAGGTTTCTCAGGAAGGTGTTCAGGAAGGTTTTGAATGTCCTGGAGTCCTGAAAGGCTGAAGAGAGAGGCTTTGGCCATTGTGGTCCATAAACACAATTCGAGAAGCACCAACACTTCCATCTTTTACTAAAATGAGTTGGTATGACGTCATGTAGATATTTGTATTTCCCAGTACAGATGATTTAGTCCCTTCTGGTCTGATTCTCAGCTCCACGAAACCTCGAATGCTGTGCATCCTGAGGAATTAGTTGTTCGGCAGCAGCAAACTGAATTATGCGTCAGTGCACAATTGGGTTATCGAGGTCATTCCCTTCGTGTTCCAGCTGTTCAGCAGCACCATCTTAGCAGTTACTGGAGGTTTCTTTTAAACGCAGCGCTGTTCCACAGCGCTTAAGAATAACCACAGCGCGCTGTGCCAGCTCATAGCAGTGACAAGCACATAATCAGCTTCTTGCCTAGAAATGATGGAGGGTGGAGGCTTCATTCAAAGAGGACCCATTAATGGAGAAGCCAGAGATTAGAGCTGGTAGGATTCGGGGCTGGGGGGAGGGAGTTGTGCAGCACTTCATGACATTAACACTGCTTTTTCCTCCTTGTCCTCTTAAGTGCTAAAGCTTAGATAGACCAGAAGTTCCCATGAAGCCCAGCAAGGGCTGTGGCCAGCATTTCTTTGCTTGTGTCCAGCTGTCCTGCAGGCAGCTGGATATTCTGGAGGAAACCCCAGACCCCAGTGCTGCAGAGATGGGGGTTAGTGGGGGAGCAGCATATCGCTACAGCTCCAGTGACCTGGATTTTGGTAAGGAGGGAGTTTTATTCAGCACAGCTCCTCAATGAAAGACGTAGCCCAAAGGTATGGACAGACATGAGCTGTCTTGGCTGTAAGGACAGGTTTCAAGATGACCACATCTCACTACAACTGATATTCCAGGTATGTCAAAAGTAAAAGTCTTTCCTCTCCTGTTTTCTTCCCCCAGTAACTAGAGAACGGCTTCTGTTTTGCTCCCAGATTGTCATCATATGCTCTGAACATCAACTCCATCTTAAAACCACTTCTGGCTGGGGTCAGTCCAGCAGTTTGTAAATAATCACAGCCAGCAGCAATTGCCTGTTTGACCCATAATTAGTTAGCACAAAAAGAAGTGATTGGTCAATCTTGGCATCCTGACTGGTAACCTGCGGGCAGAACTTACTCCTCTTGAACGTTGTCTTGAGCATGAAACACCATGAACCTCAATGCTCAGGGCAGGTGAACACAACACTAGTGTGCTTTTAAAGAACAGTTTGATTTGCTGTGTCCACCAGCTCTGAGGACATTCCAGTTTGAGGACCGCTGTGTCCATCAGCTCTAAGGACATTTCTCTACAGCAGCTCCACAGGGAGATCCTTAACAGATGAAGATGTTTAGCTGGTATAAATGCACAGGAGCTTAGAGGAACAAAAAGGCTTTGGGTCTGACACAGGAGTAGCAAAACTCAAGATGAGTTGAAACCAACAGCTCTAACTCTGCTTTAGAGGAACATTCTGACCAAACTGTGAAAGAGAAGAGACAGTTTGAGAGAAGACTCTGAATGTGGCACTGAGATACCTTCCAGCGAGGCTGGAAAATGAGCTTCACAGGAGCGCAGCTGGCCAGAACACAGAGACATCTCAGGCCCCATGACTGAGAAGGTAAAAATAAATACAAATGTGAAGAACTTTCAGCTTGCTCCCCCCCCCCTCGTGGTTAGTTGCCATGGCACTAAGTGGGCAGCCTGGTATTCACTCTCTAGTAGCCACTTGGACAAAAGCATCTAATTTTTTTTATGTATGAAATAACCACTTTTTCCCTCTGATTATTAAGGGGGATTTTCTCATTCGCGGCTAATCATGGCCGTTTGAAAACCAGACCCAGCCTGCAGGTCCTTTCTGCAGTGACTTTGCTCTGGACTATTGTGATGAGAGTCAAGCCGGCAGGAGGAAACCAGCAGCAGCGCATTATGGCAGTGGTAACACCAATGTAAACCGCCACGCCGGCTTTTATGGCCTGACTAATTGTCTCATTAAGACACATTTCTGATCAGTGAAGTGGATCTCAAGTGTTATTAATCATGAGAAAAATCGCACCCCTAAGAGCCTCTTCTCCCTCCCTCCCGGTAGCGGCAGTAGAAAAGCCACAGAGGCTCCCGCTGATTGGAGCCCTGCTGGTGCGCAGCTGGCCAGCAAAGGGGACTAATGGCACGGTAACACAATATAACCCCGCGAGTTGCCCTTTGAGAGCAACGATCTCTCATAACACGATTAAGCCCCATCGCCTGCATTTCCTTCTGCTTTGCAAATGGCTCCACAAAAAAAAAGAAAAAGAGAAGAAAAAAACTCTCTGACCTCGTTGGGGTTTTTTCTTCAAAAAGGGGCGAGAAATAAAAAAAATATACAAATTGTTAGCTCTCCAGAAGGAAATTAACACCAGTGAATGCATTCAACAAAGACGAGCCATGGTGAGCACGAGCTGCTGGGCAGCGTTGCCTTGTAGGAGGCACCTCCAGTGACCAAGATGGTTACACTGAAGTGCAGACTCTTTAGTGAGTGAACACTTTGGTTAGGAGCAACATCTGTAGCTGATGGGGCAAGGAACCTCCCTGCAGTAGACAGCAACAAGGTCTCCGCTCAGCCTCCTTTTCTTCAGGCTAAACAACCCCAGTTGTCCCAGCCACTCCTCATCAGACCTCTTCCTCCAGGCCCTATACCAGCTTTGTTGCCCTTCTTCAGACCCACTACAGCCCCTCAGTGTCCTTCTTGTATTGAGGTGCCCAAAACTGATCCAGTATTTGAGATGAGGCCTCATCAGTGCTGAGGACACTGATTCCAATGTCCCCTCTCAATGTCCACACAGGTTGGTTGCGAGGCGCTGACAGCCCAGGAGAGCACACGCTGGCTCCCTCTGCTCTGTCAAGGCACATCCTGACCGGCCCCTTAGCTCCGTGTGGGCTCACTCGGCTGAGAGAGGAGCTGCATTACTAATTCAAGAGCAATCTGCAACGTGGCTGTCACCGCAGCTTTCAAGTTTGATCCATTTTGCTAGGTGGTTTTTCAGACAAGACGGGGCTGTTCTGCACCCACAGAGACACGTTCACACCCCTCAATGTTTGTATTTACCTGTAAGAGGCCCAGCCAGGAGAACTACAAATTCGGGGTCTTGGAATTAACTCTGGGAGACAGAACATACCACAGAGGTCTCCGTTTACACAGAATCACCGAGGTTGGAAGAGACCTCTTAGATCATCTTCCTTTTGGGCTTCATTAGGGAGACAGGTACCCAAAAGTGACAAAGTCCTGCCCAAATCCCTGGAACGGTGATGCTGAAGAGAAGGAAAACAGTTAATTTTTCACTTTGGGGGCTGCAGAAGCTACATTTTTATACACACTGACTAGCACCCTCATATCTATCTTCCCAAAGCCCGTAGGGTTTTCCCTATGCAAAAGGTTCGGGATGTGGGCAGGTGAATTAAGGAATGTCTGTTTCGTAATGAGAAGGGCATACTGGGGAATGAATATTGCAGAGCACATTAAATAAACATGGTCACGTATGACCAGGTACCTATTAAATGAGCAGCTCCCGGGAGAAGTTCATTATCTATGGGCGGAACAAGGAACAGTTTAGACTCACTAGAGATTAAGTTGCTTTATTTGTGTTTATCTTCCCTTCCAAAAGAAGTCCCTAAACACCACAGAGCTTCGGCTCTTCACCAGCTCAAAGGCAGTAAGAGTTATGTCAACGAGAGTTTGAAATATAAACCAAAACTGCTCCTCCTCAGAGAGACAGAATTGAAGATGCAAAGGTGCAAAATATTCATGGGGTTTTTTGTATCTTAAGCAGTCCAGGGGATGGAAGAATTATTACAGGGTAAAATATGTTTTTCTCTCATAGATTGCAGCCAATAAAAAAAATCATAGAATCATGGAATCATCATGGCTGGAAAGGACCTCCAGGATCATCAAGTCTTGCCCTCACACCAACATCTCCTTCACCCCTAGAACATGGCTTCAAGTGCTCCAGCTACTCAGTTTTTAAACACTTCCACAAATGGGACTCCACCACCTCGTCAGGCAGCCTGTTCCAGTGCCCAACCACTCTCTCAGGAAAGAACTTCTTCCTAACATCCAATCTAAACCTCCCCTGACACAACTTGAGGCTGTTTCCCCTCATCCTATCATTAGTAATTTGGGAGGAGAGATCAGCAGCAGCCTCACTACAACCTCCTTTGACGTAGTTGTAGAGAGCAAGGAGGTCTCCTCTCAGCCTCCTCTTGTCTGGACCAGTTAATCTCAGTTCCCTCAGCCACTCTCCAAAGGTCTGTTTGCCAGAGCTCTCCCCAGCCTCACTGTCCTTCTCTGGCCCTGCTCCAGCGCCTCAATGTCCTTCTGATACTGTGGCAATGCCCAAAACTGGACCCAGTACTCAACGTGCAGTCTCACAAGTGCAGAGGACAAGGGCACCATCACCTCCCTACTCCTGCTGGTTACCCTGTTCCTGATCCAGGCCAGAATGCCATTGGACTTCTTGGCCACCTGGGTACCCTGCTGCCTCCTGTTCAGCTGGCTGTCAATCAATACCCCCAGGTCTTTTTCCACCAGGCACGTCTCCAGCCACTCTTCCCTCAGCCTGTAGCTGCTGGGGGATATCAACTGATGTCATCAAGGCACTGAAGTTGGTACTGGAGACTAACCTCAGTGGGGTAATGTAACTGCATGAGGTTCAGTAAGTCCAAGTGCAATGTCCTGCACCTGGATTAGGACAATCCAAGACACAAATACAGGCTGGGTACAAAGAGGCTTAAGAGTAGCCCTGAAGAGAAGGACTTGTGAGTGTTGATTGACAAAAAGCTCAACATGAGCCGACAGTGCATTCAGGCAGCCCAACCTGGGATGCAGCCGTACCCTGGGATGCATCAATAGCAGTGTGGCCAGCAGATCAAGAGTGGTGATTCTTCCCCTCTACTCTGCCCTTGTGTACCTTGAGTACTGCATCCAGTTCGGGTGCCCCCACCATAGGAGGGACAGAGATCTGTTGGAACAAGTCCACCAAAAGGATGATCCAGGGCCTGGAGAACATGCTGAGGTTGCTGGGATTGTTCAGCCTAGGGAATAGAAGGCTTTAGGGTGACCTTATAGTGGCCTTCCAATATTTGAAGGGAAACTACAGGAAGGCTGGAGAGGGACTTTTTACAAGAGTGTCTTGTGATTGGAAATGGCTTTAAACTGAAGAACAGGTTTAGATTAGAACTTAGGAAGAAATTCTTCAGTACAAGGGTGGTGAGACTCTGGAATGGGTCACCCAGAGAGGTGGTGGCTGCTCCCTCCCTGGAGATGTTCAAGGCCAGGTTGGATGAGGCTTTGAGACACTGGGTCTAGTCAAGAGGCATCACTACTCATGGGAGAGAGGCTGGATTAGATGATCTCTAAGGTTCCTTCCAGCTTAAGCCGTTCTATGATTCTATGAGTGTGTAACTTTACTATACCAACGACACTCTTCTCAACTTGAAAAGCTGCTGCGGCTCAGTCCACATGCAAAACCATGAATTATAATCAAATTAATTTGGCTTGGGCCATGAAATCCACGAGGAAGCCTGTGCATAACTCACAGCACACCACCAAACTGGCACCATGAATGTCATCTGGGACTCTAACACCAAGAATGACCATTGAAGAAGGATTTCATCACACAAAATCCTCAAAAGCCAGACAAAGCTGATCCCTTCAGATTGATCCCGCACTGCCTGAACGGTTACACCGTTCCTGTAATTAACATACAGCGCTCCTTAAGATTTCCTCCTTAACAAGCCTGCTGGGAGCTGTCTGTTAAACTCCACGTGGCCATTTCATCGCGTTCGTTACAGGAGAGGTGACAGTCTGAGCTGTGGCCGGGTACAACACAGGTGGAAAGGACTGCACAGCTCCTTCAAGAGAGCATCATGGAATTTATAGGCTAAGAACTAAAGACTTCTACAGCAGAAATGATATTTCAGTGCATCTTCAGCGCTGACTACGATTGAGTATTTGTAGTAATAATTGAAGATTTGGGAGAAATTAGCCAAAGATTTGTAATCAAAGCTAAAAATAAAAATAAAAACCCTACAATATTCCTTCTCCTGCATGTATCTTCCTTCTGTTGCTTTTCTTCCTTTTCGATAATAACACACCTTTTTATTACTAGCATTAGGAAAAGCATAAGCTGACAGGGGAGTCGAGAAGAGTCTAAAGCCAGAAGCAGATTCTGGCTTAAGAAACCCCCACTCTTGAAGTTTGAAGGTTGAGAGAGTCAATATTCATTGTTTCCTTCTGGTAGTTTATGTTGAATCTTCCTTTCTGCCTCCACACTGGTTCCTGACATCTTAGGCTGATTAGGAAAATCAACCCGCTTAATCTCTGCCCTCGTAAACACGAGGAAAAACTTCTGACCATCACATTGTAATCAGCAGAGTCCACGAAATCAAGGCTCCTGCCGCAACACTTGACCACAGGAAAAAAAACAACCCCCATAACACGGTACAAGCTCTTTCGGTGTGTTACTGGTCAGAGCCCCAGGACCTACTACAGGATGTGGAGGAAGGGGAGAGCAGAGGTCCAGCCAGTGTTTTGGGTTAGAGAAGATAATTCTAGTCTTTTCAAAATTCTGCGTGAAATGGAAGTTAAAAGAAATCAGAATTAAAGAAAATATTCTCCTGGTAACTCAATGGAGTGTTGATTTGCTGGAAGTGAGGAAGATGCTGCAGAGAGATCTGGACAGGCTGGGTCAATAGGTAGAGGCCAACAGGATGAGGTTTAACAGGGCCAAGTGCAGGGTCCTACACTTTGGCCACAATAACTCCCTGCAGCTACAGACTGGGGGATGAGTGGCTGGAGAGCAGCCTGGTAGAGAGAAACCTGGAGTACTGGTTGACAACCAGCTGAACAGGAGCTAGCAGAGGGCCCAGGTGGCCAGGAAGGCCAATGGCATCCTGGCTTGGATCAGCAATAGTGTGGCCAGCAGGACTGGGGATTTAATGCTGCCCCTGTACTGGGTACTGGTGAGGCCTCCTGTCGAGTACTGGGGGCAGTTGTGGGCCTGTAAAGAAAGAGATTGAGGGGCTGGAGTTGGTCCAGAGAAGCAACAAGGCTGGGGAAGGGACTGAAGGGAAAGGCTGATGAGGAGAGTCTGAGGGAGCTGGGGGTGTTTAGCCTGGAGGAGACTCAGGGTGTCCTTCTCTCTACAAGTCCCTGAAGGGAGGCTGTAGTTAGGTGTGGGTCAAACTCTTCTCCCAGGCAACTAGCACCAGAATGAGAGACCAGGGCTTGAAGCTGCCCGGGGAGGGTTAAGTTGGATGTTAGGAAATCCTTCCCCCGGAAGGGGTGATCAGACCCTGGAATGGACAGCCCAGGGCAGTGGTCGAGTCCCCACCCCGGAGGTGTTTAAGGACAGCCTGTCTATGGCACTCAATGCCCTGGTCTAGGTTGTGGTGATATTAGGTCACAGGCTGGACTTCATTATTCTGGAGGTCTTTTCCAGTTTCAATAATTCTGTGATCTGTCTGTTCTTAAAAATGAAGGGACCAGGACACAACAAAGCAGCACATTCAGGGTTTTTACGTCACCAGTACAAGCCCCATCAGCAGCCCAGCATGTACCTGTAACAGAACTCATGTTTCTGGAAGGTCTCGCAAGCCAAAGGGAAGACATCAAGGAATGCCCAGAGTGTTGTGCAACTGTCACATAGGTACAGCACAATGTCCTTCAGCTCCTGAGAAACAGAGAGAAAGAGCAGTCACTGAGACAAAAAGTAGATGAGATTTCCTAGGGACAAACTCTCAATCCCTAAATGGGGACACGAGTGTCACATCAATCATCAACACATTGCATGGGTCTAGGTCTGGAGGCAGAGACACAACGTCTCTATTAAAACTTGTAGCCTTTAAAGGTCTCTAATGTGATCCCAACTGCTCGCTCTCATTAAAGGCTCTGTGAAATAACAAGAATCCTCATCATCTCTGCTTTGGACAGTGGATTTGTCCTCAAAGTCTCCTCCACATATAATGCTGCTCCCAATCAGGCTGCACAGCAGTGACAGAGGAGTCAAAGGGGGGAATTTCCTGGTCCCATTTTAGTGCAAAAAGCATTTTCAGGGTAGCTGTAATAACTCCCCCATGCAAACTGTGTAACTAACATTTTGTAGAAGGCTGTTCTCACTGACACAATCTTTGTCCAGCCCCCAGTATAAACCCAAATCACTGTTTAACTAAATCACTAATTAACTGTTGCTAAACATTTCTGAAGATAAACCCTTCTGCTCTCTGTCAGAGCTATCTGGAGACTTTGTCAGCTACTCTGTTTCGTGAATTACAAGCTGGGGGTCCCAGTGGACAGCAGGATGACTATGAGCCAGCAGTGTGGCCTTGTGGCCAAGAGGGCCAACAGCATCCTGCGGTGGATCAGAAAGGGGGTGGTTAGCAGATCGAGAGAGGTTCTTCTCCCCCTTTACTCTGCACTGGTGGGACCACATTTGGAGTATTGTGTCCAGTTTGGGGCCCCTCAGTTCAAGAAGGACATGGAGCTGCTGTCCAGCATAGAGCAACGAGGATGATGAAGGAAGTAGAACACCTCCCTTATGAGGAAAGGCTGAGGGAGCTGGGTGTCTTGAGCTTGGGGGAGACTGCAGGGTGACCTCATTAATGGTTATAAATATGTGAGGCGTGGGTGTCAGGAGGATGGAGTCAGGCTCTTCTCAATGTCATCTGGTGACAGGACAAGGGGCAGTGGTGTAAGCTGGAACATAAGAGGTTCCATATAAGTATCAGAAGGAACTTCTTCACAGTGAGGGTGACGGATCATTGGAACAGGCTGCTCAGGGTGGTTGTGGAGTCTCCTTCTCTGGAGACACTTAAAACCCGCCTGGATGTGTTCCTGTGCAACTGGGTCTAGGTGATCCTGCTGTGGCAGGGGGATTGGACTAGATGATCTTTCGAGGTCCCTTCCGATCCTTAATGATTCTATGATTCAATACACTGGATGTGGTGGAAAAAATCCCTGAGCAATACAACCAGCTCACAGAGGGAAGGTTGTCTCATCAATCACAGGGCAAACACTGAAACGAAGACACAGCAGCACATGCTGTAAGAACCACCAGGATTTGGAATCAGAAACGTTCTGTTCTCTGTGGTCCTACTGCTCTACAGACTGCTCAGGCCGCAGGACCACAAACAGCACAAGGAGCAAGGGTCCTACCAGGAGGGGCATGTTCCCCGCAGTCACAGTGACTTTTTCTTCCAATTTCTGGGGCTCAGCGCACGCTCCTTCACACTGCAAACCACACTTATGCAAAATATTGTTGAACACCTGCATCAAGAGAAGAAGACTGTGTCTAACCAGACAGGAGATCACATTGCTATGGTCACATACACAAGACACAGCTATTTCCATCTGGCAGGGAGCTGTGGAAGTGGAAAGCTGCACTGGGCTCTTGTAGGAAGGACCACACCACACTCCTGAAACTCCTTGCAACTGGAGATAGCTGCATAGTCTTTGCAGCTAATCCAAACCATGAGCTGTGAGAGAAAGAACAGCCAGCAAGGACAATCAGGAAGCCATCTAGGATCCCTATTTGTGAGAGAATAGTGGGACAACTAGGAAGTTAACCCCACCTTATTCTGATGAGTTAGTCCCAAAGCCCTCTTGCCCTCCTCTAAGGCAAGCAGGACAGTTTGTGGGTCTTGATTATAAACAAAAAAAATCAGGGAGCTAACAGAACTGGGTTCCAGGTTGTTACTAGCTTTGGGTGTAGGACAAACAAAAAAGCTATTGCCCTAGATTTGCACCTAAAGAGATTTGTCACAGGGATGTGAATGGGTGGTCTAAGGAACTGAACTTGGGGTTAAGGACATACCTGGGGTTAAGATTACCCTTCTACAGGGCATCTACACTCCTCCCCAGTAACTTACTTGAAGGTTTGGCCTTGCATCCTAGAATATTTAGATGTAATATCACCTCTGAGATTCATCTCTGATTCCTAACACACAGAGAAAGGAAAATAAAACACGAAAATGTGGGCTTTGAAAAATTCAAGGGACAGGACAAGAGGAAATGGCCTCAAGCTGCCCCAGGGGAAGGTTAGGTTAGCCATGAGGAGAAACTTCTTCTTGGAAAGGGTCCTCAGGCCTTGGAGCAGGCTGCCCAGGGAGGGGGTGAATCGCCATCCCTGTCCATGTTTCACAGTCATGGAGGTCTGGAGCTCAGAGTTTAGCGATGGGATGGGTTCAGGGTTGGACTTGATTTTGAAGGTCTTTCCCATCCTGAACAATTCTATAAATCTATGAAATAACCATCAAGTTGTAGTTTCAGATAAAGGTACCAAACCTGCCTGATGCACAGAGCACGAAGTGAGCAGTGGCAAACCTGCTTACCTGTCCCCTCCCACCCTCTGAGTCCTGCCCCATCTCCAGCTGAAATCCCAGCCCTGGCCAGAGCAGTACCTGCAGGACAGTGGGCAGAGTTTCATCAAGGTCACTGAAGTAACTTGGCTGCTGAGTGAAGATATTTTCTGGGAAAAGAAGGAGGAGGAGACCATGGGCATGTCCCATTAGATGAGACATTCATACCAACAAGTAAATTTGCATGGCTTATATTATTAGTGACCAGACAGAGCCAACAAGAGCTTAGGACAGGGGTAGAGGCTTCCTTCTCACCACACGTACACGGCTTACTTCTATAGAAGTGGCCCATCAGCTCTCCAGTGCAACCAGAGAAGCGGTAATGAGAATATGCTCATCAGAGCAGAGCAAACGAGATGCTGGATGATTCATGGCCCAGAGGCTGAATCAATGAATAATGCAAATACTATCACTAAACCTTCCTGGTTCCTGTATTTGACAACTGGAGTTGACTTTTAATTACTGATAACAGTTCGGCATGCACTGGAAAGTGTTCTGCAGAGTATTTCTTAAAGGTAATGAGGCTTTAGTAATACCTGCTATTATATTACTCGGACTTCATTATCTTTACCAACTACTCTGCTGCGTAATGGAGTACCATACATCCTCACCAAGTAAGTGCTGAGGCTCCCTGTTCTCCTATGAATTACTGTTCAGATGCTGCAAGTGAACAGAGTTCTCCAGCAAGGCTAGAGTTAGGAGCCAGCTTTCAGTACAATTTACACCCTGAGAAGAATCTGAAGTTTATCAAGTTAGGAGTTACACAGCAGAGCTGCTTGTGCTATTCCTGGCACAACATAATGCAAATAACGGGGTGAGGAAATCACTGGTGAGTTCTGTGTGGCATGTGGCATGGCAGAGCATGTTGTATCATTCGAATCAGGTTTCATACACCTTCTCCGAAATATTTTAAGACTCAGCTAATCTAAACTGCACGTCTGAAAGAGAAGTGCATTATCTTGTCCTGTCTTCTTTCCATCTCTGTGGCTGGGCAGAGGGATTTAGACTGGAAGACACTGAGAAAAGATAAAAGGATTAAAAAATGTAAAGGCTTATTGAAGCTGCTTTTTCTCTTCTGGTCTGGGAATGAATCTCCATCCCTTCTCAACATCAGTCAGATTGGAAATAAGACAAAAACAGATAGCAAAGGCAGAAAGAAGTCTCATTCCATGAACCACAGACAATGACAGTTAAAATTTGGGAAGAAGCTCACTTAACCCAAGGAGAATGCTCCTCTCTCTATGCACAGATGGACTGAGGGATCACAAGTGTTTCCCTTGTGAAGAGAGCACATGATAAAACAGAGGCTGAACCAATATCCCCCATCTTCATTACTGATGGGGCTGAGATGTTATTTAACATGCACTTCCCACCAGCAGCATCTGCACAGATACAGAGAAACCTAGAGACAAGCACAGTCTGAGCAACACACTGAAGTGGTTTGAAGGCACCACATAAATCAGTGTCTGTGTTGCAATTCCACAGAGCAGCAACTACCTCACAGCACACATTTCACTTGGCTTCAAGCTCTGGGAACAGAAACAATCCTATGACTGTGCCCCATCTCATAACCCTCCTTCCTCCCTGCCCATGAACTGAGCTGAACTAACCTATCATCTTCTGGAGCAGGAGACCATTTCCCTTCCCAAAGAGCACACAGAGATCCAGAATCTTGGGGATGTCAAACAGGAAGTTGTTGTAAATAATTTCTCCAAATACAGAGGGAGTGATGAAATGATCCTATAGAGAGAGAAAGAAAAGTAATTTAAAGGATAATCCATCTCTTACTCTGCAAGAACTCTACACCTCTTAAAACACTCATCAAAGGTCTATTAGGGCTTTTGTTTCATATAAGCCAGCAAAATATTGCCCACCCTGTTAAAGGTTTTTTTTTGGTTTTTTTTTTTTCAGTGAGAGCCCAGCACATCCCTCTTTTTGCAAAGCACACTGGTATTTGTAACAGCACTGGGCTTTGGAGCTGGGAGGGATATTCAGGGTGGAGTCCTACTGCCTCTGACAGGGAGAGGTGGTTGGCTCCAAAACAAATTGCTTCCTGTTATCCAAAACAAGCAAACAAGAAGAGATTGTGAGGGGTACAAGCTTCTGGATGCCTGTTGTAGTGGGAAGTAAATGAAGCTGGTATTCCTGCCTCCTTCAGACTGCTTTGGCTTACTCATCTCTGCTCATAATGAGGCTTTCAGAGATCTTTGTGCCTGCAGATGATCCTGGCACCTTTCTGTAGGCAGGACTGAAGTACCTAGGCCTCCTTGGAGTGATGCATTTTGATCATGCTGTCATGAGCTGGACATTAATTGCAACATGCTGGGAATCCACAGGAGGCACATTTCATGTAGTCCTGTTGCAGATGACACAGAGTTAGATGGGTACATAACTCTACTTGAAGGTAGGAAGGCTCTGTAGAGGGATCTGGGTAGACTGGATTGTCCAGCGCAGAGCCACAAAGATGATGAAGGGAGTGGAACACCTCCCTAATGACGAAAGGCTGAGAGACCTGGGTCTCTTGAGCTTAAGAAAAAGGAGAGTGAGGGGTGACCCAATTAATGTTAGTAAATATGGAAAAGACAGGTGTCAGGAGGATGGAGTCAAGCTCTGCTCAGTGGCATCCAATGATAGGACAAGGGGCAATGGGTGTGATCTGTAACATAGGAGGTTCCACATAACTATGACAAGGAACTTCTTCCCAGTGAGGGTGACAGCCCTGGAAGGGGCTGTCCAGGGAGGCTGTAGAGTCTCCTCCTCTGAAGACATTTAAAACCCACCTGGACATGGTCCTGTGCAACTTGATCTAGGTGATCCTTGATCCCCTGCAGAGGGATTGGACTGGACGATCTTTTCAGGTCCCTTCCAATCCCTAATGTGCTGTGATTCTGTAACTCTGCTCACAGTAGCTTCTGCACACAGCTTCTCTGTACCCACAGTCCCAGCTGCTTGTCACTGCAGTCCACCCCACCAACTACTAACCAGGCCAGGCTGCACTGTAAAGTTGAAACAACTGATCTAAAAGTTGAACCAAAAAATCTGCCTACAGGTTGTTCAGTTCCCGCACCTGACTCATGACACAGGCAAGTAAGGAGCTAAGGTGACTCAAGAGAGGCTTAGCTCAGGAGCAGGTGAGGAACCAGGCACTGGAGCAGCTTCACTGGCACCAACACCAAGAAAACACCACTGAGATCACAGTCTGAGGCTACCAGTACCATGGAAGAGCAGAATCAAGGCACCAAGGACAACTGCATCAGTCACAAGAGGGAAGAAACCCCCAGAACTGCAGCTCTACTCCCTGTGTCAAACCCACATGACTTGTAACACCAGAGGAATTTCTTCTAAAATTCCAGATGACAAAAACTCTGTCGCCTTTGACGCTGAGAAACATCAAGCTAAACCACAATGTCAAGTTTTCAGAAGATAAATTTGCCTACAACAGCCAATGTTTGCACTCACGGTGAGAGGCAGCAGCAGCACATTTTCCCTGCTAATGCTGAGGGATAGGTCTTTGCACTGGCTGGATTCCATTTCTAGAACTCCTGTGTGACAACAGCCTATTCATTCACTTCAAATTATTCCACTATAAAATAGTTTCAAATGCTTGTCTGCCTCACTGGAGATTTAATCAGATCCTGGAATGAAAGACACCACAGAGGTGTCAAGTATTTCAGGTGAAGGGCTGCCAGCTCCAACATTCCTTCTATCTGCTTCTTGCCTTAAAACGTCCCAGTGAATTCAAGAGAACCAATTCAGTCCTCAATAACAGACCACAAACCAATGAGGGTATTGAGAGAGCAGCGGTCAAATCATGAGGTGCCTTCCTTGCCCTGCCTGCAGGCTGCACCATGGGAGTTGCTCTCACACCAGCAGGGCAGGGTATGTCCATCTCTCAATTACGGTACTAAGAAAACAGTAATTTAGAACAATTTAGAGCGACTTCACTGTGCGTCAGAAACTTGGGGAAAGTTCAAGGAGAGCCAAGTCTTAGCCCGGATCATGCAACACCACGTGGCACAGCGGAAGAGGCAGCGATGGAGTGAACACTCAGATTCTGGTGGCCTGAAGAGCCTCTGTACTAAGGCAAACTAACTCCTTCTCCCATAACCTGCCATTACTTAGTTGATTGCCTGAATCTTCTTCCTGAGCAATCCTTGCATAGCTCAGATGCTTCAGCTCTGAGTGGTTCTCATCGCCCTGAGGAGAGCCAGGCTGATAAACACCACTGGGGAGAGGAACGCAGCTGGACACGCAAGAAACATTATGAATTCCTCCAGCTATCCATTTATTCTGAAGCTATCAAGCCCACAACAACCTGCAAGGCAGAGAAATATTTACCTTGGACTCCTTGTGAGTGGCCATTCTGAGGAACGTCAGGAAGACACTGCGATGAAGACATTTCTGCATGTCATTCACCTCCGGATGACAATCCAACAGCCCATCAAACTTGCGAGGAGCGTAGCGCAGGTAGGAGTCCAGACATTTCTGGAGAGTCTCATCAAATATGACCTTATACAATGAAAACAACTCAGAAAGACTGTCACATGCTTGGAGGTTGTGCCCACGGGAAGCCCAGTCAAATGTAAAAACAACCTAAAACACTCAGGAGCACTGAGGGGATTCGCATGCCCATAAAACTCTTAAAAACCAAACCAAACCCACAAACAAAAAATCTATAGGGCAATATTTCCTTTGCACTTCGAGGTGCAGGAATTAAAACACCCCACAAATGATTTAACAAGCACATGCAGATCTGTGTGGAAATGAAGCAAACTCCGTGGCTTTTTCAAGCACCCAGACTGTTGGTGCTTTTTTCCTGCAGTGTCCATATACTGATTATTACCTGGCACCAAAACTTGTCATGAGGCAAAGCTAGAAGCCAGTTGAGATCATCCATGATGAATTTTGTTCGCTCCAAGAACTCTTCCACTAAAGCAGGGTCTCGAGTAAGTGGTGGTGGTCTGTATAGCACAAAAGACCGATCTGCTTTTATTTCTGGGTGCTGTAGAAAGCCAAAACACTGGATTAAAATGACAGAGCAGGAGACAGGAATGACCAGGTGCCATCTACATTATAGGAAACCACCCCCAAAATGACACTGTAGTAAGATTTGAAGCTAACAGAATGGTCTAGGTTGGAAGGGAGCTCAGAGCTCACCCAGTGCCAACCCCCTGCCATGGTCAGTGACACCTCTCACCAAATCAGATCGCCCACAGCCCCATCCAACCTGCCCTTGGACACTTCCAGGGACGGAGCCGCCACAACCTCCCTGGGCAACCTGTTCCTCAGCACCCTCACAGGGAGAAATTTCTGCCTCAGATCTCATCTCAATCTCCGCTCTTTGAGCTTGAACCCATCCCCCTTGTCTTATCAACAGAGTCCTGCATAAAAAGTTCCTCTCCAGATTTTCTGGAGCCCCTTCAGGTACTGGAAGCTGCTCTAAGGTCCCGCCAGTGCCTTCGCTTCTCCAGGCTGTGCTCCAGCCCTCTGATCATCCTTGTGGCTCAGGAACATCCTATTTTCTAATCTTTTGAGGCAGCAGATCAATGGGTGTGTATCCATGTGTACAAGCAAGACTTCCAGACCCTCAACATTTGGTTGATGCTGCTGCCTGCACTCTATGAACCGACAGCCTGGAACATCAATCCTCTCACTCCTTCCAAACAACGACTGCCCAACAAAACAGAACTGCACTCTCTCCTCTGCCTCCAAACTGGTTCTTGCACAACATTCCACAAAGTCAAACCCACATGACCACCAAATCCAGAGATGATGACATACTTCTCTGCCCTTCCCAAGGGTTACTGAACAGGCTTTTGCCCAAATCCTCCCACCCTACGATGGGAATTGTGTTGAACAGCAGCTTCGAGCTCTCCTTCAACCCAGGGCAAAGCTCATGAGCAAGCAGTGTGAGCAGCAAGTTGCACTCCAAAGGCTCTCCTTGGGCTCTCTCAGTTCTGAGAAAAAAGGGTCACTCTGGATCGAATTTTCTGATTTCACGAAGCTGAAGCCACAGGACAGAAGGTTACAGGATGCAGCAAGAAGCTGGATTTATCCCACAGCTACAACTCACAGCTAATTCACACAGGGCTTGCAAAAGCTCTCAAAGTATTTTCTGTATCACAGGTAATCAGGCTCTTCCTCCAAAGAATAAATAAGTCTGGGAGATGAAATCTCAACTATCTTAATGCATTAAAACCCAAAGAACTGGCTGGCTGATCAAATTCCATCATACCCTGCGCCAAGGGGTAGCTCTACGCATGCCTCAACCTAAGACAATTATTTATTAAAGGTCTTGTTTGGCTTTCAGGAAAAACACAGCTCACCAGTGCTGGTAAAGTTCTCAGCTTCCCTGTCTTGGGATCGCTTTGTGTCAGCTGGACTTGATCCAGAGGCAGTACTGGCATCATGATCACTCTGTCCCGTCCTCAGCATATAGGGAAACAAAAGCAGCACAGGAGACGTTTTACAAGGTCAGGTGAACCCAAAGCAGAACACGAGAGGATGCAACCTCTCTGTAACACCACTGTGGCTGGAAATAGATTCCTGCAAAGCGATTGCTACACCACCCCAACACCAAACCTCAAGGAACCCCAGAGCCACCTACACAGGCTTTAGGAGAAACCTGTAATGTCATGCCACGTGCTTATCCCTGTTCCTCACTGTCAGGGTTTAACCCTAGCTGGCAGCTAAACCCCACGCAGCAACGGGATGGGGAAGAGAACCAAAAAAAAGGACCATGTGTTGGTTGAGATCAATTTAGCAAGACAGAAATGGAAGATAATAACATTAATGGTAGTAATAATAATTAAAATATTAATAACAGTAAAAGAAATAGGCTAGAGGAGTGATGCACACCGTGATTGTTCACCAGTTACCAAGTGATACTCAGCCAGTCCCCAAATAGTGGCTCCCAGCCAGCTCTCATCACAGTTTATACACTGGGCATGACATCATATGATCTGGAACACCCCATAGCTGTCCCAGTGCCTTCCAATTTCCTGTGCCTCTCTAGCCTGTTTGCTCTTATACTCAAATCTCAGCATTGTATCAGCTGTGGGGAGGAAAGTTAACTCCATCCCAGACAAAACCAGATCTTTCACTGGCAGGCTACAGGCAGAACACCAAAAAGCCTTTGGGACTGCTGTTTAATATGAAAACATGCTCTATAAATCTGGTTCCTAGAGAGGCAGGCTGAGCTCTCATTGCTGTTTGCAGTCTCTCTTGACACTCCTGACAGCCGCAATCGTGAAGTGGTGCTTACATGGCACCAATCAAAACATTCAGAGATTGACAAAAGATGAAAATTGCGGGTTAACACAACTTATGCATTTTTGGGGTGTGGAAGGATTAGTAGTGTTATGATTTCTGTGAAACGGTACTAAATTGTTACCTTCTTGTTCAGATCACAAGTCCCTTATTGCTTATTGAATTGGAATCCCATTGCCCCAGGGAAGAGCAACAGTTAAGAGAACTGGCTCTGCAGCCAAATCAAACTGATTCAGACAGCAAGTGAAAGAGTCACAAGAGGAATGAAACCCAGGGAATTTGCCACCTGAAGACTTAGGCAAAAATTATGTCACCTAACATGTCATGGTTCAATTAAAAGATTAAATTAATTAGAGTAGAGCAATAACAATGCACACAGCTTAGAAAACTTCCAATAATTCAGTTTTTCCAAGACACTGTAAAGATGAGAATGCTGACAGTTCAACATTCAACTGAATGTTTTCAGTTCCTTAGGATAAACAACTCATTTGAAATTAAATCCCAACTCATCAGTAGAATCTACCAAGTTGGTTTCCAGCTCTGATCATTTATTTAACTTGACTCTTAACAAATTCTAGTGTCACTCTGAAAGCTGCCCATAAAACCACTGTGTTTACAACGAGGAAAAACAGGTAAAGTGTCTCATTTTGAACCTGCCCAACACCAAAGCTTTCAGCCCAAGTGACACACAGCATGGAAGGGATCAGCCCCCGGCCAAAAGCGTAACATGTGGAGAATAAGCCAAGTGTGGAATACCTGCTGTCTCACACTTTTCCCCTTCCAAGAGCGTTGGATGTGCTGCCCAAAAGCCGGCAGGGCCCTCTGCTCTGAGCGCACCTGTCCTGCTCCTGTGACAGCAGCATCCAGCCCTATCCTCCACCGGAGCCACCACCACCATCACCGGGGCCGCCGCCACCACCACCACCACCACCACCTCCTCCAGGCCCGTCGACACCCCCCCGGCTCGGGCCTTGCCAGTCCCGCACCGCTCTAGCCCGGCTCCCCAGCTACCTCCAGTCAAGCCAAGGCCTGGGGTCACCACCCTCATCCCCTAGCTCCGTCCCGCTTCCCTCTTACCGGCTCCGCCACGTCTCGCCGGCTCCACACTTCCGGCCCCGAGCGGAAGTTCCCTGGAGTGGGCGGGGCCTAGCGGGGCGTAGCGGCCGCCCGCTTGTCTGCGGCGCTGCGTGCGGTCGCCGTAGGGATGCCCGGGGGAGTGGGGCTTCCCTCCTCGCCCATCCCCTCGCGTGAGCCATGGGGGAGACCAGCGTATGTGACTGTTACGGGTAGGGTTAATTAGTGCCAATGAATACAATTAATTCAAACGGAGCCGTGGAGATGAGGCGTGACAGAGAGACACGGTGGGGACAGACGGAGACGACTCGCTGCCATCGGCGTGGGTGCTCGTGTGGTCCCGAATCCCTGGCCGGAGCACAGGGAACTTCTGTGAAACTTCGGCTGGAGTCCAGGGTCAGATGGTGAAGGAGCCAAAAATAGAAGCCAGGCTGTGGCCAGGCACGAGGCTAACTGGGAACCAAGTGGCTAACTGGGAACCGGGAGCTGACTAGGCTGGAACCAGTGTCCAGCAGCAATGTCGGCTCCGAGGCGGAATCACGGAGTTCTTTGGGCTGGAGAAGACTTTAAGCTCGTCGATCCAACTGTTCCCCCAGCCCTGCTAGGTCACTGCTAACCCATGTCCCTTGCACCATCTCTAGTGACTTTACAGTGCCTCTGTGCATGGCCTGGTGGATCCCACAATAATTTATTAACTGTTTTTTTTCCCCATTGGTCTCCAATTAACCCCCCTAAATACAGAGAATAATTTAGGTCAGAGAAGACCTTTAAGATAAACTCCAACAATTAACCAAACTGTCCCAAGGCCACTGGTAAACCCTGTCCCTGAGCTGCAGATCCCCATGACTGAAACACATCAAGAAAATCTTGTTATTTTCAAATTATTCATCTCTGTCTCAAGGGAATGAGTTGCAGAGTCTGTTTTCAGGGTCCTATCAGAAGAGCTGATCATGGGTGGCCTCAGGCTATGCTGACCTCACTGGCTGCTGTTTGGATCAGAAGGACAAGGTGCTGACTGCAGAGCCGACTGCACATTCGATGGGAGCAGGAAGGATGGAAGCACTTAACAACAACTGGGAACCTGGAAGAAATACAGCCGTCAGAGACGGGGCTGAGCACAACATTTGGTTCAGGTACCCATAAGATAAAAAAAATAAGAGAATAAGAGGTTCAAAAACCAAAATAAAATGGAAAAAAAAGGATGAACTAAGTGGCTTCTGGGCACAAAACGGGTCAAAGAAGCCAGCTGGAGTCCTGAGGAAGGGAACAACCCTATGTTTCATGTTCTCACAGACCCAGGACTTGCTGTGGTTCCTCTTTCAGACATGTCTGACCTCACCATCAGTTTTTCATCATAATAGAAACAGCCCAGAGAGCCCCAGCTGGGTTGTCTGGCCCACAGAGAGAAGCGTATTAAAAGTTACTAGGGGGTAACTGGGGCGAGAATGTACCCAACACCCATTTGGTTTGGCCAGTGCCAGCTCCATGATGGCATCTCTAGACACAGGGTGGGTACAAGCACCAGAACTGGAGTGGGATGACCCAAAGCAGTCAACCTTCACCATGAGCATGTGAGCACTCACTTCAGTGTGTCCTCACAGCCGATAACTTAAGGGACATTTCAGCTGTGACTGTGGAATATCTTTCCACATCAGCCACATCTTTTCCTTTTCCTGAGAAGCCAACTGGTAACTCAGTGACTGTCTGAAACAGGAAGAGATGTTTGAGAAGGACCTGTTAGTTGTTCATAGTTGCTGTTATTATTAAGGCAGAGTGACCTGGAGCCATTGGAGTTGAGCTGCTGGAAGCTCTCATGTTCTCCTATTTCAGCCCAGGCTCTTCTGGCCATCGGATACTTGTTTTCTCTCAGCTAACATCACCCTTGCTCTTAAAGAAAGAGTGTTTACTTCGAATGTTTACTCACTGAAGTTTCACAGTGAACAGCTCTACCTCCTCTCAGCATTCAGGGCTAAACCAGATCCTTACCTAAGAAAAAAGATAAAGGTTACCTGGTAGTTTTGATCTAGTCCCATTTGCAGATTGTGTCCTGTGGTTAAAAATGAGCAGAGCTGCATGGAAGGGCACAGAAGAGCTCTGTGCAGTGGTACCAATTATTTTCCTTTCTCCTGAAACTACCTCATTGATAAGAGCTTCTTGCCAGATCTGCTTCGTGTAGGGAGATCACAGCCATCTTGAGATCAACAAATACACCCAGATTTTTCTCTCCTTCTGTCATTTCCAGCTGATGAGCTCCCAGCTCGCAGCAGAGATTCTTGTTTGCCATTCCCAAGCGTGTGACCTTGTACTTTCCACTATTAAATTTCATCCCATTTCTAGTGCACCAGCACTCTGTATTATCCAACTCTTCCAGCCATACAGATATTCCATCTGTGGGGCTGGGGCTTCCAATTTGCCATCCGCAAATGCCGTTGACTTGCTCCTACGTTTTGTTTCAAGGCCTCTCTAGAAAACATTGTGCAAGATGAAGAGAAGACCAGAAGCTTTTTGCTGGGTCAGCCTGAGGGGTCTGCGGTCTGGTGTCTCCAAGCAGGAACGCTCAGCAGTGCTGTTTTGGGAGAGCATCAGAGCACTGGTTAGTTATTTTATGGACCTGCTCTCTGTTCATGTATTGACTACAATTGTGAATTTAGGAGTCTGGCTGTCCCCAAGCCATTCCTTTCTGTGTGGCACTGGTTTTAATATCTTATTAAATCCAGACTTAACCTGTTATACATCCACTGTCTAGAAAACAATTACTGAAGGTATAAGCTCACAGGCAATTATCTCTAGTAAAGCTGTGTCATGCTTTGACTTTATTTTCCACTTGTATGTCTCCAGCTAATTTTATTTGACATTTTTTCCTGAGCTCTCAAAGTACTTGAGGTTTGTCTAATGAGTGTTTAAATGACCGGATTTTCTTCCTCCTGCCAAAAACCCAGCTTGTGCTTCCTTGGTAACTTGTTACCACCCTCATCCTGACAGATTAAAAGCTTTGCAGTAGATGAGTGAGGTTCTGGGTCCATCACAACCTCAGGCATGGGAACACCTTATTCCCTGAGCTGTGGGACAGACAGGTTGTCAATAGGCCTTGCTCTCTGTTTACAAGAATTGCCATAAAATAATTCTCATTAGCTGTCATCTTCTTCCCTGGTCATCCCAGAAAATACAGGTGAAAGTTCATGAATGTGGAGCCAAACCTCCCATTTATTCAAAACCAGGCTGGAACACAAAAACCAAAGAGACTCAGAAAATTTCTGCACACAGTGTTTAAATCAGCCGAGATAACATCAAACCAGATGATTTTGTCAGTAAAATCAGCATCAGGAAGCTTTACCTGCTGCAGCAGTGGCACTATAGACAGTTCCTGTCTTTAAGAACCACGAGCAACCAGCAGGTCCTGTTGCCCAGAAGCTCCATACCTCTGGATTTGACTTAGGGAAGTAGGTCACACTTAATGTTGGTCCAGGTATGCTGCAAAAAAACACCTATTTCAGAGGGGCTCATCAAAATTAATATTCTGCTTGGTAGTGCTGCCGACACACAGCCCATTGCAGAATGGCTCTACCGCCTGAACAGTTCTTCAGTGCTTTGGGGTACAAACAGCCCAGGAATGCTGTTTTTCCCTTCAGTTACCTGTATTTCTTCCAAAGTTCCTCTGAAGGAACATATTGACTTTCAGATCACATTTGCATTCAGATGATGGTTTGTTGTTGGAAAAAAGAAATCCCTCTGGAGGGGCCAATTAACTTCCTTTCAAATATTTACTGTCCGTGACCAAGGGAGCAAAACTAGAACAAAGCTCACTGCGTGGCTTGTATCTGAGCTTCAGGAAGTGGAATCTTGCATTTTGTATTGTTTTCGCTGAACACCAAGGCTACTTTTAGCTTAAACACAACTTAATGACAGACTGAAGTCCATCTTTTACCATGACTAGGCTTGGACTCAAAGGGAGAGTCCTGTGGATAATTTAGGAGCAGGTTTTATAGTCCCTTGCAAGCATTTCATTTCAGATCAAGGCAGAACATGAGGAGCAGGTAGAAATATCTCTTGAAAGTATGACCTGACCTACATATGCGATTGTAAATTAAAGATATGTATAAAGCATTAACCATCAATCGCGCTTGCCACAAAAACCTGAGTGTAAATCTTGCTGCTGAGAAGGAGCTTCATTGCACAAAGCTTAGTTAAAGCTTCGATCTGGAGACTGCAGTGCTTCCTCCTGAGCATCACCTATGACACAGCTGCCATCAGTCTCAAACTTTCTTGTGCCTTTCTGTTGCTTAATGCTCCCTTTTGCTTTATCACTTCTCTCTCCATTTCTATTTCTTTTCTGGCTCTCCTGCCTCGCCTTGGCTTCCTGCTCTCCATTACCTCATGCTCCAGGAGCTGCAGGCTGCTCTGGGTGGCTTGGACAGTGTGTCGGCTCGTGGCATGGGGCCACACATGTTCTTACAGCTGAGCTGAAGTCACAAAAGCAAAAGAGAAAACCATCAACCAGAAGAGCTTGTGTGTGATAGGGTGTTTCTCTGAGGGATCAGGGGCTCTGGAAGGCTTTTCAGAGGATCACAGAATCACCTTGGTTGGAAAAAACATCTAAGAGTTGTGTAAAGGTGGGGGTTGGTCTCCCAAGGAACAAGGGACAGGACAAGAGGAAAGAAACTCAAGCTGCCCCAGGGGAAGTTTAGGTTGACTGAGGAGAAACTTCTTCCTGGAAGGGGTCTTCAGGCCTTGGAGCAGGCTGCCCAGGGAGGAGGTTTAGCGGTGGGTTGGGACAATCGGGTTAGTGGTTGGACTCAGTGATCTTGAAGGTCTTTTCCAACCTGAGCAATTCTATGATCATCGAGTCCAACTGTTCCCCCAGCACTGACAGGTCCCCATTAAATCTTGTCCCTGAGCACCAAGTTCACCAGGTCATTCAAAGCCCCCCAGACACATGGGGACTCCCCCCTTGCCCCAGGCCTGGGGAACCCTTGTGGTACAGAAATCGTCCCTCAGGTCCAATCTCACCCTCCCCTGGGGCAACTTGAGGCCGTTTTCTCTGGTCCTGTCACTTGTTCCTGGAGAGAAGAGACCGATCCCCACCTGGCTCCAACCTCGAACTTCAGAGAGTTGCAAAAAGCGAGAAGGTCTCCCCTGAGCCTAGCCTCCTTTTCTCCAGATAAACTCCCCTAGTTCCCTCCTTCCCACTGCCCAGTACAGTGGGTCACTAACACCCCCCGCCCAGTGTCCTGCGGGCAGCATAAGGCGGGAA
>JAOXOE010000776.1:10242547-10271946 GCA_028565055.1 Phoeniculus purpureus | reverse complement strand
ACTTCCAGGGATGGAGCAGCCACAGCCTCCCTGGGCAGCCTGTTCCAGGGCCTCAGCACCCTCACAGGGAGGGATTTTTGCCTCAGATCTCATCTCAATCTCCCCTCTTTGAGCTTGAACCCATCCCCCTTGTCTTGTCACCAGAGTCCCTTGGAAAAAGTCTCTCTCCAGCTTTCTACTTGCCCCCTTCAGGTACTGGAAGGTGCTCTAGGATGGGGACCAGATCCTTCTCTTCTCCAGGTTGAACAGCCCCAGCTCCCTCAGCCTGTTCCCAGAGCAGAAGCGCTCCAGCCCTCTGATCATCCTTGTGACCTCCTCTAGCCTCACTCCAACAGTTCCCAATCCTTGTACTGAGGACCCCAGAACTGGACACAGAGCTCCAAGTGAGTTCTCAGCAGAACAGAGCAGAGGGGGAGAATCCCCTCTTTTGCCCTGCTGGTGACACTTTGTATCCAGCCCAGGAAGTTGTTGGTTCTGGGCTGCCCTCACACATGGGTGACACCTTTAGTGACTAAGAAAACACTCTTATTTCATTAACTATTCTGCCTCCATCAGTGAAGGGCATGAGCAGCCCACATTTGCTTTCTCTCCAAAGAGTGGATGTTTAAGGGTGAAGAGTTGCACTGATCCTTGTCATTAACGTGGAATGAACACGATGTTTGTGCTTCTTTCCAGTATGGCGACTATGATCCCAATGTCCATAAACGAGGCTTCTTGGCGCAAGAGGAGCTGCTTCCCAAGCGGGTAAGGAGCTCTGCTAGGCCTGCTGGAGTTTGGTGCAGCAGAGGAAAGTCTCTGTGGGATTGCCTACAGGGTGATTTACTTTCTTTGGTCTTCTTAATCCTGAAATATGTGCTGAATGAGACTTGAGGGTCTTTTGGGCTGGCCCTCAGTATCAACACAGGTGGGGGTTGAAGGGATCACAGAGTCATGCATAATCAGAGAATCCCTTCTGTGAATTTATAAAAGTGTTCAAGTTGGAAAAGACCTTCGAGATCATTGAATCCAACCATTAACCCAGGTGTCCCAAGGCAGCTAAACCCTGTCCCTGAGCTCCAGATTTCCACAACCAGGGATGGTGATTCAACTCCCTCCCTGGGCAACCTGAAGGGGTGGGTGATGGACGGTGTGGGTTGTGTTCCCTGTGGGGAGTCACCTGGTCAGACGTGGTGCTAGGCAGGAGTTGCATGGTGCACTGGTGCTTCCGGCTTGTTTCTGGTGCTTTCTGCTTTGGCTAAGGAGATTGTGCCAACAGCAGCAGTGTGACCTGGTGTCTGTCTGTCTCTCAATCTTTCTCAGGTCATAAATCTGTACCAGATGACCCCAGAGATGTGGGAGGAGAGGATCACAGCCTGGTACGCTGAGCACCGGGGCAGAGCGAGGTGAGTGGACACTGCACTCATGGGTTTGGGGTCAGGCCCCTTCCCTTAGTCATAGAACCATAGACTGGCCTGGGCTGGAAAGGACCTCCAAAGGGCATCCAGTCCAGCCTCCCTGCAGTGAGTAGGGACATCCTCAACTAGATCAGGTTGCCTAGAGCCTTGTCCAGCCTCCCCTTGAATATCTCCAGGGATAGGGCCTCAACCGCCATCCTGGGCAACTGTTCCAGTGTTCAAACCCCTCCTTCTAAAGAACTTTCTAAAATCCCTTTTCCGGCTGCCATTCTGTAATGTGAAACCCTTGTCCCTCATCCTGTCAGTCCAGGCCTTCATAAACAGCCCCTCTGCAGCCTTTTTGTAGCCCCCTTCAGGTCGCTATCAGGTCTCCCCAGAGCCTTCTCTTCTCCAGGCTGAACTACCTCAGTTCCCTCAACCTGTCCATGGAACCAAGGAACTTCAGCACCCTGATGACTTTTATGGCCTCCTCTGGACTCACTCCATCAGGTCCCTGTCCTTCCTGTACTGAGAGCTCCAGAGAGTCACTGGGGTTTGGGCCAGGAAAGAAGTAGGGCTTCAGCCTGATGAGGTTTGAGGCTGCTTCAGGTGGTAAAAATCTCCTTGTGTGGGAGAAGCTGGAAGTCAGCTGAATCTGGGCAGGGACCTCTGGTTTGTGCTGAAGGGTTTGGGAGGTGGACAAAGCAGATGCTTCTTGCCAGGAAGGTGTCAGCAGCCATTAAGATGCCGCCAAGCTGCAGAGTGGGATTTGCTCTTGGGCTTTATTGATCCTGCCAGCGAAAACCAGCTTGACCCGTGTGATAGCGACAGTCCAGGCTTTAAATCTTGGCGAGTGCTCAGGATCAGAAGGAGCAGCTGTTCCCCTCTCTTTGATCCTCCCAAACATTGTAACGCTACCCTTCCTTTGCCTGACAGAGATGAAGCTGAAATGGAGTATTTGAAGATAGCTCAGGACTTGGAGATGTATGGAGTGAACTACTTTGCAATTAGGGTGAGTGCAGGCTGCAGGTCATGTTTCCTTCTGTGTTAGTCCCTGTCTTCTGTGTGGCTCTAAGATGGGATGAGTGGAGCCTCCAGAGCTGGCTGCCATGGAGGCAGAAGCTCTTTTGATGTGCAGGGCTGGGAGACGAGGTTAGTAATGGTGTGTGGTGACCCTCTGAGTGGAATAAAAGGATTTTCTGCTCTTCTGTTTCATCCCATAGAATAAAAAGGGCACTGAATTGCTCCTTGGAGTTGACGCCTTGGGTCTTCACATCTACGACCCAGACAACAGGTTGACTCCTAAAATCTCCTTCCCGTGGAATGAGATCCGGAATATCTCCTACAGCGATAAAGAGGTACAGAGGCTTCTCCCCTCTTCCATAAGAGCAGTAAGAATAGGGCTGCGATTAAAAATTATTTCTCTTTGCTGTGCTTAGCTAAGGGCACCTCAGCTTCTCCAAGTGAAACCTTAATTCCGAGCCTTCCTCATACCCTGCAGGCGTGGGTGTACGAAAGGTCAGCCGGGAGCTGTTCTCCGATTTGGTTTTAGAGAGAGTTCAAACTCACTAGGTCATATTTTCCAAATTAAAAACAAACCCTAAATTGATGTCACTGTGCTCAGCCCAAACAGCAGAGTTGAGGAGCAGAGGTGAGATCTCTGCTTTACTGTGTGCGTTGCAGCATTTATTACCCCGTATATGTTCTGCGCTGTGAAATACAGCGGGATGTGTTCCTGGCCACAAGAGCTCTTGCTGTATCATTACATCCTCTTGAATGTTCAGGCTGCTGGGCTCAGTGCAGCATCCAGAATCTTTTTAGGAAGTTGACTAATTTCAACTTATTTATTAAATCCAGAGTGTAAGTATGAATCTTCTGAATCATTTGCCACCAAATGGAGTTGAGATCGGCAGTGAAATGGGCTGTGGAGGGGAAGCTGAGCAGCTCCATTTTCACCTGCTACCTTCAGGATGAGGAAGAAAATTAACTTCTTAATTGAAAATTGTTTCCCAGTCAAATTGTTTCCCAGACTAAACATGGTATTGATCAGGGTTAAGGCTAAAAGTTTCTCATCAGCTCTGTGTATTGCATGTCTTGGCAAGTTTATAAGTGGTAGAGCCAAGATGGACCTCTCTTACTCCTTTTACTCCATAAAAGCAAACTGATTCACAGCTCTGCAGAGCAGCCCAGCACTCAGGGAACCTCAAAGGATTATCTGCCTGTGGAGAGGAGTGCAGGGTCAGCTCAGACACTGCCTGCAAACTGTCTCCTGGGGGCATGGACTGCCAACTTCCATCAATCACCTCTGTGATAAATCAACCACAAGCAGACTTGATGCGGTAGTAAATAGCTTAATAGCTGGGTACAACAGCTACACCAGCACCACAGAGGGGTTTAATCTGTCCTAACAGAGATTGACCGTTTACACTGAGCTGTAAGTCCTCTCTGGCCTCTCCCTGCTGTTGCTTTCAATGACTGGTGGGCGATTCTGCCCCAGTGCAGGGATGTTCATGCACGTCTGCCTGGGTGAAAGTCTTAAAAGATTGACTCTTAAACTGACAAAACGAAACACTGCCAGGGTGAGCCTTTTCCAGGCAGCACAATGTATTGACAAATAGAACCTCTTTAATGGACATGGACTGCCTTGCTCCAGCGCTGCTTCTGCAGCCCGTTAGCTCTGTTCTATGGGAGGAGTGATGGAAGAGATGTTTGTCTTCTACTGCGGAGCGCTCTGTCTCTGTGAGCATCCTTCTGCTATTTCACAGCCTCCTGTCTGCTCTGAAACCCTGGGCCATGTCATGATAAGCCCCTGAGAGAGCCACTGTGGGACGGGTAAACCCAGGCTACACTTAGAGCAGTTGAGTGGAAGGTAAATACGAATTAGAGTGAAGGAGTAACACGTGGAATTGCAAAGTGGAGAGCAAAACACATGGAAAGTCATTTTGGGGAGCCTTTAAAGTGTTAGTTGTATTTTATGATCATAGAATTATCATAGAATGGTTTAGGTTGGAAGTGACCTCAGAGATACACACAGATCATTAGGGGTTGGAAGGGACCTGCAGAGGTCATCGAGTCCAACCTCCCTGCTCAGGCAGGATCATAGAACATGAGACAGAAATGCATCGAGATGGGTCTTGAAAGTCTTCAGAGAAGGAGACTCCACAACCTCCCTGGGCAGCCTGTTCAAATGCTCAGTAACCATTACAGGAAAGAAGTTCTTCCTCATGTTGAGGTCAAACTCCTGTGTTCCAGCCGACATCCATTGTCCCTTGTCCTATCAAGTGAACGCAAGCGAAAGGACACAAATGAAAAGATATTGCCTGTTTCTTCTTGGCACTCAGCCCTCACGGATTTATAGACAGCGATTAAGTCCTCTCTTAACCTTCTCCTATCCAAACTGAAAAGTCCCAGGTCTCTCAATCTCTTCTCATAAGGCAGGTGCTCCAGTCCCCAATCATCTTCGTGGCCCTCCATTGGACTCTCTCAATCAGATCTCCGATCCTCTTGAGCTGAAGAGCCTAGAACTGGACACAATACGCCAGATGTGGTCTCACAAGGGCAGAGTAGACGGGGAGGAGATCACCCAGTACCAACCCCCTGCCATGGGCAGCAACACCTCTCACCAGACCAGGGTGCTCAAAGTCCCATCCATCCTGGCCTTGGACACTTCCAGGGATGGAGCAGCCACAGCCTCCTTGGACAACCTGTCCAGGGCCTCAGCACCCTCGCAGGGAGGGATTATTGCCTCAGATCTCATCTCAAACTGCCATCCTTGAGCTTGAACCCCTTATCCTAGCACTAGGACTCTTGTAAAAGGTCCGTTCCAAATGATCTTCCAACCAAAAAAGATTATGATTCCATTGACACCAACCGGAAGGGCAGTTACTCTGTTCCTCATGCAACCCTCTTGCCCATCCATCAGGCAGCTAAGCTGGTTCTTTCTCCCTTCAGAAGCATCAGGAGTTTCCGCTGTAGGTTGTCTGTTCTCTACAGCTGCTGGGAAAGCGGCATCATGCCCTACCTCAGGGGCTGCTGAGCTGTCCTTGCCCTCTGCAAGGTGCTCTGGCGAGGACACTGGCTGTTGGATGTTGTTTCACTCTCCTTCTGACCAGAGAAACAGTTGTCTCCTCAATTGCTTTTGATATTGGTTCTCTTGCTTGGCTAAAAGCCACGGGGACAACTCCCAGCCTTATTCACCTGACACTGCTAACCTTCTCTGAGCTAGAGCAGTAAGACTTTAATAGCTGTCTTGTTATTAAATGCTCCACTCTCTGATAACTCTCTCTCCCTCTTTATTTTTTTTTCCCTTTTCAGTTTACAATTAAGCCGTTGGACAAAAAGATTGATGTTTTTAAATTCAATTCGTCAAAACTGCGTGTGAATAAGCTGGTAAGTCTGGAGACAGAGTAATTTTTATTGCCTGTAGCTTTTTGAGCAGTTGAGGAGGACAGGCTGGCCTAACTGCTTTGGTGGAGTTACTACTCACTCATAGCCTCTAGAAGAGAAGGGGAAAGCTCCTCACCCTCCTCTGTTTCTGTGCTCCCTTTCTGAGCTCTGGGGTGATGGCTGAGTTGCATGGTGGAAGCACTTAGTGAGTAAAACTTCAGTGTCACCCCCCACCTTTGCTGCAGATCTCCCTAGTTCTCCTGTGGGTCTCTTCTGCCCTGTGCTGTAGATCACCCTGGTTTGGGATTCAGTGTTGCCATAGACAGGCTTTTCCTAGGCTGGTGTCCTCTCCCTAGGAATGCTCTCCTTCCACAGGGGTGGAGTGGACTGTGTTGAGCTGTTCTGTTCAGTGTCTGTGTTAGAGCCTGGCATGTGCTGCTGTTCTGGAGCTGGTGTATGGAGGAGCTTTCACCTACATTCTGGACCTTTGCTGTAGGAATTGCAGAGGCCTCATTCACTGCACTCAAGTTCAGAGTGCTGGAGTTCCCCAGACTCCAGAGAAGTCATTTGTGACCCGTGATATGGAAGACAGGCATGAGATTCAGTCTGTCAGAAAAGAACTCAAAGTCTTTGTTTCATTCTTTGGCTTTTTTAGGGCTGGGGTGAAACTTGCCGGAACCATCCTGTGCTGGATGTGCAGAGAATTGGTCTCTGCAAAGAGCTGGTAGCCCAGGAGCTGGGGTTTGGTCTGAGGTTTGTCTCCTGCCCATCACACGTGCCAGGAGAGCTTGCAGGGTTTGAGATTGGGGGTGGAAGTGCTTCCAAGCACCAGCCCAGAGCAGCCTTGGTGGTTTTGTGTGTCAAGAATCCCATGTGTACAGCTGCTTTTCCTTCACTTTTCACCCCTGACTGGAACAGATTCTTCAGCTGTGCATTGGAAACCATGACCTCTTCATGAGGAGGAGGAAGGCAGACTCCTTGGAGGTCCAGCAGATGAAGGCACAGGCCAGGGAGGAGAAAGCCAGGAAGCAGGTGAGATACATCCCCTATAACTGCACCATGAGCCAAACTCAGCAACACAGAAACCAGGGCAGGAACAGCCCCAACCCAGTGTGACATCAAACACCTAGAGCAGCTGACCGTGTCTCTGCTGCCACCTCATCTTGGCTCTGCAGTGATGGCAGCCCAAGTCCAGCCCCATGAGGAGAGGAGGGAAGAGCCGATCAGGGTGTCCTGCAAGCTCACGTGTGCATCTTCCCTTCCTCCTCAGTTCGTGCCTGGACTCTCTAGTTGGGAAAATGGAGCAGGTTGGGGCAGTTGCTTGTAATTAAAGCAGGGGCTGTGAGGGGGAACTGGGCTTTACCGTGGTTCTTTGCCTTGTTTGCTAATGACATGCTGATAGAATGCATACCACCAGTGCAGGCTGCCTGCCCTGCATGCTAATTCGCCATCGCTGGGCTCCTTTATCTGCCGCAGGTCAGCCTGGGCAGCAAAAGCAGCTTTTTGGAGGCAGCAGTGTGTAGCCGATGAGCATCTATCAGCAAATTGGATTGTCTGAATCATTGTTTTCTGCTCGTAGACCTCTTCTACTCACTGAAACCCCACAAGGCTAATCTGAGCACCGGTGCTTAGAATATCAATGTCCCTTTCACAGTAAAGCCGCTAGATAACAGCACGAGAAACCCAAAGCACCCAGAAGGACCTGATGCTCAAGGGGCTGCTGTGGTAATGGGTTTGAGGGTGTCTGTGTGGTGCTGGGCTGCTGTTGAAGTGCTCAGCTGACCTGGAGATTCCACCTTGCCTGTCTACAACTCTTCTGAAGCAATTCTTCCTACTGCTTATGGGGTGGCAGGACAGGGCAGGACATAAGTCACTCTGAGGGGAACCAGGCCAGCTCCTCTGGGAGAGGGGAGCATCTTGCTTCTCATGGAGGTTCCTCTGCTTGGGAGTGGCTGTTAGGGGATCAGAAGGGCCTTCTGGGAAGGAGCAGCATGGTGTCCAAGAGCTTGTGCAGTCTTGGGAGTTTTTAGAAGGGTTTGACTAGTGCCAGCAAGACTTGAAATGGGAAGGATGAGGGTGCTGGGGATGAGCGGAAGTGTATCACATCACATGAGCTCTCAAATTCAGAGCTCTATGGAGCAGATCAGGCTTCAGCCACTATCTCAGCTGCTCTGTCCTCCCTCCCCTGGACCCACTGTTGTAAACTGGTTCCACAGAGTCCTTTTCTGTTGGGAATTCTCATTAATGTGAGTCCTGAGCAGGATGCAGATCCTAATGATAATTAATGAGGGAACCTTTAGCAGAAGTCGACAGAGCCGTTTGAGCAGCGGGCATCCCACTTTCACAGCACAGCCGGTGTCCAAGCAGCAGAGAAATGTCTTGTCACACTTATTTCCCTTATTAAACCCGGCGGGTGGCCCGTGTGCCGCTGCAGTGTGGGGAGTTAGAACTATCACTTCTGCAGAGCTTAAACTCAGGATGTTAATTAGCCCAATGGCTCCCTTTGGGCATTGGCTAGTGGAGAAGTGCTTGTGGGACACACTGTTAGCATCTTCTGGGAAGTGGTGGAAGGTTCTGGTGGGTCATCTCTGCATAGTTTGGATCTAGAGAGGAGTTTGTTGTTTCTGGGAGTGGATGGAGGGGCCTGTTACGTGTGACCTCTGGGTTATATGTCAGGTCAAAAGGATGAAGCTTGAATGAGGTCAGATGCCACCTCCTGCACATGGGTCAGAGCAACCCCTACAGTCAGAGGCTGGTGATTAAGAGGTTGAGAGCAGTCCTGTGCGGACTTGGGGGAGGGAGTTGGGGGTGTTCAGCTGGAGAAGACTCTGGGGAGACCTTAGTGCAGCCTCTCAGGGCTCAAAGGAGCCAATGAGAAAGATGGGGATGGACTTCTGAGCAGGAGCTGTGGGATAGGACAAAGAGTGATGGTGAAACTGAAAGAGGGAATGTCCAACTAGACAGAAGGAAGAAATTGTTGATGCTGAGTGGGGTGAGAACCTGGTCCAGGTTGCCCAGAGAGGTGGGAGAAGCCCCATCCCTGGACCCATCATCCCACGTCAGGTTGGCCCTTGGGGCTCTGAGCACCTTGCCCTGGCTGGGGATGGCCCTGCTTAGGGCAGGGGGTGGCACTGAAGGAGCTTTGAGTCTGTGGTTCTTGCTTTATGGTGTGTCTGTATCTGCTGATGTGAAGATCCCCTAAGACCAACCCTTTCTCATCCTATGGAAATCCTTGCTAACAAGTATTTCTTCTCCTTTTTTTTCTTTCCCCAATCTCCTTTTCCTAGATGGAACGGCAGCGCCTGGCCCGAGAGAAGCAAATGAGAGAAGAGGCTGAGAGGACAAGGGATGAGCTGGAGAGAAGGCTGATGCAGTTAAAGGAAGAGGCAACAATGGCCAATGAGGCTCTGGTAGGTCTCTGGGAGGTTGTTTCCTGAAGAACTGCAGCTGTTTCTCACTCATTGCACTGCTGAAGTGTTTTAGGAGGCATTCTGTGACTGTCCTGTGACTGTTCCCAAACTGGATCAGGAGCCTGGATGGGCTGACTTCATCCTGCTGTGGGAGGAGCACGAAGGAGGAGTATTTTGGATAGAGCATGGGTACATCCAGGTCTTGGCTGCAGAAGGCAGCACGTTTTGGTGGGAGGGAGTGACTCTGGACTGTGGTGGCCCTGTGGAGGGAAGGGCTCTGCTTGGGGGCTTGTAAGGACATTTGGGGAGACGTTCAGTTTGCTCTGATGGCTTAATGTGCCTTCATTCTCAGATGAGGTCTGAAGAGACAGCAGACCTGCTGGCTGAGAAGGCTCAAATCACAGAGGAGGAGGCCAAGCTCCTGGCTCAGAAAGCAGCAGAGGCTGAGCAGGAGATGCAGCGAATCAAAGCCACGGCCATACGGACGGAGGAGGAGAAGCGGCTGATGGAACAGAAGGTGCTAGAGGCAGAGATGTTGGCACTGAAAATGGCGGAGGAGTCGGAGAGGAGGTCAGAGGGTACAACCTTGCAGCTGCCTCTGCTTTTCTTTCCAGTCCCCTCTGGTCTTAGCTGCACTGCCAGGTCCCCATTAACCCCTGTCTCTCAATCCACAGCTCCAGGGCTTTTTAATCCCTCCAGATATTTGGGCTCCCCACTGTGTTGGGCAGCCTGGGCCAGGCCTAGGGAACCCTTGTGGGGAAGAAACTGTCCCAAGGGGCCAACCTCTGTCTCCCTGGGACAACTCAAGGCTGTATTCTCTTGTCCTATCGAGAGAGGAGAGATCTACCCCCACTTGGCTCCAACCTCCTGAACTTCAGAGAATTGTGGAGAATGAGGTCTCCTCTGAGCCTCCTTCTCTCCACTTCAACCCCTTCCAGTCCAAACCCCTCAGTTCTTCACAGCACTGGTGCTCCAGCCCCTACCCCAGCTCCAGGACATGCTCCAGCCCCTCCATGTGTTTCTTGCAGTGAGGATGCAGAACTCACTCCGGGGTTTGAGATGGGGCCTCCCCAGTGCCCAGTCCATGAGGACAATCCCTGCCCTGGTCTAACAGCCCACAAGCCAGGATGCTTTTGGCCTTCTTGACCACCTGGGCACATGCTGGCTCATCTTCAACCACTGGAGACCAACACCCCTAGGTCTTTTGCCACCTCCCTAGGTAGGAAACAGTGGTGGTCCCAACCTTTCCCTGGGTTGGAGCTGGAACCCCTTCTTCCAAAGCTTCTTTGCGATGGAGGCTGGTGAAAGCAGCAGAGAAAGCAACTGCTGGCTGACAGGAGCAGCAGAAGCTGGCTCTGCTTTCAGGTGGTTTCTGCAAACCCCCCTGCATTCCCCAAGGTGTTTGACAACATTAATAACACTTGGCTTGTTTTTCCTTCTGGTTGGTATCCAGATTCCCTCTTCTCTCTGGATTCCTGTCTACCTCTTACTTGTTCAGCTCTTGTCAGTTGTGAGATCTCTGTTTCGGGTTAGCCTTGAGTTTTCACCCTCTTGATACCAGAGCTGGGTCCCGTGGTGCGTTTGGTAGTGAGCAAGGCGAAGATCAGTCTTGTTCCCTTCCAGCTGATTACTCCTGTCCCTGTGAGAGCCTGGTGCCAGCCCTTCTGCTCAGCTGAACGCTGCCCTTGTCCTCTTCTTGCCACAGTCTTTCTTCTGAAGTCTCTGCTCAGATTTCAGTCCAACAGAAGACTGGTCCTTCTGTCCTGTGGCTTCTCCTGGGGGTTTGATATCTGTGGTAATTAAGACATCCCACACGTCAGTGGTTTTGCAGTTTCCCTGGCTCAAGTGATTCCTCACTTTAGGGCTTGTTGTGGGACAAATCCTGACCTCTTCCACCCCAACACTGTAATCTTGCTTTTCTAATGCCTCATTCCTCTGATTTAATCTGATTGTTGCTGTTTGCTCTTTCTCTATACAGGGCGAAGGAGGCTGATCAGCTAAAGCAGGACCTTCAGGAGGCTCGTGAGTCCGAGCGGAGAGCGAAGCAGAAGCTTTTGGAGATCACTAGCAAGTCATGCTACACAGTAAGAGTGATCTGTATCATAATTACCATCTCACAGAGCTCTCCCTCCATCCTGTCCATGGAAGAGTGTGAGCTGTTTGCTTGCACAGCGGCTCCTCAGAAACCCTCAGCAGCGCTTGCCTTCTGAGCAGATAATCTTTTTTTTGTAGAATCACTGCCAGGTCCTGACTAACTCCTGTCTCTCACCCCACATCTTCATGGCTTTACACCCCTTCTGGACATAGGGACCTCCCCCCGCTGCCCTGGGCAGCCTGTTTCGATGTCTGATCACTCCGGTGAGGCAGAAATTGTTCCTCAGGGCCAACCTCACCCTCCTCTGGCACAATTTGAGGCTGTTTCCTCTCATCCTGTTGCTTGTTTCTGGGGAGAAGGGACCAATCCCCACCTTGCTGTGACCTGAATTTCAGGGAGCTTTTGAGAACAAGATCTCCCCTGAGACTCCTTTTCTCTAGTTAAACCCCCTCAGTTCTCTTAGCTGCTCCTCAGAGCAGTGGTGCTCCAGCCTCATCTGCAGATACGTTGCCCTTCTCTGGACCCACTCCAGACCCTCCATACTGTCCTTGCAGTGAGGATCCCAGAACTGACCCCAGGATTTGAGGTAGGGCCTCCCCAGTGCCCAGTCCAGGGGGACAATCTCTGCCCTTGTCCCTGTACCTACCCTGCCTCATGATGCAAGAGCAGGGGAGCTGCTGTGGATATGTGAGGCAGCAAATTTTAATGTGTGTAGCAGCACGTGTGGGGTTCCTCAGCTCAGCAACAGCCTTTCAGTTGGAAGACAGAGATGTCTTCATTCTTTTTCAGTAGGTTCAGAACCTGTGGATTCACTCTTTGGACAGGCCACCCTCTGTCTGAGGGCTGGCAAAAAAACTTCCTTGAAGGGTTCTCATTCCATAATTGCCCATTAAGAGGATTTCGCACCTTCCTCAGAACCATCTGCTCACAGTTGCTGCTGGGGACTGACACTCCAGATTAAACGACCATTGCTCCGACCCGTCTGGCAGTTCCTTTTCTCAACTTCACAAATTGTGCTGCAGGGTCAGTAAAACTCATCAAGCACTTCCCTCCTTGTAGCTCCCACCTGCCACAGCCGTCCTGAGGTGGGACAAGGAAGAGCTCGGCAGCTCCAGGACTGAACCCACCAGACGTACGTGGGAGCTAATGACTGAAGCTTTAATTTGTACCTTGCAGGCTGCTTCCCCCTCCCTCCTCTGGAGACTTTACAGGAGCAGATTGGAGGAGGTTTGAGATGAAGTAACATTTCATCCCAATTTTCTGATGTTCAGAAGCTTTGAAAAAAGGGAGTGATGGGAGACAGACGGGTCCTGTTAGTTATGGGACTTTTGGGCTGGCTCCGTTTGAAATGCTCTGGGATTCTGGGATCCACCAGTTCAGGGTGGAATGTCCTCACTGAAATGCTGGTGCTTGGCTCCACCATCCCAATGTGGATGTCTGGGCAGCATTTATCCATCCTCATTCCCTCCTGTAGCTGTGTCCTTGGGGCAGGGCAGAACTTCTGCCTGAATCCACCCCCATACTGGTGAGCAGCTGGTGCTCTGCCCACTCAGTTAAAGCCTCCGTTTTGGGACTGTTTTAGGGTTGTGCAGAGCTCAGCTCCACCCCACCAGCTGCATTGGCCTGGACACTGTCCATGCAGCACTGCCTCTTCCAGACACATGGCACTATGTCCTCTCCCTTCCCCAAAGAGCCTTGGCCTTCCTGACAGACGCTGGAAAGGAAAGGGACCAGCTTTTTGCCTCCCCAGTTGAGTGTCAGGGTCCCCCTGTACAGATGCAGCTCCTCCTGTCCCTGCTGTGTGTTTGGGGGCAGATGAATGAAATATGCTGGAATCTCACTTCTGTTCAAGGAGTGGGGTGAGGACCAGCCTCCCATCCTGGGTCTTTAAAGCCTTTTTGGGTGTCTTTTTAGTACTGGAAGCCCCAAATAAGGAGGAAGATGTGAAGCTGAGTCTCAGACCATCAGGTTTGAGAGAGCAGTTTGTTCTTGACTCGCTTGGTGACAGCTCTCTGCCTCCCTCCTTGCTCTTCTCTGATCCTCTCGGAGCAGTAAGTGGCTGTTCTTGGTTTGCCCGAGCTCTTGAACACCCAAGTAGAGGCAGAGACAGGGACAGGAGGAGCTTTCCCTGTGGGGGAGGCCTTTCAAAACGACTTGCTGTGTCTCACTCACTGTTCTCCAGAGGGATGACCCCTGTCAGCACCGTGGCTGCCTCTATTAAGTACAGGAAATTGCCTTAATGCTCTAACAGGGTTATGCAGTTTGTTCCAGGTGAGGAAACCCATATGGGAGAAGGTCCTTTTCCTCTTTATCACTCTATCCCTGGATTAAAAATCTCTGCCACTCGTGCAGCACTTGCCCAGGGTTATTGCAGGTGGCAGGGAATTGCTCGGCACTAGGTGCCGAGTACCAGGTGCTCTTAAATCAGACTTGTGGAATGGTTTGGGTTGAAGAGACCTTCAAAGCCCCTCCAGTTCCATGCCCTGCCCTGAGCAGGGCCATCCCCAACCAGGTTGCTTAGAGCCCCAAAGGCCAACCTGACCTGGGATGGTTCCAGGGATGGAGCTGCTCCCACCTCTCTGGGCAACCTGAGCCAAGATCTCCCCATCCTCAGCATGACAGATTTTTTCCTCCTGTCCACTCTGACTCTCCCTCTGTCAGTTTAACCATCACCCTTCATCCTGTCACACTTCTCCGCTGATGTTCTCACTGCTCCACGGCAGAGCAGTGACTGTGGTAATGCTGACAAATTGGCATCAGCTCTTAATGGCTGCAGCAGCTGAAATTCTTGCTCAACTCTTACTGCTGGTTTTGGGGTTGGGATTTTTTCCTGTGTTTTGAAAACCCAATAAGCTGGTGCCTGAAAAAAAACAACCCTCCAGAGGTTGTTTGAAGGCTACCAGCTTGGTTGTGATGCTCCTATCTCCCCTCATATGGGAAGGGCTTTGTGAACACCTGTGTGCCTTACTGGGAAGGGACTGGAATGTCAATGTGATGCAAATATTGAAATCAGTGTGGTGCTAGGGGCAGACCCGTTCCCCTTTCCCTGGAGACTGGGATTCAGGTGCTTGGAGATGCCCTTGCAGCATCTGCTCCAGAATTAATGAGGCATTGCAGCGGGGCATTTAAGGAACTGCATTTCCTCTCCATATGAGTCTTAACTCACCCCCAACACTGCAGCTAGGCCCAGCAGTGCCTTGTTTACGCCTGTCCGGGGTGGTTTTATTGTATCTTTACCTCCACAGGGTGGAGGAAATGTCCTTCTCTGTGGCTTTATCTAGATGAAGAGCAAGCAGGGGATGAGCCCTGGTTGTGAATTCCAGGCTGCTGGTGATGGGAGAGGCAGGTTATTGTGCAGAGTAAATCTGTCAACACCCCAGCACTTGCTGCAAACAATCCCTGGAATATCCCAGATAGGAGAAGTGAGGGGAAGAAGGAACCAGCTCAAGGGCCGCTTTGTTGGAGCAGGTGGCCTGGAACCATCTCACCAGCTTTGAGTGTGTGCAGCCTGTTTCTGCAGCACTGTGTCCTGCCATCCCTCAGTCCAGGATGATTTGGGCATGATAGAATGAAGGGGTTGGAAGAGACCTCTGGAGATCATCCAGTCCAACCCCCTGCCAGAGCAGGATCACAAAAGAGCACATCCAGGCATTTCCATTACAGGAACCCCTTAAAGCCAGAAGGAGCCTCTAGCAAGAGAGATGGGCGACCTTGTGGGTCCTAGGCTGCGTTTCTCATTCCCAGAGTGAGGGCTCAGCATGCTGGCAGTGGTTCTGACTCAGGTCCATCAGGTCTGCCATCAGAAGCTGCTGGGCCATCCTTGGTGTGCTGTGCCTCTGACTTGGGTCAGGACGTTTCTCCTCTGTGGGTAACGAGCCCGTTTGTTAGAGGAATGACAGCATTCCTGACTGAGAGAAGGGTCATTTTTTTAGGTAAAATTCCGAGGGCTTGTCAGTGTCTCCACGGGGGACGTTGCAGCATTTGCTCCTTGCACGGTGTGGTATGATTCCCTGTGCTGTCTCTGCATTTCCAGCTGAATCAAGCAGTGACTTTGAACCCTGGAAACTGTAAATGACTGCCTTGATGCACTGTCCCAAGTTAACCCTTGGAGTGATGGGTGCTTTGCTCACGCTTTGGAGAGCAGTGGAGCAGGACTCAGCTGTCAGACAGGGGCTTGCGTTGCCCCCATTGGCAGCTCATGCTTTCTGAATTGGATTTAACGTTAAGGAGCTGTCACAGCTGTCCCAAGAGGCAGCTTCTGTCTGACATTAAGTGGCAGAGCAGTGATAAAACCTAGATTTTACCCACTTTTGTCAGTAGATTTTGAAGGCAGGTGGCAGTTTGTCTTCTCTGGCTTCACAAAGCGCTGAGTCCCTGAGGAGCGATGGCTTTGAATTAGGGTCTGGAGTAAGGGGATCTTCAGGCTGGGCTGGTGCTGCTCTCTACTTTGTCAGCAGCTGTAGGAGCAGAGCTGTGGCTATAGGACCACTGGTGTAGTCAAAAGCCATTAATTTGTCCCTCTCTCTGACTCTCTTCAGCAGTCTATGAACTCAAGCACGCCAGCACTGCCTACTGACCTGCCCAGCTTCAACCTCATCAATGAGAGCCTCTCCTTTGACTTCAAGGATACGGACATGAAGAGGCTTTCCATGGAAATTGAGAAGGAGAAGTACGTGGCATGTGGGCATGACTGGGATTTGAACCTCGTGCTGCATGTGACTTACAATCCAGATGAAATCAGGGAGAACCCTTTTAGATTCATATTTCCCAGGTCATTAGTAGCTCTGCCCTAAAAAACTGCTGTAGCTGCTGGTTGACTTTTTTCTGGTGGGATCCTGGTGTTGTAGGTGCTTCTCTATGAGGCGTTTAAGCACAGTGAGCCCTGCACCAGTTAATTCCTCTCCATGGCTCTTGTTTAGGCTGGAGTTGTCCATGCAGGTAGACTGAGCGCCCAGCAGTCTAGTGGCTGGCAGACTGAGCTCTCATGTGTTTACAGTGTGTCCAGAGAAGGTGACGGCAACTGGAGTGAGCACTACAGCCCCATTTAAGGGCTTTATCCCCTTTTTCCTGGGCTCTGTGTCACGTTTCTGTATAAGAAGTGCTCATGAGCACATTTGGATGTGATTATGAGCTTTGATCTTGCCTTTTCCTGAGGGGGTTCTAAGTGTAGCCTTCAAAAATCACACATTTAGCCAAAATCAAAGCAGATCAGATGTTGATCTCTGTAGTAATAATATGCTTTGTTTGTCAAGTGGGTAAAAGATCAAAGCTCTGCCCCAACACTCCGGCCAAAACTGCCCAGGGCTGGAATGAAACACCCCTGAATCCCAGGAGGTGGTTTGTTCTGCCTCTACTCCATGCCCTCTCCTGTGTGTGAAACAGCAGCGGTTAGAAACTTCTCCTAGAGCCTGAAGGGAAAAGATAGAAGCCAACAATAAGAGGATCATTCCTGGTTCTATACCCAGCTTGCTAACTAGGTCACCCCACTCTCCCCAGCACCAAGAGCTCGGCACTGCCAAACGTGATGGTGCTCATTCACTCACTGCACCAGGATCTTCCCCTTCCACGGGTGCCCAGATAGACACCGCTGCATTCTTACTAGCCTGCTAGTTCCTGGGGGTTTAATCCCAGCTCCAAGGCTGGCACAGGGTGGTGTTTCTCTGGGGGAAGACAGGCAGGGTTGAGTCCTGGGGATGGCTGGGTTTGGGATTTGGGGTGGGATTCTTTTTTTAGTCTGACTTTCCTCTTTTGGGAGACACCTGATATTTCAGGGGCAGTGCTGAACAGGGGCAGATCCCACACAATTTACGCACTACATCCCTCTAAAGCCTGAAAAGTCGGAACATCAGAGTCCTCCCTTACTGGTGGGATTTGTGCTGTTGGGTTTGTGAGCTGGGTTTGAGGGACGGTACAGCAAAGCAGAGCTTAAACTGCTCTGGTGCCAACTGAAACCTTAATGTTAACTCACGTCATGCTGCAGCTTCACTCTCAAAAAGGGAAACTTAAAAATATCCTCCAGCACTTCCAGCTTGGCTTCTTTTTTATAGTGATGTCTCTTAGGGTGTCATTTTGGGGTCAGCACTTGGGGTCCTCTTTTAGATAACAAACAAATCATGGCTTGAGTGGTTTATCCTGTGCCATAAACTGTCGCTGGCAGTTCCCCACACTAGGAACAATGGAGATAAAGTTACCCCACTTTCATCATCGGGATTATGGTGGACCTCAGCTGGAAGTAACCCGTAACTTTTTCTTTTGTTAGGGTTGAGTACATGGAGAAGAGCAAACACCTGCAGGAGCAGCTGAATGAGCTGAAGACAGAAATCGAGGCACTGAAGCTCAAGGAGAGGGAGACAGCTCTGGATATTTTGCACAATGAGAACTCCAGCCGAGGCAACAGCAAGCACAATACCATCAAAAAGGTACCAGACGGCTGCGCTTTGTATCTCGCCTGATGGAGAAAAAGAATCCTTTAGGAGCTTCAGGACCGTTTGGTTTAGTGGTTCCACCTGTTGTTGTAATAAAATTGTTGGATCTAGGTTTTCCTCCTGGCTGCTTTGAACTGGGGCGCAGAGGATTTCAGTTTATGAGGTTCCTGGTTGCTTCAGTGAAGGAATTGCAAAGGTCTTGGGGTTTGAAAGTCCTGCTGAATTGTAGCAGAAGGGATCTGCTGCCCTAGTGACCCCAGGCAGAGGAAAAACCCTGCCTAACCCTAACCCTGTGCAGCCATTGCCAGGAAGCAGCACTGAGCTGCTCTGGTGAATCCTAAGAGCAAAATCACTCCTGACTTAGGAGCTATCAGTAGAAAAAAAAAACCCAAAGCCTTGTCCTCTCTTTTGACCTTTTCCTGAATAACCTGTAGTGCAGCTTCTCATACTAATGGCAACATCTTCCTGCTGGCAGCAGGGTGGGTGAGATGTCTGTGCTCTACAACCTCTAGGAATGCAGCTGAGAGGGCAGCTTCCCAGAAGGTTGGGATGGCTAGGGCTGATCATTTGGGTTCCCAGCTGAAAGATCACCCCAGTCCTTAGTTTTGTCTTGTTCTTTTCCCTTTGCTCAACAGCTCTGCTGCTCCTCTATCTGGGCTCACCGTAGCCTTAATAGGTACAGTGGGATGGAGTGGTCAGCCCCACTCGCCTACAAAAACTTTTTATACCCTATAAAGGCTTTTTTTGACCCTATGAAGGCATTTTTTAACCTTACAAAGTCTTCTACCCAGCTGACATTCCGCTAGAGCGCCACCAGGAAGGATTTGAAAATACCTGTGGCTCAGGGGTAGCATCTCCAGGCTCTAACCCCAAATCCTTCTCTTTTTTTCTGCTCCACAGCCTAGAGTTCCATCTGAAAGCAGCTGCTTGTGGTGACTTTGGGAGTTCAGGATCCCTGAATGGGGGCAAGAAAATTAATCTAGCAGGTCTCAGTTCCCGCTTTCCCTGTGGTACCCTGGAACTGTCTGGGTTCCTGTCCTACCAGAGCAGAGAACAGAAAAATCTTCACAGGCCCTTCTGTCACCACAGAATCTGAAGCTAGTTTCCCCTCCCTATAGGTTTGGTTGGGGTTTGTCTCAGATTAAAGGGAAAATGCTAAATCCTCAATTCTGACAGTGACGAGTTGGCAGGAAGCTGGTTTGTGTCACTAGAAGGAGATGGCTGGGCAGTTCATTTCTCTTGTCACTGTGATTGGGACTGTCTGTCCCTGTCTCCCTCCTTTTAGGGTGCTCCTACATCTCAGCCAGAGGTGCAAAGGGTTTCAAATAGCTTCAGAATAAAATCCCAGGCTGCTTTTTTTCCTGCTGTTGCGAGGTCAGGAGGGTTTTTTGTCTTAAACTCGAGGCGCTGGAAATGGAGTAAGAGCTCAGCAAAGCTGAAAGAACCAACCCTGTGCCTCAGCTGGAGGCTGCTGATCACTCTGCCGCTCCAGGCAAACCTTACAGATTGCACAGATAATGTGAGCTGTTTCACAGGAGGATTTTTTTATTATTATTATTCTTTTTTTATTCTTTTTGTTCATTTTATTTTGCTGGTTTAGCCTCAAGCCCAGGGCAGAAGACCAATCTGCATTTGATACTCCAAAGTAGGTTACTTCCAGGTACTCTGCGTGGGGGCAATGGGATGGCTGACTGTGACACTAACCCCATGCATGAATCTGCCTGCCCTACGCACCGGCCATCCCTACAACCCGCCTGGTCCCGCTGAGGACCCTGTGCAGCATGCGGCTCCCTCTGGTCATGTTCTCATGTTTGCAGTCCTCCTCGCCTTTGCCTTTCCACCTGGGGCAGCTCCTGTCTGTCTGTCTGTCTTGGCAGAAGTGGAGTTGGCAGGACGAGCACGGCAGCGCAGGCGGAGACACGTAAATAATTCACTGTCCCGGTTTCTTGGTCTGCTGCAGGTGGCTGGGAATCTGTTGGAGGTGTGAGGTGGCCTTTGAAGATTCCTTTAATGAAGGAAATGAGGACTTTTTGCTTTGTTTGCCACAGAAAGAAATTCAGGATTTAAAGTGACAAACAACTGAGCAAACCCCGTTGTCTCTGCGCTGCCAAAGCCAGGCTCACAAAACACCACTGAGCCACACGTGGCCACTGGAGCTGCCTCTGCCTGCCTGAGACGCATCACAGGAGGGTGAAGCAGAGGGCTGGGGACTGCCAGTGGCTGCTGGTCACTGTCTTACCTGGGGACACTGCCTGTCAGAGATGTTCTACCTATTTCCTGCCTCCCCTTCCTCCTCTTCCTCCCAAGCCCATCAGTACCTCATCCATCTCTTTTTTCTGCAGCCTGTTTCCTCTGAGGGTTTACCCCAAATCCTCAGGCTCTGCCATCAACTCATTGACTTTTTCCTTCAGGCCAGTGGCTCTGGAGGAGGTTTTTGTTAAAACGTGACTGAGGACTCAGTGGAGCTGGTCATGGATTTGTTCTCCAGCTCCTCTGGAGCTTGGTAGGGGAGGCAGGAGGAGATTTGAGATGTAGGAGTGACCCAGAAGCGATGGGCACAGGGTTGGACCAACCCTGTGGAGGCTGTAGACAGGGCTGTAAATCACTCGAGTTAGGGGATTGTGGGGGCTCCCAGGACAGGCTGCTCTCATCACAAAGGTTCTCCTTGGGGAAGAGGCTAAAATGAAGGATGTTCCCTGCTGGAAATGCTGGATGTCACCCCAGGGGAGGCTGATGGTGCTTGAAACCCACTGTCCCATCCTGAGGAACGAAGTGGCTGGTGAAATTTGGGCTGAGTCCACTTATGGAGGTGAAATAGAGCCCTGGCAAGGCGTGAAAAGCCTAATCCAGCAGCTGAGAGAGATTCGATGCCTGGGAGGAGCCCCCATAATTAAACCAGATGCACAGCAAGTGCCGTGCTCTGACCTCTGGGGTTTTCACTGCTGTCTTTGAAGATGCCTGCTAAGTTTTTTTCCACGTTTAATTACGTGGTTAACATGCTAATCCTTTTTTATGAGCTCTGTGGGCACAGCACAAGGCACTTTCGACTGGAAACCCCATTTCGCTCTTTCTCCGGAGCGCTCTGGCATGGTGGGCTCGGCTTCGCCAGGGTTTGCTGCTTAGGCTGGGGTAGGATATGAAAAAGAGGAGAATATGCTGCTTCTGAACATCTTCGGCCAGAGGAAGGCTCGCAGGACAGGCAGAATCATCCAGGCTGTGACAGCTCTTGCTTTCTTCCCGCGCAGTCATGCTTATTTCCTGTGAGTTAAGCCCTTTGAAGTACCCAGGCAAGGAGCAAATCTCCGCAGCTCTTCCCAGACAAGCGGCTTTGTCCTTGAGCAGAGCTCTGCTCCTTCTTCCCCTGGCCCTTCCCCTGCCAGCCTCTTGCCTTTCTCTTGGATGTTGTGTTTTTCTGGTGCCCGCTGGGATGCTGGCAGTGAGGTGAGCTGGGGCTGATTGCGGTCTTGCTGGCTCTTCTCATGATTGTGGTGCAGCAGCACCCACAGCTTGGGGAGTGCAGGGTTCTTCCCTGCAGGATCCTGTGGAATTTATCGGTGAGGGTTTGGATGAGCTACTTCAAACCTGTTTGTTTATGACCTGGACTTCCGTATCACTGGCCCACAAACCAGTTTGGTTTCTACCATGTTCCTGCGTTTGAAGTTTAGGCAATGAGCATGGAGGGGAGAGTAAAGGAGACTTGTTCTCACTCCTCTCACCTTCAGGACCCGCTGTGCTCTGTCCTCTCCAGCAGCACAAGGGCACTGGGGAGTTAGTGACGGGCGCTGCTGAGTGATGCAGCCACTGAGGTGCTTTGCCACCCCCAAATGGCAGGAGGCTGCTGAATCATCTGGATAGGCGGCAGGTCTGCAGGAAGCTGATGCAGGGGCAGCAGCTCGGTTGGGATCACTGAAACAGGACCCTCAAGGACTTCAACAAGTCTTGTGGGGTTGTTTTGTCATTTTAGGGTAGAAACAGAATTGTTGAGGTTTGGAGAAGATGTTTTAGCTCCTTGAGTCCAGCTGATCCCCCAGCACTGCCAGCTCCCCACTAACCCCTGTCCCTCACTCCACATCTCCATGGCTTTGATACCACTCCAGACATGGGGACTTCCCCCCCCTTGCCCTGGACAGCCTGGGCCAGGTCTGGGTACCCTTGTGGGGCAGAAATTGTTCCTCAGGTCCAACTTCACCCTCCCCTGGGGCAACTTGAGGCCACTTCCTCTTGTACTGGGGAGAAGAGACCACCCCCAGCCTGGCTCCAACCTCCTGAAGTTCAGGGAGTTGTGGAGAGCCAGGTCTCCCCTGAGCCTCCTTTGCTCCAGTCCCATGTCCTGGGAACTCCCTCTCTTCTCCCTCTCTGTTCTGTTTGCTGGGGACACAAAGGACCATGGCCACTTCAAGGATGAAGGGTGTTACTCTGTGTCTGGAGCTTCATCCCACAGAGGGAAGAGACCAGCACAAGAAAACCTTCAGTCATAGGAAGGCAGGAGGAGGAAGCCTTGATGGCACAAAGCAGGCTGTGGTGGGTCCATCATCCCTCTGCATCCCACAGCAGTCTGGACATGATGCCACAGCTCTGCTGGCTTCGCTGTCTTACTGCCCTGCTTCTACTTGGTACCAAGAAGTGAAACTCGGTGGCGGCTAAAGTGGGACACGGCACCCTCCTTCCCTTGTTTACCAGGAGTGAAAGGAAACAGGGCAACGTCAGGCCCTATCAGCTATTTTTGTGGCAGCCTTTGAAAAGCAGTTTCCTTCAACCGGGAGCGTCATCTTCTCCCTTTTCAAGGAGCTCATCAAAGTGCTGGGGGCCGGGGGATAAAAAGTTGGCACTAGGGAGAGAATAAACGGCAGCGTGGGAGGACGAGAGAAACTGGGGGGGGGGGACTGGAAAGCGTGCATGAAGGGGAAAAAACCCAGCAAGGGTTTGGGTTTTGAAAGTAAACCTAGGAATTGAAAGGTCCACCTGGCCCATAGGAGTGGTGGGATGGAGGAGGATGGATGGGTTTAGTGAGGTGGGTTCTCCTGGAGTGTTGCTGGGGCATCACCTTGACCAATGCTCAGAATAAACCAGGAGATGACACACTGTAAACCTCTCCCCGCCTCTCAGGGGGGTGTTGGAAGGTCCGTGTGGTTCTCCAGCCCCTCTCTGGTGCGTGGGATGATGCCGGCTCCGGGGAGGATTTCTCCGGATTGGGTTTGCCGGGCCGCCAGGAGCTCTGTGCTTGCAGTTATTTGGTTTAACTGCTCCAAACCGCGTTTGCCGACGAGGGGCTTATTGCACTGCTTTGCTTTGGCTTCTGAAATCAGATCAGTCCGGCGGCCCTGGGTAGAAGACGCAGAGCTGAGACACCCTGGTGTAGGATTGCAGAGAGTGCAGCAGCTTCTCTTCCTCCTGTCTTGATTCATTCCAGCTCTGGCTGCTTAATTGCTCTTCCCTCTCTCTAAATTTTCTTTGATGGCTCTGGTAGCGCATTGTGGAGCCCATCCCACCCCCCTCCCCTCCGGCAGGAAGGAGATTATCATAATACTGCTTGTAAATCAATTTTTTTTTAATTTATTTCCCCCCTCCCTTTCCCCTTCCTTCTCCACACTGACGAGAAGGGAACTCGCTCTTAATCACTCGCCAGCATGGCACTGTGCTGCGGCTTCACCCATAGATTTACTGGATCGTAGGTTTTTCTCCTTGTCTGCCTGTGGAGTTTGTGGAGGGGTTGGAACTCACCTCAGAGCTTCCCCCCAGTAGCCCTTTGGTTTCCTCCCCAGCTATTGTCCTCCCACTGCAGAAAAGAGCCAAACCATTTGCTTCCCTCATGAGGGAATGGGATTTCCCCATGGGTAGTGGCCTCAGCTCAGGATCACCTGGATGGCACGAAGAAACAGAATAAAGGAAAGTGGATGGGACTTGGAGCGAGCAGTTTTTCTTCCAGACACAGCTGGGTATCAGTGGTGGAGGGTCAGGGCACAGTGATCTCAATGTCTTCTCTGTTGATGGTAAAATCCAGCCTGTGCTGCCTCCAGTGTCCTTGTGGGAGGTGTCTAGGAACCTGGGAACTCACCCTTGGAGCTCTGCCTGTGGCTTCCGTGGCCTCCCCCAGCCCTGGCTTTGTGCACAGGCTGCTGCCCGAGCAGGGCTTTGGGATCCCCCCCTGGACTCCAAAATCATCAGAGGAGTCAACATGGAGCTGTGGGAGGCCGAAGGCAGGGAGCAGACTCAGAATGATCTGGAGGAAACATCTTCCCCCTCTTCCTCATCAGCAGCCCCTTTCTCCACTGGAGTTTCTAGGTCACTCTTCCTGTCCCAAGTCTCCCTCAGTTCAGCCAGTGGTGGGCAGATGGCTCCCTATGTGAGCTCTGCTTCTTGTGCCATGGGACCCTTCAGCTTCACCCCCTGCAGTTCCCACCCTCACACAGTCACTGTTCCTAGGGAAGGGCTGTGGTGCCCACTACGCTGCCCCGTTGGGTTTATCCTCTTGGTCAGGGCTCACAGACAAGATTCCAGCTGGAAATGCTGGAATGACCCCCTCTGTGGGGCTCTCAGCAGCCTGGGGCTGCCCAGTCCTCATTCTTTCATACCTCTTCAGCCTTGCAAGGGAGGCAGAAAGCTCCTGTCCCACCTGAGCACCTCCCTCTCCCAGCTCTTCCAGCCCTGCAGCTGCCCAGGAGGTGATGGCAGCGAAGGGAGTGAAACCCCTGCGGAAATTTCCTCTGCATAACCCATTCATTACTGGGTTTTATATCCAAAAGCCATTAGGGCTGTAAAGGAATTACTGGGGGAAGCTGGGAGCGGGGAAGTGCTGCAGCACCGCCAGATGATTCCTGCTTCAGCAAAACCCACCAATGTCCCTTAATGAAGCCGTCACAATTAGCTAGCCAGAGCCCGGTGCTGCTTCTCCTTCAGGTACAATCCCATTGACTTCCTGTGTTTGGGATGAGGTGGGTCACCCTCCCCGAGCTTGACCCCAGCCGCTGCACGATGTCCCCGCTTCTGCCTTCCCACGTCCATTTTGAGGGGTCGGGAAGGGATGAAGGGGGCAGCTCCCTCTTCATAAAGCTGGAGGTAGAGGGTTTTTATGGGGGAAGAAGGGAGAGGTGGGGGGGAAGACCCATTCCCCTTCAGCCACCCCATTCCCCTTCAGCCGCTCCCTCTGCTCTCTTGCAGCTGACCCTACAGAGCACCAAGTCCCGCGTGGCCTTCTTCGAGGAGCTCTAGGAAGCTGCTCTGCACCGTCACTGCCTGCCGGAGCCTCTTTCCATCCGATTGGGTTGGGACCGCTGGCCATCGCCCACCCCAGTGCCATCAGCCCACCCCCATGTTGACGGACCTTCCACCTGGCTGCCCATGGACTATGTGACCTCTAGCTTAGTATCGCTGCTCTCTCTTTTCTTACTCTTTTTTTAGTGTAGATGTTTTTGCCTCAGCCCTCCAGCCTTTGCCCCAGTGCTGTGGGGTGGGGGATTGTCAGGGCTGCGGTTGTGCCCCCCCAAACCGCTGAAGGAAGGTCCCCAGTGGGGGAAACCATCGCTGGGGTTGCTGGGAGCTGCATTAGAACCCCAAGCATGTGCCAGTGGAGTGCTGTAAATCAGGGGCTTGCGCTGCGGGATCTGCGCTGCTCCGGGGGCTGAGGAGCAGGAGAACAGCCATTGCCAACCAAACGAAATCTTTGGGGTTTTTCTCTTTTCCTGCAAACTGTGACAAACCTGGGCAGCTTGAGGCCAGTGACAGGGGGGCTCTGGGGGGTTCCTGCTCCTCCTGCCTGTCTCTAAGCAGGTGCCTTTGCTTACAGCTCCCACCCCCCACTCAGCAGCACCCATAGTGAGGGGAATGGGGATGCCCTGGTAGCTCCTTTGGGACTTGGTCCCCCATTGCTTGAGGGGGGGAGATCTCCCCATCCAGATGTGATTTACCCCATGGGGACCCCTAATTCCTCCCTGCTGTGATCTCACCCGACCTACAGCCATCATGGTGAGGGGTGGAGCATCGAGATGGGGTTCAGTCTGGCACTTGGCACATCCGAAACACTTTTTGTATTTAAAACCTGGGATGGATGCCTCTGGCCTGGGGCCAGCTGTGACCCACTGCAGCTACAGACCCTTCCCCCGGACTGTCAGATCGGGAGAAATGAGGTTTTCCTGGGGTTTAATAAAAATTCAGAGCACTACACAGGGGGAGCTGGGCCTCGTTTGGTCTTTTTCTCTTTGGGGAAAACCTCGCCAAGCTCATCACTGCCGCAGTTCATGGAGGGGGGGAGCTTTTGTTGGGATCCCTCCGGCAGCTCCCACAGGGCTCCCTGTCACTCCAGGGATCCAATGGCGCTTCACCATTCCCCCAGTTTGACTCTCTTGGGGTTTGGGGTGCCCTGGGAGGGAGCTGAGCCCCATCTTTGCCATCCCCAGGGTTCTGCCTGCTCTCAGCCTGCCTGGAATAGATAAACGATGCGCCGCATTGACCTCAATTTTTTAATTAATTACAGATAAAACCCCTTTGGGGACCCAGCTGAGCTGCCAGTCCCAACCACGGCTGCTGCTGAGGTTTCACTGAACCTGTACCGCTGCCCAATGTCACCAAGGCTGGGCAAGACCCCAGCTCAGATCCCTTGGGATCTGGGATTGTTTTGTTGACCCAAGGCAAGACTGGAGTGTTTTGGCAGTGATGGTGATGGCTCAGGCTCTGGTTTGGAGTAGGGGGTTGTGCCCAGTGCTCAGGTGTTTGTGTGAGGGTCACTGTCCCCAAAGCCTCATTCACTCAAATTATTTCACGTTCAAACCATTAAATACTCAAAAAACCCAATGACAGGCTGAGAAGCCAGTGTCACCACTGCCACCAGGGCTGTTGAGCTGTAGGGTGGCCCCTGGGTGCCTAGGAGCCCCGGGTGGGGGGTGTCAGGCTGCTGGTGTGACACTTGCCCAAAATCTGCCCGATGTCAGCTGGCAAAACGTGCTGGGAAAAGAAAGAGAATGGAATGAGGAGGGAGAAGGGAGGGGATCGTCAGCCTTCCTGGAGCTGCTGGCTCTTGGTATCGTGGCAATGGGTACCACTATCTCCTGGCATTGGGACACTGGGTACCACCAGCTGCTGGCATCATGGCACTGGGTTTCACTGGGTCCTAGCGTCATGGCATTGGGTTCCTCTGGGTCCTGGCATTGTGGCCCTGGGTTCTGTTGGCTCCTGGCATCCCAAATTGTGTCTGCTCAGAGGGATCCTAAGAGCAGGCTCAGGGAACGCCTCTGGGTAGCAGCTCCAGACTCATCCTTTTGGGTTGGCATAGCCTCCGTGCCTGGGTTAATCAGCGGGTGCTGGGCACTGGCAGCTGCTCTGACTCCACAGGGATCACCTTGTGTGTCGGGGACATCGCGGCCATCCCTCTTCTTCCATTGCTGTCTTCATTTAGGAACCATTTCACTAAATACCCGGCTGACAGCGGCGGCCCCAGGAGATTGATGCTGCTGATGTCTCAGAGGGCTCCATGCCAGCAGGTGACTTTAAAATGACACAATGGCCACCCTGAGCCACTCAGGGCCCCGTCCCTGCACTCAACCTGAGCAATGCTGCATCCCATGGGATGTGGTGTTGCCTCCCTCCCTCGCATTCTGAGATTTACCTGTGGGGTTGTCCTGGGGGGTTTGAGGGCACCCAGCCCAGGTTTGCACTATCCTATCCCCATCTCTGCCAGGAGTCACCATCTATGTGAGTTTTCCCATTCCTGTTTAGGAACCCCATCCCAACTCCAGCTATCCCCATCCCATCCCGTTCCCATCCCTGTGCTGTCTCCTACACTTTCCTCATCCTATTTCTATCCCTATTCCATCCCATTCTGTCTCTTCTTAGTCCTACCCCTGTAAGAGATCATCATCCATTCCCACCTCCAAGCCTGTTCCCACTCCATCCCATCCCAATCTTCATCCTCATCTCAATCCCATCCCATCCGCATCTCTTCCCAGTCCTACCCTGTGAGGGATCTCCATCCTTATCCCAGCCTCATCCATTTCCATCTCCAAGCCTGTTCCTATCCCAATCCTCATCCTTATTCCCATCTCATCCTACCTCCACCTCTTCCATTCCCATCCCCATCCTAATCCTCATCCATCCTCATCTTGATCCCTTTTAATTTCCACCTCAGTCTTCCTGAGAGAAACAAGACATTGCTACTGGGGTGTGAACTGGGAGCTCTGGAAATCAGGATCCTCCAAAGCTGTGATAAGGTGCAACAGGCCAGGGCTGGCTCAGGCTCATCCTGCCTTGTCAGCGGGATCAGCTAACCGGGTTAGTGCCTCCAGCACTGGGAAGGTGCCGCCATCACAGAGGGACAATGTTGCCTCCACTCCATTGGGACCAAGGTCTGAGGGAACCAGCTGAAAGATGCAACAGGGCAATGCAGCAGGTTGTACTGGGGTCAGGCCCCAACCTTCATCCCATGAGGAAGAGCTCTAGCAAGTGAAAATTCAATCAGGACTTCAAACACTATTGAGCTGCTGTTTAATTCCCCTTTTCCCCCCCAGTGGGAGCCGGGAGGGACCAGCTGCCTCGGACGTCTATCCAGCCATATATCCGTGTGGAAGGATGATCCCATGAGAGCTCCTGTGGGGATATTGTGGGGAAAAGCCCAGGAACCTGTGGGGTTTTTCCTTTAACAAGCTTTAGGGGGTGAGAAATTAATGAGGTTCCACCCTGGGGCCTCGAGTGGGCAAGTGGTGAATTAATTGGGAGGGTGCCTTCATTAACACAGAGGAGCCGATCAAGCCACTGAGAGAAAAGGAGATTTTTCAGTCAGGCTGTTCTGCCTTTTTCAGTTTTTTTTCTCCCCAGACTCACTTGTTACCACCAGCATCACCCCCCTCAGGGCCCTGCTGCCAGCTCAGCTGCAGTATTAGACACCGGAGACTCCCCTTGGGGTGCAGCTCCCAGTGCCCCTACCCCACCCGAAAGCCTGAGTGAAGGGTGAAGGGTTCCTAGAGCTGGAAAAAACCCCTGTGGACCCACGAGGAAGGATCCTGCACTGGGATCTGACACCCCACAGCACTGGGGATCAATCACCCCAAACCCCCCGGCTGGGACTGTGGGTGCAGAGGTTTCTGCTGCCAGAGAAGGAGATTTGTGGCAGCTAAAAAATAGCTGACAGGAGACCCCAGCTGGTTGGAGCCATAGGCAGGTGCATGGCCAGTGCTGCCACAAGCATCTGGGGCCAGACAGGGGATTTAGGGGACACCCAGTGCCCCATCGGTCCCACTGCAGAGTGGGGAGGTTCAGAGTACATTGGAGCTCCCCAAAATTCCCAGTGTAGTTGGCACCAGCTGAAGCCAAGGACTCAGATGTGGGAGGCTGGAAGGGAGTGGGGAGTGGGTGGGAATTTCCTGGAGGGAACCCTGTTCTGGAATTCTGGGGATTCTTGTGCCTGTCCCAGCAGGAGAAGCACATCTGTCCAGCTGTGCCTCTGTTTCCCCATCTGGAGCATCTTTGGGGTTTGGATGGGCTGGATGTCCCTGTTTTCTCTCCCCATGGCCAAAGGGCTGGGGTCACCCCCACCAAGGCAAGGAGAGTGGTGGCACTGGGATGATCCCCATGCTGGGCAGCATCTCCCTGGTAAGGAGCAGGTGGATGCCACTGAGATAGCAATGCCGTGGAGATGTGAGTCCAGCTACCAATCAACAATCAGTCAGTGATCACTCAATGATCAATCAATCACAAAATAAGGTAAAAAAGGTAAAACAATATT
>JAOXOE010000776.1:10222819-10233421 GCA_028565055.1 Phoeniculus purpureus | reverse complement strand
CCCAAGAAGGAGAAGGTGGAGGAGCCCAAGAAGGAGAAGGTGGAGGAGCCCAAGAAGGAGAAGGTGGAGGAGCCCAAGAAGGAGAAGGTGGAGGAGCCCAAAAGTAAAGCAAAACCCAAAGATGAGCCCAAAGCCAGTCAAGAGTCCCCCAAGGCTGACCTGCCCCCCAGAAAGGAGAGTAAAGCCCCAGTGAAGAAGTGAGCAGAGCCCTGGCTGCTGCTGCAAGGGTCAGGCCACAGCCCTGCCTGGTGCAGTGGCCAGTTGCTTCCCTTCTTCACAGAGAGGAGCCCCTGGGGAGCTGCTCACTCGCCTCCACTAACCAAGTGCATTTATTTACCCTTAACGTGCAATTGGCGGGTGAGTGCCATGTGGGGCTCTTGCTGCTTGCGATGGGGTGGGAGAGAGCTGGGATCGGGGGATACGTCCCTCCAAGCAGTGAGCTGGGTCTGCAGGGATGCTCATGGGGTCACACTCACTCACACTTGGTGCACTAGGACCCTCTGACTCTTGCTTTCTGTGCAATAACCAAATAAAGTGCTTATGGAGACATCCAGGCTCTGCTGGTTCCTGGCTGGGGAGGAGAAGGAGGTTGGGATCCATTCCCCCAGAGCTGGAAGGGTGACACAAGGGCCATGTAGGGAGGAATAAAACTCAGGGAGAAGATCTGAGCCCACCTCATGACCAGTGCAAAGAAGCTCAAGGCCCCCTGACAGAGGGCTGGAAATGGGGCCAGGATTTGAGTGGTTTGGGGTTTTTTTTCCTCTTCCTCCTTTATTTATAGCAGCTCTCAGGGGTGCAGGTAGGGTCTGGTGTAACCTGAACACTGCAGCACTGCAGGGAGAGGGTCCCTCAAGAAATCCTCCCGCCCCAAGGAGGGACAATGACCTTGGGACAGGACCTGCAGCAAGAAGCAGTAAGGCACTAGGGTTCTCAATCCCTTGTAGGACCCTGCTTTGGTGTCATCCCCCCATTCACAAAGAGCCCAGGGAAGTGGTGAAGGACACCCCTCATCTCACTTCAGGGTTTGTGCTGAGTCAGCTGGCGCAGGCAAGGACAGGCTGGGGCTGCAGTGCAGGCTCCAGAAAGTGGCTATTTATAGCCATCGCGGGTTTTAGCCATCTCAGGAGTTCTGCGGTGGGGAAGGGGGGGAGGGAGAGAGAGAGGGCAGTGCTCCAGGCTGCTTGCTGCAGCCCAGATGGTTCTCCCCAATCCCAACATAGACTGGGCACCTCACATGCTTTTCCTTTGAGTTCAGTGTTTAATCCCATCAGCTTCAGCTTCAAAACCTGAGGAGAAGCAACCCAGGAGCTCAGGAGCTTGTTTGAGGACAAGGACCAGCCCAGCACAATGCCAAGGCTCAGCGGTGGCTGAAGAACCCCTGAGGGTAGTTGAACTTGAAGGGTTTCAGGCGCAAGGGCCCCCTGGAGGAGGAGAAGAGAGCAAGGGTGACCTCCAGAGCATCAGGAAACTCCAGAAAGGACCTGGTCATGGGGTTCTGTCCAGCTGTAGGGAGCAGATCCCCTCCCCGGCAGCTCAAGGAGAGGCTCCAAGATTGGGTGCTGGGGACAGCAATGTGACCAGGGTGTCCAGCAGCACCCTGGCTCCCCTACCCCAGGCTCTCACCTGACCAAACGCAGACACATCTTCTCCTGGGGAAACTCCTTGGGCCCCTCAACGCTGGGGTCATGGGGCTCTGTCTCCAGGTAGACATCGAGCACCATGCACAGCCGCTGCAGCTGGTTGGTGAGGAGCTGGTAACCGGGTTTGGGCCCCCACAGCTCCTTGTACTCCACGTTGATTTCACTCTCCATGGCCTGGCAGAAGCAGCAGGATCAGTAGGGTGCAGGTTTGCTGCTCTGCCCTCCCATGGCCATATCTGGCATGTCTCAGGGGCTTGGCCACCAGTTCACCCCAACAACTCTTTGTTGTGGACACTGAACCACTGCCAACCCCCGCAAAACATCACAGTTTTCCCTCTTGTTCATCCCGTTACCCGGATGTTGTCGTCATTGTTGCCGGTTCGCTCTCCTTTCCAGTTGAGGCACAGGCTGAAAATGGGTGGCAGTGTGGAGTAACCAGGGTTGAGAACTACAGCAGCCTGGAGCTTGGCTAAGCAGGACAAGGCAATAAAACATCACACTTGGGGTCTCCAAGAGGAGGAACTTCCCACAGGGGTCCAGGGGGTGGGAAGGAAAGGCATCTACCCGTTCCCCTTTCAATGAAGGCCATGTAGTAGAGGTGGGTGTCCTCAGCTAAGCCAGCTTCTATCACGTCCTTGGTGTAGGGCAACTCCTGTGAGGAGAGAGCAGTGGAGCAGTGAGCAGCTGCTGGAGTTGCTTGGGAGCTGGAAGGGAGCGGACCTCAAGCTCAGCACCTACCGCGTAATCCTCGTAGGGAATGGCAGCCCATTTCACCAGGCGTGAGACGATCTTGGTGGGGAAGAGATGCTGGCACTCGCTGGACACTGGCACGATACCGTGCTCTGAAACCAAGGACAAGGCCATCTGAGCAGGACAAGGTCCAAAAGCAGGAGCTGGGGACATCATTACCCTTCCCCAGGCGCCCAGAGCCAAAACCAGGGCAGCCCTTGCCAGCCCTTGCCACTACTGAGGGGAGGGACTGACTGGCACTGCCGAGGGTGGCACTGCCTGTGTGCAGCCCCAAGAAAGGTGACAGTAGTCAGTTCCGCATTGCCCTGTCCCCAGAGCCAGGCACTCACCCAGTGATGCAAACTGCTTGTGGAGGGCCAGGCGGGACTGCAGCCGTGTTCGCAGCAGCTTCACCGTCAGCTCCATGTGGCTGGCACTCAGTGAGTTGTCTGCAGTGACTGTGTGCTGTGGGTAAGGAGGGGCTGTCACTATCACACCATCCTGAGGGCTTCCAATGGGAACCCCAGGAGTGGTCCAAGGGTCTTTGCACCCAGCCCCAGGGCTGCTCAGTGCCCATCACAGGGCTCAGACTATGGCACAAGGGAGATAAAATATGTGGCATGGCCCCATGGCACCGATTCATCCCCAGTTGAGAGTGAACTGTGGTTTGGGAGTGGCTGGTGCCAGTAGAAGGCCTGGGGGGACAGCACTGAGTACAGTGATGTCCCCCAAACCCCACTCTCTGGTGGTGAAGGGAGGGGGTATAACATGCCTGAGGCTGATCCTTGGGGAAATGGAGGCCACCCAGCTTCTGCACCCACACATAGGGGTGTCCCAGCTCCGATACGTAGTCGCTCAATGTCTGAATGCTGTGGGGACAATGAGGAAGAGTTGTGGTACCCCGAAGTGTTCCCCAGTCCCTGAAGGGAGCCATGCCCAGTGAGTGAACCCACCAGTTGCCAAGTGGTAGGACACCAGCTCCCTGGACACTGAGAAGGGAGGGATATGCTGTGACAGGAGTGGGGAACTTGCACCACTCACCCCACTTTATCGAATTGGAACTGGTTCGCTGGGTTGGGTGTTTTCCTCCCATGATCTCCTGGATAAAGGCAGTTGAGGAGGGAGTCTGGGGAGAGCAGGTCGCTAGTGGGAAGAGGAAAGATGAATCAGCACCAGAGCGAGATGAATCAGCACCAGGGAGAGAAGATTCAATGCAAGCCTGGGCTCTGCACCTCTCTGGGGTGGTCACTAACAGGCTCTGAGCACAGAGAAAGGGAGGATGTGCTACATGAATTGGGTTTCAAGCCCAGAATGACTTTTCCCTTGAAAATTCCACCTCTGAAAGGGGACTTGTCTCTCCTCCCTGGCTACGAAGAAGACAGGAATCACATGGCAGCAGCACTCTGGCTGCTTAGAAAACAGCTTGCTCAGGCACACGAACTGCCAGCCCTGCTGACAGGCACAGAGAGAACATCACTGACTCAGGCAGGGCATGGCCTGCTGGCTGGCTGCCACCCAGTGAGCTCCTGTAGAATTAAATGAAGTTGTTCGTGTCTGACTGTACTCAAAAGCCCCATAAAGAGCTGTGGGATTTGGGGTTTGGCTCAAGCCAGAGCCCCACTGCTTTGGGGCAAGCTGCGAGGGAAGGAGCAGCCTGTGGAAAGACTCTGGTTGCTGGCACAGAACAGTCTGGGAAAAAAGAATCCTAACAGGACAAGAGGACTGAGAGGCCTCATGGGGACAGACTGGGAGACAGCACCTGCTTGCAAGTAAGGCCAGATCAGCCTCTTCCACCTCCCTCTTCCTCAGATACCTCCTCCTGGCCTGGGGAGCCAGGAGCTCCCCAGACAGGCTCCTACCACTGCCCTGTCAGGTACTCCTCACAGCAGTCTGGCTCCAGCAATCACTGGGGTGCCGGAGGAGATGCAGCCGAGTTGCATTGGCAAGATAAGGTGACCAGCAGAGTGAGCGGGTGGAAGGATCTGCCAGGCTGCAGCAGGGAGCAAAGCGGCTGCGAGAGGTTGATTGAATGCGACAAGCAGTAGAGATTCTTTCCCAGCTCCTGACAGGTCTGGCACCGCTCCCTTATGAGGTTCTCAACCTCCCCACTCCAGTTTGTCACAACAGAGGGAGAGAAGGAAGCCCAGCAGGATTCCCTACAAGGCCCCAGAGCCAAGGGGAAGGATACAGGGTACAGAATCACTTTGGAAGAACCCCAGAGAGGCAGAATTGGGCTCTTTGTTGTCTCCTTTACAAGCCAAGAGAGCACTCCGAACCCTCAGCTCTGCACAAAGGCCCTAGAGGTCCCCAGGCTGGGCAACAGCCCATGAGGTGCAGGAGCTGCAGCTCAGCAGAGGGATGTGGTCAACACAGGCTGCTCTTGGCACTGCCCCACTGGGCAGAGTGTTGGAGGCAAACTGCTGCCTGAAGAGCTGGGGGTTTAGCCCCATCCCATAACTGTCCTTACCCAGCACTGATCGCTGTTGTCATCTCCACAGCAGTGGTCACCTTGGCCTTCACCGTCATGACATTGAGGTTCATCAGGTAGTAGAAGGTGAGATGAAGCACGTTCTCATCTACGACAGAGAAACAACAGCATCACTGGCTGCTTCAGCTGTCCTGTTGCTCTCCACTCCACTGCCACCCACCCCTGGGGGCTCTTTGCCAACGCTCCCCAATCACCTTTGCACTTGAGGTCGACGGTGACAGACAAGGGGTGACGTTTGAGCATCTCCTTGCGTTTGTCATCCAGCTGCACACCCAGGGTTGGCCGGCGTCGCTTCTGGGGAGGGAGAAACAACTGAGACTCCCCTCCTCAGCTACTCAGGGCCCCTACCCTCCTCTCCTGCTGCTCTTTCCTTCTACTCTAGTTGCCCAATCCCCCCAGGCAGTGGCCACAGAGCAGCCCTGGCAGGGAAGGGGAGCAGGCAACTCTTGCAGCTTATTGTTCCTCCAGCTCTCAGGAGTGTCCTCTCTCTCCTGTGAGATGGGGCCGAGGACGGGCTGGCCCCAAAAGCTTCCCCATAACAAAGAACAGAAGCTGAAGCCCTTCTCTTTACTCTTCCCCACAAGCACAGCCTAATACATGTGGCACAGACCCCCCTCAGGCTTCCATACTGGGGGCAGCCAGTGCTAATGCCTTTCCCCAGTATCCAGAAGGTACCTAAACACCACCCCAGGGACAGACACACATCTCTTCCTGCTGGACAACAGCCTCCCCGGCCCGGGGCTATTTATACAAAGTGGAGCAGCTCCACCTGGAGTTGCAAAAGCAGCTGCTGCTGCTGGGTGGGAGTGAGCCAGGGGGAACACACATGGTGGATTTTTACCCAGCCCAGTTCCCCCAGCACCTCCCAGTTAGGTACCGAGGTCATGACACAATGCTGGGAGGATCCACAAGGGGTCAGCGCTATCCCTTACCGTGGTCTGCTCTTCCTCTGCATCTGAATCGCTTTCATCATCTGCACAAAGCAAAGGGTGTGAACAGAGACTGCCTGGGGCTCAGTGACTTTGCCCCAGCCAGCAAGACCCTAAACCCACAGCCCTACCCAGACACCACTACCCCCCCAAAAGCAAGGCCCCAGCAGGATGTAGACAGGCAGCAACATGTCCCCAGGGCCAGGGGTGACTCCTGCATCTCTCCTGCAGGAGGAGCTGGGGACAGAGGGGACCATCTGCCAGGACTTTGGCCAGCAGTGTAGACCCCCAAGGTGCCACCTCAGCACCTGACCCCAACTCACCCTGTGAGTCTTCAGGAGGTTTGTACAGGGCTTTGGCCTCCTCCACGCTCCCTTCGATGGCCACCACAAGCTTCTTATCTACAGAGACAGGAAAACCAAGCTATAAAGTCCATTTCTGTATCAGGAAGGCAGCCCTGCCCCAGAAAGCTCCCACTTTGTGACGTCAGAGGCCCAAGGGCTTTGCTGGGCCACTGCAAGACTGGATCTCCTGGGTAGGATGGGGTCAGAGGACAGAAAACACAGTTTTGACGGAACGCCCCTGGAAATCATAAAGGCCAAACCTTCATCAAGAGCTGTGAGAGGTTAGGGTCTGACTGGCACAAGCAGGGACTGAGGAGCTGTGCTAACAGGATTGCAGGTCCTTGTCAGCAAGGACTGGGGTGGCACAACACAGCACCCACCACGGGGTGACAACTCTTGGGAGGCCACGTCAGCACTAAGCCAGCTCAACAGCCACAGGGACATCCCTGGTGACCTTGAAACTGGGGTGGGCAGAGGTCAGAAAGAAGCTTCCCACACAGTTCTGCCAGCGAGGGAGCTGAGCAGACAAGGTTTCAAATGTTGCTGCCTCACTGTCCCTGACCCTGAGGCCACCCTGCTCTCCAGGCTCAGCAAAATCTAGCAGTGGAGCAGATGGGACAAAAGGACCTCCCAGACTGTCCCTGAGTGGTGTTTTAGGTGAAATCAAGCCCTGCCATCGCTGAGGACTGTGTTCCCCCTTGCTGCTCACCACAGGCCTGGCCGTAGGCGCTGGCTTGAACGAAGAGGACGTAGAGAGGTGGAGGGAGGTGCCGGGCTGTCTCGTACTGTTTGTGTGCCTGGTCGAACGGCATGAAGAGATACTCCTGGACAGGCAGGGATGCCTGTGGGAACAACCGAGTGAACCTTCAGCCCCAGGAACGGAGCAGTTTGCCCTCCTCACCCCTTACTTCACCCCCAGCTTGTAAGTGGGTGATTGGGAACCAGCACTGCAGGGGTAACTGCTGTCACGGGCACAAAAAGCCCTCAGGGAAAGACTGGAAAAACTTCTGGATCTGAAAATAACCAAGTTCCTTCTCCTGTTCTTCCCTCTCAAGGCAACTGTGAGAAGATGGAAGCACAAGTTGCTCTCTCGGGAAAGGCCCATTTAATGACTCCTCCATCCGCAGGAACTGCCGCATAAACAACGAAGCTCCAGAGGAGCAGCAGCACCAGGCAGATCTATCCGTTGTCCAGCCTCACTGACAGCAAAATGAAATCAGCCCAGCCCTTGGAGTGTGACCCTCAAACCCTTATCTCCTGCCCTGCAGAGCTCAAGACCTGCATGATGCTGTTGAGCCGTGGCTGGAGGCTGCTCAGATACTCCTTCTTCACCTCGATCTCCTTCAGTATCTTCTCCTTGCTAGTCAGACACTCCTTGTACTTCTCTGCCAGCCTGTGGGTGGGAATTTGGTTACTGACAGAGCTACAAAACCTATGGGACAGCCAATCCCACTGAGCTCCTGAAGAGCTTCCCATCACCTCAGGCCAGTTGAGGTTTAACACACCATCAAGTGGGAGAGAGCTCACGAAAACAACCTCCACCATGACCCTCCAAGCTCTGGATATGCTTGTGCTGAGGAAGAACATGTCCAGTCTCCTTAGTGTTGCTGATTAGAACCTTGTGTCCAGCAGGCACAAGGAGAGCTGGGTGTGGAGCTGAGCTGCCCTGGGACAGGCGGAGCAGAGAAACCCTTCTAAAAGGGCAACAACAGGATGAACACAGTTCTGCTTCCAAGCAAAACCAGACTTGTGTTGGGTCAACATCGTCTCCAACAGGCTCCTATTCAACATAGTTTTGAATTATGGATTTCAGAGACTTCTGCTGAGCTCCCCCAGCTAGTGAATGCAGCAGAAGCCACAGAGTCAGGGAACTGCCCGATTGTTTGGGATGGAAAAGACCTAACAGCCCAACTGTTACCTCAGAACTGCCAGCTCCCAGGCAGTAGGGCATGGAGGGGCTGAAGTGGGTCCAGAGAAGGGCAAAGGATCTGAGGAAGGGCCTGGAGCACCAGTGCTCTAAGCAGCAGCTGAGGGAACTAGGGAGGTTAACTGGGGAAAACAAGGCTCAGGGCAGACCTTCTTGCTCTCCACAACTCCCTGAGGCTCAGGAGGTTGGAGTCAGGTGGAGGTCAATCTCTTCTTCCCAGGAAGAGAGGAAATGGCCTCAGGTTGCCCCAGACGAGGGTGAAGGTGGTCCCAAGGAACAACTTCTGCCCCACAAAGGTTCCCCAGGTCTGGCCCAGGCTGCCCAGAGCACTGGGGGAGTCCCCTTGTCTGACAGGGTATCAAAACCATGGAGCTGTGGGGTGAGGGACAGGGGTTAGCACTGACCCAGCAGGGGGCTGGGTTAATGATTAGACTTGATGAGCTTACAGGTCTTTTCACCTACTCAAATGGTCTTGTGATCTGTTCAAACACAGGAAATGCTGCTTTTTGCACACACTGAGAAACCTCAAGGTGCCTGTGCAGGGAGGTGGCTGGCAGCAGCAGCAGCAGCACAGCAACACCTGACAGAGCTCAGCGATGTGCAGGCAGCTCCCCAACGTGGCAAGGAGCAGGAGCACAGGCAGGAACTGCACCGACAGGGTTTGTTTGCATCTGCTTGGAAGCACGTCCCGCTCTTCAGGAGACTGTTCTGCTGCTCAGGGCTCTCTTCCATCAGGCACACGAAAAAACCTGCCCTGAGCTATGAAACAAGGATCCCCCTCGAGCCCAGCTCAGTGGTCCACCACGCTGAGGGCTCATTACACAATGAATGTGCCTCATGTTCTATGTTGACTCATTCCAGAGGGTGTTTAAACCTTTATCACCCAGGATAAACGTTTACTTCACCCAGGAGCTCAGGGGCTCTGACACTGAAGGGAGACACCACTGACCCACCTCTTGCGCTGTTCCAGCTCCCAGTCCAGGCGGGCCAGGGTCTGCTGGTGGGGCTCAGCCAAGGTGATGGCAGGTCGGCTGATTTCAGGGGGAGCCTCTCTGTAAAACTCCTCCAGACTCACTAGTTCGATCTCCTCATGTTTTGACCTGGCAAGGACAGAGCAATCAGACCAAGGAAGGGAAGAAAATGCTGCAGTGGGACCAAACTCATGAGGTCAACACCACATGCCATGGGCTCCCTCTACTACATGAACCAGCACAGCACCAGTGAGCTGAACCACAGAAGAGGGGAGAAACACCTGAGCAGGGTCCAGCCTTCCACAGACACCCTGTTAACCAAAGGGCCTTCTGCAGTATCCCAGCAGCAGCTCAGAGTGCTGCCCACACAATGGGATGATCCCAGGAGATCCCAAACACCAGCGGCCCCAGTCCTGCCTCAGACACATCATTGCTCCCTCTCCCGACCCTGCCAGACTTACTTGAACTCCAGGCACTTGGTGATCTCCTTCTGCAGGTGCATTACCTCGTAGAGCAAGTTCTGGAGCTGCAGGTGATAGGCATCGACCTTTTGCTTTGCCTGGAACAGTGACAGAGCAGCAGTGAAGTTCTGCATTCTCCCAGTAACCCCCCTTCGCTGTATCAGCTAGTGGTGGAGGATTTTGGGGTCCACAACAATATTTTTGGGGAAACCCAGACACTTTCAAGGGCTGGGAAGCCAAATCACTGTGATATCTGACTGAATTTGTTCCCTACCAAGCACTGAACAGGGCTGAGTCCCCTCCTGTCCTTTCAGTGGCCCAATGGTAACGAGTGTTGTCCATGAGCTTTGAGCAGCTCTCTGAGATGAGCTTCGGAGCCAACCACAGCACATTCTGCAGCACCTCAGATTCTTCAGATGGAGCTTCCCAAAACCCCGTTACATTGCAGATAGAAGCAGGTAACACTCCTCTGTTACTACAGCCCTGGCCAGTGTTTAACTCCTCTCACACCCACTCACAGAGCAGGCAGCATCGCTGATCCCATTAAAACCTGACTCATATTCAAGGCTTGGTCCTGCTGTACCTCATGGGTTTGATCTCTCCCCTTCTTGAGCCGAATGTGAGCCAGGCGGTTCAGCTTCTTCAGGGTCATGAAGTGGACACAGCTCTGGATGCGCCGCTCATCTATCTCTGAAGCCTGAGGGACAGAAGAGGAGTGGTGGAAGCAGGAGAGACCACCATCACAGAGCCCCTTTGCTGCAGGGATTCTGGTGACTCCAGTCCAGAGGGAGCTCCACACTTCATTGAAGACCCACGATTATTTTCACTGGGGCTGCTGCCAAACCCACCTGTCACCCACTGGCAATAACCTGGGGGAAGGTCTAGTGACTTTTCATAGAATCACAAAATATAAGGGACTGGAAGAGACCTTGAAAGATCATTCAGTCCAAACCCCTGCCACAGCAGGACCCCAGGATCACACAGGAACATGCCCAGGCAAGCTTTAAATGTCTCCAGAGACGGAGATTCCACAATTCCCCTGGGCAGCCCCTTCCAGTGCTCTGTCACCCTCACTGGGAAGAAGTTCCTTCTCAGATTGATGTGGAACCTTCT